>CM075173.1:239141893-239741893 GCA_037576465.1 Parascaris univalens
TTGAATTGAATTGAATTGAATTGAATTGAATTGAATTGAATTGAATTGAATTGAATTGAATTGAATTGAATTGAATTGAATTGAATTGAATTGAATTGAATTGAATTGAATTGAATTGAATTGAATTGAATTGAATTGAATTGAATTGAATTGAATTGAATTGAATTGAATTGAATTGAATTGAATTGAATTGAATTGAATTGAATTGAATTGAATTGAATTGAATTGAATTGAATTGAATTGAATTGAATTGAATTGAATTGAATTGAATTGAATTGAATTGAATTGAATTGAATTGAATTGAATTGAATTGAATTGAATTGAATTGAATTGAATTGAATTGAATTGAATTGAATTGAATTGAATTGAATTGAATTGAATTGAATTGAATTGAATTGAATTGAATTGAATTGAATTGAATTGAATTGAATTGAATTGAATTGAATTGAATTGAATTGAATTGAATTGAATTGAATTGAATTGAATTGAATTGAATTGAATTGAATTGAATTGAATTGAATTGAATTGAATTGAATTGAATTGAATTGAATTGAATTGAATTGAATTGAATTGAATTGAATTGAATTGAATTGAATTGAATTGAATTGAATTGAATTGAATTGAATTGAATTGAATTGAATTGAATTGAATTGAATTGAATTGAATTGAATTGAATTGAATTGAATTGAATTGAATTGAATTGAATTGAATTGAATTGAATTGAATTGAATTGAATTGAATTGAATTGAATTGAATTGAATTGAATTGAATTGAATTGAATTGAATTGAATTGAATTGAATTGAATTGAATTGAATTGAATTGAATTGGAATTGAATTGAATTGAATTGAATTGAATTGGAATTGAATTGAATTGAATTGAATTGAATTGAATTGAATTGAATTGAATTGAATTGAATTGAATTGGAATTGAATTGAATTGAATTGAATTGAATTGAATTGAATTGAATTGAATTGAATTGAATTGAATTGAATTGAATTGGAATTGAATTGAATTGAATTGAATTGAATTGAATTGGAATTGAATTGAATTGGAATTAAATTGAATTGAATTGGAATTGAATTGAATTGGAATTGAAAAGTGTCCCGGCTCCTTTTCGCCTATTCGCCAACTGATTCATTTCCGCGTGACATCTGCTATAAATGTAATTCGCGAACATTTATTGCATGTATAGTCAATGTCTGTGCTGGCTGGGGATAGGATGGACGGACGGATGAGGTCGATTAAAATGGTTGATGGAGCCGAGGATTTGCGAACGGAGTGAGGAACGTTAGGGAGTAGAACGTCCTCGTTGCAACTTTCCAAGCTAGCATTACAAATCGAAGGCTATTGTGAGGATTACGATCATGGAAATCACCACCTGAACGCAGCTTCTCTCAATGGCCTGGGATAGTAGCAAATTTCATCATACCACTCATATTTCTTATATTCCTGCTGAACTCGTTACACCTTAGCTATAGAAGATTTCACCTCGCTCCTTCAAAATAAAAAGAAAAAAAGACACTTAAGAAGCGGAATTTTCAACGTTTTCTCCAATCTTTAGCATCTTTCTAACTTCTCCAATGAAAACGACCACACTTTATCGTCGTCTTGATACAATTTCACGACGAAACAAAATTTTGATTCGGTGGTGTTTTCCCCATGAATGAGGACGTCCATTTTCAACGACTCTAGCAATGGAACTGCTGTTCGCATCCCTCTTGTCCCGTATCAGTTGGACGGATAGCATGAGAAATATCGTATGGGTGTAGCACTTATTGAAACACTTTATTCGGTGAGCTGCTCGAGAGCAAACGCGAACGATCAAACAAAACGCGATTAGGAAACGTGAATAGAACAGCGAGAAGCGAAATAATGCATCGTGCTGAATGAAGCCAACGCTTTCTTCTTTGTTCCCTCGTTTACGACAACCTCGACTGTCTAAGAGACAGAAGGACAGGCAGATAGTCAACTTTATCATCATGTCTCGAGACAATTTCACGACGAAGAAATTCTATAGAAGAAACGAGCGAATATTGAAGTTAGCGACCACGTAGAGAATACAGAATTATTTTCAATAATCACGTTCATCTTCAGAAATGTCATCAACCGTCGGAAGTCTTTTTGTTTTTATGGTTTTTAGACTCGAGGGATTGAGTCTTCACAGAGAACGAAAGAAACAGTGCCCGGTTGTAGCATCTCGAACAGTGATCCAATCCACTGCACTGAAATAAACCACCAATAGTCGATCACCACTGCTGATTACGCGGACGCATTATTACGTGGCAATATGAGTAAGCACGAAAAGCAATGCTTAGAGATGCAAATTTTTACAGTGAAAAATAATATATAGCAGAGGAATTATTAGAACACAGCACACAGAGCGAAACGTATGGTGACTACTGGCGTGCGCTTGAAATGTGCGATAAACCTAAGCAGATTGAAAGAGTTATGCACTGCATTGTTTTACCGTTTAGAGATATTGATGTGCAGATATGCCATGCTTTCTGGATATAAAGAATTATTTTTCGATGATACATTTTAGGTTTAAGGTCACTATCTTCGATTGCTCAAACAGCATTCGGCATTAAGATAAGAAATGACAACATTCTGATAAGAAAAACCTTTATCAATGAATTTATGAGAGGAGTGGGTCACACATTGCAGCACATAAGCAAAACAAGCAGTGCAAAATTTAGCCCGACTCCTCAAAACTATTACGAAAAAAGCGAGATTCCAGAATGTCTGCTTGCCAGAAATTAGTTCGTCTTTTCATGTGTGCCAGTTATCTTCTTCAGGAATGGTAGCTTCTCGTTCATCCTGAAATCGGTAATATTTATTAATGTGTTCACTTCGTTTTTTTTTTCATTGCTCATTTCATTTTCCCATTTCTAAAATTCTTCTCAAAACTTTTAGCTAATGTGTGAATCATGACTGGACGCGTTACTAATATATTTGAGACTTGAGTATTGACAGAGTGGTCGGCCAAGTGATGTAAAATGAAACCTTGTGATAGGGGAGACGGGACAAGCTCAGCCTTAAGAACTCAAAAAAATAAGTTGCTCGATTTCTGAAAAAGGCGGAGGAGGACTGCCTTCGGAAATACAGCTTGAGTTATCTACATCGTTAAATAAAGATAAATGTTGCTCTGCAATATTTTATAGTTTCGGATGAAAATAGGAAAAATTAAATAGCTCTGTTGAAAACAGATTTCAACTTCAAATCGACTACCACTTTAAATTAATAAACCATATCAATAAGAAGGATGAAAAGATGGATATAAATGATAGATAATAACGATATGACGACATAAATGATAAGAAATGAGTGAAATAGAAATAATGGTCAACTTACGTGTTGGTGACATTGTTAACGTGCTCTTTAGCGATGGCTATGTTACGATCGATTGGCTCTTGATATACTTCATAGAACTTTGGAATTGAAAAGACGCCAAGTACCACTAAAAGAATGGATTAATGATTTCTGTTATTCGCTCATAAAAACCATCATTTGCATTTATGGCTGCCTACTCCTATCATATTTACAATGTTGTGATGTACGCAAGGTACACAACTTATGTGTGACCAACTACGGAAAAAAATTGTTTGAAAAGATTTCCTATCTTTCCTCCCCTCTAGTCTCTCCTCGCGCTTCCCCACCTCATCTAAAGGATTTCATGAAATTATCTCCAGATGTTTCTTATCACTTTTATTTACTTCTTTTGCGAGGGCCGTACGGACGTCCCTTGTACCGGTTTAAATATAACCCTCCTCCATACTCTAATAAAAATAGTGCAAGGAAATGCTGCAGCTTTTACTGGTTCCGTCGATAGAGAAACCTGGATCATCGTAATGCAATTTTCTCTGAAATTAGTGTAAAAGACGTAGGCAAAATGAAATGCCCTTACACTATAAATTACAATAAAGTGGTCACAAGAACCCGCTTCATTACAATTGCACACCCCTCCTTCCATCCCTTCCCTCCTCTCCCCATCAAACACCCATATCGAACGGTATCACTTCAAGAAGTATTTCACCGAAGAAGTCCCAATCTATTGACCAAAAATTCGTTTTGAAAACAGATGCTCGCCATTAAAGAATGGTATGTTTCTATGAGAACCGTAAGATCGTAAGTGGATACCAAGCAGTAGGATGCAGAGACCAGAGAACCACGATCCAACATAGGTCAACGCCCAGAGAAGCAATCCAAACTGTAAAAGAAAATGAAATACAAATGCAAGGTTCCATTACGAAAAAAAACATTAGGGCAAGTTCATCCTCGCCCCACTACTGTAGTTTTTTCATTAAGAATTGTGGCCCATGAGAAAATCCAAAAGAAAGGATGAAAGTGAAGGCGGAAAGACCGACAACAACACAACGACATCTCCATAAAACAAATAAATGAGTAAGCAGACAAAAAAAAACAAATCCACTGTAGTCCCAGAAGCGATGCAATGAAAAAACTGCGACAAGAAGAGGTCTTACATGACTGCTAGTTATTTAGCAACTATAAAATGAAAAAAAAAAAAACAGATTTTTACAAGAGATACACCTTCAGCACACTTCATCAGAAATGATATGCTCCAGTTCTCTCAGAAAACGGCAGCAGTCACATACTTCCAAATCTTTACCTGTGAAAAGTAAGCGATTTTTGCTACCGGAAAGCCGGTTACTTCTGGATGAAAACTTCTTTGGAAAGATTCAGTAGCAGGTCAGTGGTCTCGACTAGGTTTCATAACTTGACCCTTCATTCGACTGACAAATGCGGGAAATAATTCAGTAAAATTATATGATGTTATGAAATAAAGCAAAACTAATATTGCAAATAAAAAACCCTAAATTTTGATGTTTTACTAGTAAACACGAATAATCACAACGATGCAAAATGAAAACCTTAGCGCTGTCGGTGATATTTTCAATGAGGAAAAGGCGTCGCAACTGATTCACCAATAACTGTCCATGCTCGATGAGAACATCCACTTGTTGATGCACACGTTCCTGTGGCACAGCGAGCTCTTTCTCCAAATATGGTCTGAAAAGAAGGGCATAAAAAATTCGTCGAATAAATATGGTTGCAAAAGAAGCTGATATGCATTAAAATTCTTCGACTTTTTGGAATTTTAACAAAGTAAGAAGCTAAAAGATAGTTGGAGCAGTAGATTGACGATAAGTGGACTAAATCGTTTATGAAATAAGTGAAGGAGCGGAAAAGGATAGCTAAGACAGGAGAACGAAGAAGCGGAAGACAATTTACTCCAACGCCTAATTATCAACCTTCGACTAACCTCAAAAACTAGGCTATAAACATTTACTGCCAAAAAACTTATTATATACTGTAAATATCGAAGATATATTTTAATAAACATAACACAAACATTAAATAAACACCACACACTACAAGCAATTTCACTCCGAAGGAGATATGAAAATTGAAAGGCGAACAAAAACTTACTGGAATGGATTTGCTCCGTCGGATTTCTTAAGCTGTGCTTCGGCAATCTTATAAAGACGAAATCCAAGCGTTCCACCAAGAACGACTAATCCCAAATAGCTAAGCACTGAGATTAGTGGAAATTTGGCGAAGATTAATAGCAATATGATGCTCACACATAATACAACGGCCGATTTCTTCGGATCACGCCAGTAAATTAGATCAAGAACTGAAAAAAAAAAAATATATACCTGAATTCACACAAATTTAATGACTAATTAATGAAAGTATATGAGTTCTTCTGACTTTTTAGAAAATTATACTCCTATTTCTAACTTCTAAACCTTTCGCTTTCTTATTGATGTTTTCTTTCTTCTTATGAAAATAAAACACTCCATATTCTTTTACTTTAATTTTGATCTTCCCATTAAAGTATTCAACTGACCAGAAATGATTTCAACCTGATCCAGTCGCACTGAACGGTCGTCGTCGATTACACTCAAATGTCTTTAATAGCGGCTACTATCACATTTTATTTCACACACCCCCTTTCCGCATGTTTCATTTTAAGGGAAATATCTGATAGATTATGTACTCATATAATATTACCTGCTTTAATAGTAACCATTTAATACTTCCCAATTATTCAAAAATTCAATGTTATGAGACATAAATCAAAACTAAATAAAAAATTTAGCCAATATTCAACAACAATACACTAGAGAAAACAACTCGCGTCGAAAATAAATGCAACCAAAAGCTGTACCTGTTCGACATGGAATCCAGTACCACACAATATTAAGCGTCTGGTTGGGCAAATTTTAATTTACGGATAGAATTTTCGAAACTAAATAAATGAACTACTTCACTGATGGTATACCTGCGCAAGAGTATCGTTGTCATAGAATATGGAGAGCGGAGAAGCACGAAAAATGCGGACTGCACTTCTTCTTTGGTTTCGTGATTCAAAATGTGAGTGGAACTTCGTTCTTTCCTGATTAACTTTCAGCTTCATTTTTGGATTACTTCAGAACATATAATTCGCCCTACCGCTGTTCTATTTAGATTGAATAGAGGCTTCCAGCCTTCATTGGAAAATGTCTCTTCAACCCTCCTTGCCTATCCACATTTTTCCATCTTCTCTCCTTTGCAAATTCAAAGCGACGGTTTATAACCTCCAAAATTAAGTTCCTTTTAACGCACACAGATACACGTAATGCGATACTCACCTTCTTTCTCATTATTTTTCAACAGTACAGTGCGTCTATATTTGCTATGATCACCACCACACCATAGTCTCCTTGCATTAAAATGCATCGTCGATAATATAACTATGTGAGAATCATCACAGTGGATTTTTCGAATTACTTTTTTATTCGATACGATTTTTTTTCTTAAGGGAACATTTTAAATACTTCCTCATAATCCATTACTGCTATCATCCGAGTTATATACACTCGATTGATGGTGTGATCATTAGAAAAGAACTATGTATGACTGCTATTAGAAACTCAAGAGAAATAAACCTCATAAAATAATCATGAATAATAGTGGTCATCAATACTTTAAAAATGGGACAAAGGATGATAAGTCGCACTGATAAGCTGAAGCTACTCTTATGCAGACAAACGTGAACGATATAGTTACACCTTTACTGGACAGTAACAGACTTCTTAGTTTCATATACAAATAGTAATAGGGCACTTTTGTCCACTCGCCTTCCCTCCCCAAATAATCAGTGGCAAATTCTCGTTATCAACCGCTTTTCAATTCAACAGCCGAATGAGACAAGTTGAGTACAAGAAAGCTCCCAATAATAATGCGCAGGTAAAATTGTTCCATCAAAATGAAAAGAAAATGAAAGTAAATCAATGAATAATGAATACAAAAGGTAATTAATTAAGATGCTTATTTAGAGATATCAGTTTATTCATCGTTTGTTACCTATAGAAACCAATTTATTCACTATTCTATCAGAAGATTTGCAGCTGTGGCTATTGCAAGATTTATTCAAAAAGTGAAAAACCTTAGGAAGCACACAAGGCAATGACTGCGAAAAGTATGAGAAATGCGTGTCATAGCAATGAGACAGCATACGAAACATACAGAGACGAGTGACATCACTGACGAGAGCATTAAATAAGCTATGCGAATTATTGATTGTCACCAATCCGCTAACAAAGAATGAGCTGTTGCTTAACGGCACGATGACGTCTCCCATGCCTACCTGCCTCAAGATTAGGACTTCACACGACCTTCTCATGTCTGTGCGAAAACTTGCATTAAATTATTTGCAACATAAATCACTGAAATAAAGTTAATATTCGATGTATCCTGATTGTTTGGTTTTCCTCTCACAAGTGGTGTTTACTTCTGACTGTTTAAATGCCTTTCTTTAAATCCACAAAAATTCCCTATTCATTCTACAGATCAATCAATACAAGTCCAGTCAAGCAGTACAAGTCCATATTAATAATCACAAACATGCAAGTATCACATTACCAACCAATAATTGATTTCATAACGAAACATCGAACCAAACAAAGTTATCTCTCGACTTCGTACTCTGCAAGCCATCATCTACAAAACTTCTTAGCCCCTTTAAATATTATCGTTATAAAAATTGACTTCAGCACAATCCATGTGGAGATAAAAGAGTCGCCACGAACCAGTCGCCGCGATACACGAACGATCATTATCTGAGGTTTTTCATTAGCATTACTAGCATATTTCTAGCGTCTATCTCCACGATTATTTCTAATATTTCCTACACCGACGACATTTTTGCTCTTACATGAATGAGAGTGAAAAGTTAGCTGAAAAGTTTGATATAAGAGGAATTTCCAATAAACGAGCGGTATTTCCACTCTCACACTACTCAAAGCAACCGCAAAAATTCTGGGAGAACGAATAAATTATAACAATGAAAAATAAGTTTCTTATCATGCAATAACTCGTATCGTTCGATGAAAAGCGTCTACCTCGGCCAATGAAATCTTCAGCCGGCTCCCAAGATTTATTTGCTGAACGTCGAATTTTCGACTGCGCCATCGATAAACCTCGAGCAGTTGCTGTGGATTCAGTGCACAGTTTACAACTGTTTCAATGAGAAAACGGAGGAAATACTGCTAGGGACGAGGAAACCAACAGTCAACCGCTAACGAACACGACACACCGCAAAATGTCGGTAGGCAGGCAGCATTCGGAGAGCCGTAAAGACGACGACTCAAGGTGAGGTGCACACACAATGACCGCAGAAAAAACATTGAGATGCCTTTTTTCCACTTTACACTCTTGACGAACGTTTGCTTCTCTCTTCATTCGTCTTATTACGAAGAGATACTGCACTTTGCACAAATGACTCGTTGTCTGCGCTCATTGTACAAGAATTTCATTGCGGCGAAGTAAGTGAGTGCAGCATAACTTGAGGGATGATAGCAATCTGCTACATTCTCTGAAGATTCGTGTGTTATCATTCTAACGAAATTTTTACGGTTATCACTAATATCACTACCTGAAGTATGCATTTATGATGAGGAGCTCATTATTCCACGGTACCACTCCGTTAAGTACCAATACCGATAAGTTAGAAGCAATTTTACGTACAGCTCTTCTTTTACTTATTAGCAGTAATCTAGTAATAATATCTTTCATTACTTTCATTAAGTGATAAACGTAAAAGTACGACACTGCCTGCAGAGTTTGTTCAATGTTCGATAAAACTGTTTTATGTTTATTTGCTATCATATTGTCGATTACTGTACAAAAAATTAACCGACTGCCGAATGGGACGTGCACTACTGTGTCGAACAGCAGTAGTGCGATGGTAACGCATAGTAACCTTGACCGAAAGATCGAATCTTTTTGAGCTTGAAAGCACAAACTGCGTTATTTTTGCAGCCATCTCAATAAAATATTCACGAAAAGTTTTTGCTAACATATGTGCATTAACTGTGTCTGTGTCTATCGACGCCCCTACACTTGCAATTAAATAATGTTCTCATCTCGGTAGCGACAACATTGACCACTGCACTCACCTTTCCTCACTAGCAACTGCCACAACTACACTGAGGAATGTTAAACAATTCTCGAAAATCAATGAGATTCGACTCTCTTCCGCCGAAGCATTTCGTCTTCTACTAGCATTTCGGGCTCACATCTTCATCCTAACGAGCAGGACGTCTTCCTTGCTGAGGAATAATTTCATCACACCATGAGAGAGAGAGACATAGAGGTAGGTGAGAAGAGAGAAAAAGAAAAAAAAGAGAGAGGCAGAGAGAGGAGAAGGAAAAGAGGGGAACTTCCACTATCGAAAAAGAACCGCAAAGAAAACAAGTTTCCACTCTTTAAATCAGCAACTTTGCCATTTGCAAAATTAATTATTTCTCAACAATTAAAGTACTTTAGCTCCTTTTTTCTCGAATAATTATGAAAATAATCTACAGTATAAAGAACTAACTATTCCCTAACTGAATCTTCTCTATAATAAAATATCTTCGAGCAATGTTATTACACAGATTTTTGCTCAATTTTCTTACAACCCTTAGTTAAGAAGATGTAGAAGAAAATGAGGTTATTCAGTTGCAGAATTAAGCTCACCAGGATCCTCCCCCCTCTTGCACAGCGTGTTTCTGGATAAGATGAAGGTTGAGCATGTGAGATGATGAAAGTGGGTGAGAAGAAAGCACTTGTCGGAAAAAGGAAAATAGGGAGGACGAAGGAGGGTACTTACATCACAGGAAGTAACGAATACAGGCACTTCTCTCTCGCATACCTCAGAATTTCGGTAAATAGTGTTTAGTGTTTTCTTGAAAGTACTTGAATATCTTATGTGAAAATTTCCAAATTTCTACGGATATTAAAGCAAGAAAATTTAGAACAACTGTTGCCATAGGCCCCCACTCACCTGTCTATATACCTTTTTTTGACTACAGCCTTACCTCAAAAGAACGAGGAAAAAACGGAAAGAAAATAAAGCACGACGCATACAAATAGCCCTCAGAAAAACAGTCCAGTTGATGAAACGATCACTCATAGCTAGCAAATCCACTGCAGTTGGATGCGGGATTAACAACTATACCGCTGATGCTTTTACTTCCTAACTCGAATATCAAACACAACAAAGATGCGAGCCTCACTCTGCACTTGTCATATAACTATTAAATAGGCAGCCAAATGTATGGCAAATGATCGGCTTCACCCAAACACCAGTTATATGGCCAAAATTTAGACCTTAGGGCGGATAGACGCAGCATTGAGTGCTACATGAATTGACGTAGGGTGGGAGGGCAGTAAGCGAAGTGCAGCATTCAATTTAACGCAGTGGTGCACATATTATACAATTTTCGTCGAGGCCGTTGGTGCTATGCATTTGCACTCACCTCCTTGATTAATTAAAATTACAGAGCACTATAAATATAAGTAGCCTAGAAATCATGGATACTTTCATTTTACTAGTAAAAGAGTAGAAATATTGGTTCCATCTAGGTACCAATTGGGTACAAGTAAGTATCAAACTGAATACGACGATGTCACTCAAATAAAATCATAAAATGCTCGATAACTTAGAGGGTATTTTCATTTTGATCAACGTAAGTGAAACATAGTGCATATAATTCTCCCACGGGTATGCTTGAGATAAAAAATTTCCAAAGGTCTCTTATTCATTATGTAATGTTTATAATAAACAATTATATTTGCACTGGTAACGTTGCTTCTGTTAGTTGTTGCATTTTTGGAGGATGTTTCAAACTGTATAGACAATTCGTCAATTATATTCAGACCACATGCTGGTGGCAAATTCAGACCTTTCGACCACTACTGCTAGTAATATCAGCGTACGGGACATTTATTGGACATTTATAAGCAAACGTCCGAGCCAGTTATACATAAATTCTATGTCGAGTAAAACTCGACTAACTGCAATATTAATTACAAACACAAAATCCCATATTTTTAGAGCAACACCATTCTATAAAATATGCACTCACCCTTCCCACGTGCTGTTAATTATTTACTGGGAGTTCTTATACTAAAAGACGAAGACAAGAAAACAAAACCCCACTTACAGCCATCGTGGGATTGCAACTGAACAATAGTCGCATGCCCAATCAATGATACTGATTAGCACTGGAGATTCGATCAACAAACATAACCCATAATAATATTATAACAATAATAGTACCGGCAGTAATACTACTAGTAGCACCACTATCATCAATCCTACTGATAGAAATACTGATCAACTTTAATTATTATCAGTATTTTGATGTAAAATTGGAATCAAATTATGCGAATGTTGCTAATAACGTTGATAGTATAACTTACGAGTATAACTTACTTTAATGATAATTAGTAACGATATTTCGATATGATTTTAACCTTTACTAATCAATGTTTTAACATAACTTTATCTTCAATATTAATATAAATTATTATTTAAATATGTTTATATTAAACGCAAGGATCATTATTACAGATGAAACAAATTCTATTTCCTCATAATAAAGTGCAAATTTAACTGCCTCAATTCCCTAAAAATATATGATTGGGATGTCGAATGAAATTCGAAAATCCAAAATTTTCTAATTAATATGCCTAATTATTCATCGCATTGAACGCTGATTAGACCACTTTCTCTTGAAACGATCATATGCATATTTGTTAAATTTACAAAGACGCAAAACAAAAAGCCATAATCTAAGAGCTCCGACGATTAGAGCTCCAAAGCCATAATTCAAGAGCTCCATAAAGAGAGAGAGCGGAGAAATAGATGCGGAACTAGAAGGAAAAACGATGCTAGATGAGGAAATCGATTTGTGGCAGATTCCGCATCCTCGAATCCAGAAAAGCAAACGCCAACACAAATGGAAGTGTGGTGAAATGGAAACAGATGAAAATTTAAAAAAAAACCTATTTTCCAATCAATCAACTGCCGGGTATTTGCAAATGGATAATCTTCCACGACAAAAACTTAAGGGTAATAAATCAATAAAATAACTTATCATACTAAATATGCTTACCCTGTTTCCTCTCCTTGACAGCATCTTTACTGAGTTGACCAATTGCATACAGAGTGATAACAACAGATGCAATTAAGCCAATGGTGATACCGAATCTTACTGACGTACGAATGACGAACGAAATTAATGAGACAAATGTACGTATGATAATATTTCCATCGTTTGTATTCGTTTCAGCCATTCTTCGTATTCAAATCGAATCCAATAGTAATTTCCTTCAATCATTTATATACCATAACTGATTCCTTTTTCATACTAAAAGCTCCGATCACTTAAAACGCCGAAGGAATTATCAGTGAAACGCATAACTGCTTAAATGTCATTCCTAACAATGATAATGGTGATAAGAACACAACATTTAAGAAATAATTAAATAATGCTGAAACGGAAAATGTCGCTAGATGACTGCAACAAGACATTACCTTCCGAATCACAAGTTTCATCTTTCCCTTAACGTTCTATTTGTTTTGAAATTTAAAGAACTGTTAAAATTGAAACGAAATGTCGATTTTGCAATTATCAGATCGAATAAGACAGATAGAATGCAAAGAATAAGATGAAAAAAAAATATACTTATTGCTATTCGAAGAGGGACAGTTGAGTGGAAATTATTGAGACAACGAAATTTGATACTCGTTCTGAATCATAATGCTAAGCAATTTGCGATTCCCACAAATGAAGAAACTATTTGCTATTCATATGCATATTGCACGAACTGCAATTCCCCATAAAGTAAAACTGCTTTGACAAATACTACTTAAGATAAAGGGTAAATGCCAACTTTCTGATTATTCTGCACACATTCTAGTGGGAAACAAATTGCCTTCGCAAATTACGGAGATATTATCGTTGCGTTTACTTCTACCAAAATAATTGATCACAATTAATTGCAACATAAAGTAAACCCAAAAATGCGCCCTAAGAAACAATAGAAAACATAAAAATAAGCGTGAGAAGTACATCATTGAACGACCCCAACTGACAAATATGTAGTAAAGACAATTCAAAAAATACCCTTATGGCGGAATTCTCTTATTACCAACTTCAATTTTCTTTTCTTTTAAATTCTAAAAGTTCCTCTTAAATAATTTCGTGGCTATCAATAAACCTACCCTAAATACAATCTATCCAGAAAATCTATACGACAAAAACCACGACATTTTCCAACATTGTTGAGGGTGAGCAACAAAGTAGCCAATTATGTTGAGAATATGATGAAATAAGTCTGCAGTATAGCAAAAGTAGAAGCAAATGGAGCATCGACGACAATGCGCCTCTAGCAAATAGAGCCGAAGTGGAAAGAGCAATCGATGTGAGCGCGTTGGTGAACAACGCAACACAAAGAAATGCTTCACAATTGAGGAGCATTGCGTTGTGGGGGCACCTAGGGCGGGGCTTCGTCACATACGGCTTTACTTCTGCCTTTATCGACTTGCTGCTCACCAACAACGCTTTATCGGATGCTACCAACTTTAAAAGTCTAAAAAAACGATAAATCGATCGATAAAACGATGAATTATCGATGTGCCGAGCAATACGGTAAGCATCAAATGATATCCTATTTATTAATGGAGCATATTTGAGTCATCTTCTCAAATTCACATATTATAGAAGTATAATGGATAACTTATTAGCACATTTCACCCTTAGACCTCCTCCCCACTCCCATTTCCCTTCCTCCCCTTCCCCCAAGTAGGCATACCTCTATCTCTTGCCTTTTAATCCTCCCTAAAGAGCATACCTCTGCGTTCTACCATTCTCTTATTCACCTCCTTCAACTGTTAATCAACATCCGTTACATACACGTAGTGGTAAAAATCTGCAATAATGGCTAATTTGAACCTTGAAAATTAGGATTTTTTCAAACTTCCAGAACTTAGGCAATGTTTCCAATCCCAGCACTAAAGCTGTTCTCTTCTAATTATTCTTGTAACTGTTTAAGATATGCTAACAACGACTTGGCCACATTGGTTTCTATGAAACATACATTCCTATCAGAATAGACTTTATCTGTTCACGAAGTTTGCACATAGGTGAGAATGAACTCTGATTGTTTAGATAATCAACGAAAACATGAAACTTCCCAATTTACGTCTCGAAGATGGCAATGGCAAAAATCGATCGGTCATTATTGAATAAGCAAAGCTTTGAGGAATGCTGCATACCGTATATTCGAGTACATCACATCCAAGCACTGGTGCATTGCAAATAAAAATGTGGTAAACGCAACCGGCGTGTATGTGGAATGGAATGGTTGCCGAGCCAGGAAATGCGCATGCACAGCGCTAAGCACTCATTCTCAAGTCTGGGGACAGAAAAAACACCACCCAATCTATCGATAGCCTCACATTCGTCGATAGCTCTCGCTTCAATTCTATGTAAACGTCGTTAAAAAATAAAACAAACTCTTCGAATAACTCATCAAAGAATGCGAGAAAAGAAGAAGCAACGAACAGAGGAAATTATGCATGAAATTTTCACCTATTTATTAATAAACTTTAAAGAGTGGAGAGCGAAACTTTCAGGATAGAAATAATTCAGGATTTAAGCATTAAAACAAATAAAAATCCATCTCTATTTAGGAAAAATAAACCCTTAAAATGGAAAATCAATGTTTTGGACATCATAGTTATTACCACAACTTTCTATGGAATTTAAAGAAATAAAAATGAAATGAATTTTGCGAATATGCGGAAAATATACAATTTAATTTTAGGTTGAGATCATTTCTACTGATATTTATTTCGGTAAATTTCAGGTCATAAAAACTAATTCGCCTTCTCGGATTTATTTCTGAAATAAAAGAATACCTGATTCAATTTTAATGTGTACCATTAAAAAAGTATTTCATAATCTTTTTCAAAACCACTTTCTATTTTAATAAAAACATACATACGAATCATCCATCATAGAGTGAAAAATGAATGCATAACTATGACCGTTGAAGTGCGTCATCACCCGACCATTCCACCTACCAATTCCAATAACAATTTGCAGTATCAGAAGCTAATTTCTGCAGAAAATGAGAACCAATGATTATCAAGTTTAGTATTTAGGAACATATTAAACGTTCCATTAGACCGGTAGTATAAAAAGGTTAACGTTATCGAATCGACAACAAGATGTCTTCATTTGCACTCTAAAAATATCATTATCACTAATCAAAACAAAAAGCTCCAGTGATAGTAATATGATCACATAAATAAATAAGACTTTATTGCTTAAATGCTCGAGAAATAAGCGTAGAATTAGACTTGAAGCTGCTTTTCTGCAAAAAACACTATTTTACAGCAAAGAAAGGAAACACCATTGAGACACTTTTATTTGTGAAAGTGCAATACTGTAAACATTAAAAAAAAATTATGGGACTATCATTCAAAACAAATGGGGCTGAGGATGGGTGGAGAAATGGGGGAATGAACTTCCGGGATTAATAAAAATTTCGGAAAATTACAGGAAATCTGAGGACTTCTTAATAAAATACCTCTGCAATATAAGATGATAATTTCTGAATATTTTGATACTAATCGCATTTCTAAAAACTATTTTTCAGATACGATTTCATCTTTTGGAATTTCTTAATGAAGTGATTAATGAACTGATTGTTATGCCAATTTACTAACTGATCAGCTTGCACAATATAACTTTGGCTTATTTTACGGCTGATAATTGCATCCTGAAAAGTTGGTACCACAGCAACCACGCTCTCCCTACTCCCCATCTAGTACTAGTATCTACCTCATTCCCCTCTTAATATATTTCTGAGCAATGACATTCTATGTCGACCGTTCAACCTCTTTTCGTGCAAAATATCAACGCGGAAAGCTGCACTCAAATGCTGATATGAGAAACAGCGCACACAGTAATACCATGTAATATCGATCCAGGGAGGAATCCCTCATACTAAAATATTTCGGTCTCTGGAGCAAATATATCAAAAATCATCACAATTCTCACTTCTATAACAAAATCCTTCAATACGACGAATTTCTGTATGTAAAATTGTTGAAAAAAATCACTGAAATTAAAAAAAAAACGATTTGAATAAGAGGAGAAATCATTAAAAATAAAAATCCACAAAGGCGTCTAGGGACGGGTCGGCTGAGCAAACGGATAACGACGGATCGACAAACGCGTACCCTCATGGAGCTGAAATTAATCGAACGCCAACACACCGATTAATATTCGCACTGTTGCGACGGATTTTGCACTGAATAGAAAAAAAGAACTATAATGGAAGTAAGTTTTGTGGTTTGACGTGAAATTTTCTAATTCAACAATACCGGTCAAAAAAAGTTGAAAACACCATCGAAGGACACATAAATTCACTTGGAAAGATAATTCAATGAGCTGAATACCTTTTTAGGATCATAAGACGCTGAGTAACACCCTGTCTCGATGTTCCCCAAGCAGGCATAAAAGTAAAAACTCCAGCACTTATGCAAATAATTGATTGGCATAAAATGGGGAGCGAAACAGGCCATAAAACGCCTAATGAAATCTAAACTAGCTTCAGAAGGGAGAGGGAGACAGGAATGAAGGTTAAATGAACCACTGCTGCGTTTTAGTGAAAACTTAAAAATTTTAGACATTAAATATCAACCTGAAATATAGAACATCCGATAAAAAAATCCAGTAAACGAGAGGAGGGCGTAATCACTATACTACCGGACAAGGAAGAGCGCATGGATCGGCGACTAGGATGAAGCAAACATCGCAATTATCTATGCCCGCTTTTAGTCAACCATAATGTCATCAACATCGCACACGATCGACGTTCTCCACACAACGCGTAAACAAGACGACGCACACAACACAAGTCACGAGTTATTGCAGTATGCAATTGTCTCCAATGAGATTTTATCATCGATGATACTTAATCATATCACCTCTGATAATCAACAGAAAACCACCAATCCTAATCAACTCTCATTTTTTATCACTGATAAGATTTCCCATCTGGAAAGCAGACATTAAGAATTCAGAGCTATTCGATCGCTTTAAACAATAAAATCCCAAACGCCAACGTTAAATACAGTTTACATTCACATTAATGTTCGTCAGGTGAAAGGAAATCTGCAATCGAGAGAGGCAAATATGTAGTATGCAAGAATATGCAATCAAAAGCAAGTCATCCATAATTAATTATGAAGAAGCCATATTATCCGAATATTCGAATACCTTGTGAAAGTAATTTTCATCAGTTCTGATAATCCGTCATAAAAGCCAATTCAACAAACGCATCAATTAGCAGAGGGGTAACATAGACCGCTCGTAGCGACACAACCGATCGAATCTGGTAGACTGTTGCGAATGTGGACGATGAAACTCGAAATGAAAATAAGGTGGGAGGAGTTGAAGTTAGACGATCAGATGATTCACATCTGACAGTCAGAAAGATCAATAAATGTTGTTTATGATAGGGAGAGGAGGCCAGCTGCAAAGTAGATCGATTGCACTATCTCTGATTGTAACGTTCAGCTGACTTTCGCAAAAATCGACAACATAGAAATACCGAAATTCTCAATCACATAGGTTTACTAATGTAATAATAGTAAATTAGGTTGGAGTCGAAACTAACAGATAATAGCGGAACCGGAATTAATAAACAGAATCCGAAATGACACATTTCATGTTTAATCCACTTGATCATAACTTATACGTCTACTGTGATATGCGCACGTAGGCAATGAATCATAAATCCCCTCTCCGCATGATGGCGGGAGAATGAATTAACCTCTGGGGGTAGAGCAGCGATTCCCTAAGCACTGGAAGACGTACGCCAACCTAGAAGCACCACAAATCCCACTTTTATACTGCAATTAAGCGCGAAAATAAGCAGGAATGAGGGTATGCTATAAAGGATGAACGGCCAACTTTGCGAGAAAGAGGAGAGAAGAAAGTATAGCCAAGTATTTTCAGGACTTCATATTACGGAGATGAAACACCGTGCAAAAGTTGATCATTTAATAATGCGCTCCTGAGTTATGCGCAGCCGACTGGTTTAATCACTCAGGCTGCCTGTAACGCTGCTCTTCACTCCAGCTGCTGTCAAGCACAATGAGAAATCACTCTCGAACTAAGACTGTATACCTCTCAAAATGCAATGTGTTACTTATTACTTTCCATAATGAACTGACCCTACTACTTTAAATCACCGTTGACGTACATCAGTCCAATTGTTGCGGCCTCATTTAGCCATAATTAAAAATGGTCGTCTCCTAATCAGCCTTCAAGGAGATTACTTTTCTTCGTTACGCGAAAAGATATTTCTCAATAGTGATAAAGAATTACTTTAATAGCGAAAAGCATGTTGAAATAAGAACATTTTTAAATGATTTGATGAAACCGGATTACTACCTTTAGCAGAAATCGATGGGAAACTTTCGAATTTAATGGAAATTAACAATAAAGTTTAAGTTTAATGAGAAAAATTGTGCTGAAAGCGGAAAAAAGAAAGTCTTAACTATGAGATAAACCCTTCCGAATCTTTGATTCCTTGATCGCTTTGGGATTATTTAGCCAATCATAATCTGATCCAACGCTGAGCAGCTCTTTTTAAAACCGTTGAAAGCCTTCTACCATTATAAAATGCACAACTTTTCTAAGATTGACTGCAAAGCAGTATGAAAAAAGAAACTTCAGATAAGATAAGATAGGAGATGTAAAATAAGGCTGAAAGGGCAAGGTGGGAAAGTAGAGGTAAGGTAGAAAAGGTAATTTTACATGATGAGAAAAATTTCTTAAAGAATGGAGCATTTTGTTCAACGCAAATGAAATACTATTTACGGATACCATTCATGCGGGAAAGATAATAATGAGCATTAGAGCGATTCCCTCGAGAATCGCACAAATATGTCTCTGCCTGCGGCAGTTTATATGGCATATCCACATTCACCGCGGCAATCAATGGCAATAAATCCGAAAAGCGTTTTCAAAGGCTCGCACACTAAACGCTCTTCCCCATCCTCCCCCTCCCCTCCAAATTATACAACATATGCGCATTATTTACGATCAGCAATAACCCAACCTCGTTGACTTAAAGCCTATCAATCAACCGTGTTCTGCTTTGGTATATTTTCATATAGTCATAGGTAAAGCCTGACGCCAGTTCCGATCACAATGTGGATCAGAATCGGGAGCAGAGGGCAATAAAACGCTTCTGCTCTTGCGAAATTGAATCACCTGCTGTTGGCTTTCAATGAAGATTCCGGCTATGCAAGAGCATTAAGCGAAAAGAAAACAAAAAAGGGAGTGTTAGTGACCATATCTAAAACAAAGAGTGATAGCCTGTGATGTAACTGCTACAATTCTGATCTAGCAGGAACGCCGCCACTACAACTCAACTGACGCTCACTTAGCTATACCTTTAAATCTCTATTCTACTGATATTTTCGATGCGCGGCTATCAATAAGCGATAGAAGTAAGTGAATTTCTTTCAATTGGAAATTTGCAGATTCTATTTTATTTTCGGATTATGATTCATTACTAATATATATTATAATATTACAGTTTGTGAAAATATTGTATATGTTAGTTAAATCTTATTTTTATTTTAATATACAGTGAACTGCTGAAAAATCTACACGTATAGCCGCCATTATTTGGCATCCTAAGCGCATATGACCTATGGAAACAAACGAATTCCACAAGTACTGAAAATTTAGACATCAATATATTTTAACTCGTTAATTAAGTAGACTAGAATATTAAGAATCCTATGAAAGCAAACACCATGTCCGATATTCAGTCGTAGGAAAGAGCATTACCTTGGAGTCAACTAGGAAGGATGAAAAGAAACTACTCTATCGAACTAAGCATCCTATTCGGAAAAATTCAGGCCTGTGCGGTAGCAAAGATGCAAACAACGATGCACGTAAATGAATAAAAACATCCCGGGCTAGGGTTAAGCCTACTGGTAGGTGATTAAAACGACTAGTTGTTGTATAATAGAGGTTCAGCTATTTTAAAAAAATCACTCCCTCTTGTTCTTCTCTCCTTTCTCTCCTTCGTCCGCCCCTCTCCTCTTCGAGCAGCAATTGTGGTGGTGGTCTTTTCGATGAAATGTAGGTTAAAAACAATTCCCTGAATTCTCCCTAAATTAATTTTCAAAATTTACAGCTGAAACATTATTGATATTCCAGCAGTATAAGCAAAGAAGTTTTCACCATTATGCGCTATTTTGGGTGTGAAATGCTATCAATGAGAAACGGTGAGGCAAGAAGGTGCAACAGAACGAATGCGTTATACTTAAAACATAGCATCCAGTGGAGATCCCTTTATTAGCAATATCCAAGAAATGACCCCCTCATCACATTCAAAGAGACATATCTACTCAGGTCTACCTCTCCGAAACTCATAGGAAATAAAGTATGGCTTAACAATCATAATAAAATATTCAGGACAAATTCGTCTTATCAGGATAGTGGATTCTATTGCTATTTGAGACTACTTTGAAAATGCAAAAATTCTCATTAATGATACGCAACAATAATAGCAAAAGCTAAGGTTGAATGGAAAGAATGATATGTGAACGAGATATACAGGATGATCGGGAGTTATTTTCACAGTAAACGTCTCCATATGGCGACTTTATTGAAAATCGATCGAACGAAATCCATATACCATTTAAAGCACAATGTAATTGAGCAAACAACGTTATAATATTTCAATGAAACATCGCTCATTGATCGAATTGATGAAGGCAAATGATCAATTAATCTTTATCAGTTCATATCAACCACGTTATCTATTGCCAACATTTGTTGCACTTCTTATTGGTTTGTCGAAAAAGAGTATAAAGAAACGCTTAAGAGTGCCTTCATTTTCTTAAATATTTCACTATGTTATCAGAAATTATTAAGAAATAGCATTTAGTAAGGGAATTCTTCAAATGGCAACTGGATATTTTAGAACGGAATTTCTCAAGTATATATGAAGACATTTTATTTTTGCTAAAATTGCTTCATATTATTTCGAATATCTGATTACAGACGTAAGCTATTCCATCTTTCTATTGCACAATGAACTCTAATGCTCATGGAATGAGGTGCTATAACTAATAAGTTAAATGAAGAGTCAAAACATAGGGGTAAAATATTATAACATCGAACATATCGCCTAATGAAACTATAAGTATACAAAAAAAGATAATCTAGCAATGAACGCTGCAAGAATTAAGTACATCAATGGCTAGCGGAAAGATTCCTTAAAATATTCCACAAGGTACAAATTTTCACGGATAACAAGAAATCTAGGATTCGTATATATTCGTTATCAAAAGTGCCATTTTGTTTGAAAAAAAAAAGAAAAGAAAAGAAAAACAATACGAAAATATCAAATTTCCAAATATATCAACCAGAAGTTGAAAAATTTCTATGAAATTTCCATTATTATATTAGATTTCCACCACTTTATTCGATTTTCCCACAAAACTTCTGCAACCACGCATTAGAATTACTCAATAAATCTACAAAATTAAGTAATTGAATTACTCGATAAAAACTGTTCTTATTATATATCAATTTCCATCAAAAATATACTGCCGATGTTAATGTTTTAAACTGCTTTTGAATGAATTTTTTAGAGTTGAAATCTGATCACTAATATACAATATGTTTATTTAATACTTATTTGAGGTATTTTTTGATTTCTGCTGCATTACTGATGCTTATTAATACTCACTAATGTATACTTGTAATTGGAACAATGTAGTACCTATACTTATTGAAATGATCCGAAAATATTTCTACTGATGCAATTCACTCATTTGCGATGGCAAGGAGCTATTGCTTATCCAGGGAAGTTCGACGATCCAACGACTCTTAAGGGATTAGACATAAATAAGCCGTATCCGTGAACGATCTTGATGTCGATCAGCCGTATCCGCCACATCTATATGATCTTGCTTGTCGGCAATTACGGAATTTATGAAACGGCAGGCAAATTTAATCCCAACTTATGAAACACTTTTTGTTTTTCTTTCGAGCTTAAAAAATGGTTCCAAAGATAAATATTTCTAATATACGTTATTTTAAAATTCAGCCATATTCACGTGGCATAATTAATTCCTATACAATTTGGAACTCAATCTTCTCAACTGTCTATTTCAACAATTGAGCGGACTGCGCTTCTGCTTTCACCAATGATGCGCTTTTTCGATTACGCTGAACAGAATTCAGAAATAATTCGCCGCCTCATGAAGCACTGGAAAATATATTGTGTCTCAAAATTTGCCTCATCTGAAAGTTATTTTTTGGTGTATGACATGCTTCTCTGCCGTTCTTCCTTTTCGAGTCCTCCTTCGCACTGAGATGAAAAAACCGTCACGTAACAGTGGCATGCAATTCAAACGACACATGCCTTGAAACTAAGATGAATAGCTGAATGACTTACGCCTTGGGTCCACCGATTTGAAGTCGAACCACGGTCCTTGAACTGAATGTTTGAGAATCGAACGTGGGCGGTCCGATATAACCGACGCTGAAATTATTCAGACATTGGAAACAGCCAAAATCGGTCATTAGGGTTGCTTTTCCAAGACGGTTGTCTTGAATACCAAAAATTCGAGACTGCTATCGAATTACGAACAATATTACCGAATATTTCCACTGCTACGCATTAATAAAAAAGGTTTCATACCACATTTCGCTTCAAAATCACACTCTTTGTACCAAAAATAACCTATACCACACATTCCTACAAAGCGCGGAGCATCATACGCCCAAACGACCCACTGTAAGACACTTAAAGCCTACACGGCACTATGCATAGTGGTCCTATCGCAAATTTCATCCCATGTTCCTATATCCTAAATTTGATGGCACTCTATACCACATATTTGCAGCCTTATATTGTACACACGACATAGTCCTACATCAAGCATTATCCTAAGCGCTAAGGATTATTCCACAGCCATTTTCCATATATCCAAAGTGGCCTTGCACCGGATATTATTTTACAGCCACTACCCGCCAAACAAAACACCTCAATATCATAACTGGCCAGAATGGTAGATGTTTATACTTCGGAAGAGTGAGGACTGAAGTACTAAATTCATTTCGACTGTTTTTAATGGAAACGAGGAAATTCTTTTTGGTATTTTTATGACAGTCATTAGTCACGCAGAGCGAACTTTCCTATACTGATTACTGCTAATTTCTGTTGATATGTAAACAGAATGTTATGTTTAATTTTAATTCCTGGTAACGAGTGAAGAAGTTCTCAGCACGTTCACCGATGAACAGCTCGAATACCTCAAGCTTGATGCAATGTCGGGTTCATGTAGGTAATACAGTCATACTCATTTTCAATAAAAGCCTGGGAAAATTTAACGTATACACCACTCAAATAATAGTATTCGACATCAATCAGTTCCCTTTTACGTTCGGAATGCCAAAAAAAACTAGAGACCACGACATTCGGTGGGATCCCAAAGATGAGATATTCGGGGGGGGGGGGGGGGGGGGGAAGGGGGGAAGAGGAGGTGGGAATAGAGGTGGGCGATTCCACGGATATAGAAAACACGGTATCAAAATGCATAGAAGACAATCAGAAAGTGAAAGGAAACCGAGAATACCGTTGGCGATTTCTACGTGCATCGTTTTTTCAACAAAGCCTCTGAAAACTCTACCGATCCACATTCGGCAAATTTCGCTCACTGAATGACTCGTTCTTCAGCCTATTTTTGCGGTCTTTTTCATAGATTAAGCCAACACCGAGACTAATATCAGGTGTGACACTCCTAAGGTAACTTTATATCCAACTCATATTACAATCAACTATCAGCATCAAGGTGAAATGTGGGTAGAAATGACAGTATCTGAAAATGTTTTGTTTTATTCAATCATATAAAGTGTCAATAATTGAAACAGATCCTTTAATGAATTCTATAGTTTTTCTTGAGACTGCGAAAAAACTGTTGCTAGAAGCATTCTCTCCTCTATTCTGAAGTGAAATTTTTAATTAGAAGGTGAGGGGTGCAGACAGAATAGGATGGAGCCGACGAGGAGCTGATCGATCCCTGCATTTCCTATCGATTTTAGGTAAACAAATTGTGGCTTCCGTGCTTTCGAATGCTTGCAACATTAGATGTACATACACTAGCCACAGCCGGCTGAGAAACGATTGGGTAAGCGGGTGTCACTGTCCACATTAGTCTATTGTCCTCTTTCTGCACTCTCCCCCTATTTACAGCGCCGTCTGTGCTGATGATTTTCTCTCCGCACTATTTCTCCACCTCACAAAGCTATCTCTTCGTCACCAACACTCACTCGTCCTTAGGCGCTCCAGCAGCCCCAACAGGAAATGTGCGCATCGACACAGCCAACCCACTATAGCTCTATTCCTGAATCGTCCAGACCATAAAAATAAGGGTGACGAAAAATAAGGTAATGCGAGAGAAATGTTGCATTCTTTCAACTTTTCCAAACGAGGGGAAAAAACCTATGAAGAAAGAGGAAAACTTTTGAGACACAACTTCCCCTTTAATAGCAGATATGTCGATCAAAATTCTCCTTATTTCTAAACTGCTTTCCATCTCACAATTTCTGACATACGATAAAAATCCCCTTAATTCTCTATGGAAAAATTTCTGCATAAATGCAAAATTGGGAATCCAATCCGAAACAAAAAATGTTTCATTATCTCTTTCTATGCTAATGTATCGACATCTATCCATTTGCCTAATCTCATTTCCCATCCTCAAAGAAAATAAATGGTCTCTTTTTTCTATTCGCCGATGACCACCATGGAAATCTGATGAATAACAATGTGAGGGCTTGAGGCCCCTATGCTTAATGCAATAGAGCTTCTGATGAAAGTTTTTCGAGAAATTAAAAAGAAGCCTCAAACACATCGCTCTTTCGTATATCTCCCTGAAGAGGAATACATTATTGTTGAAGAAAAACTTCAATAATTCTGAATTTTTTCATTCCCCTTCATCCAAGATTCTCATTTAATAAGCTTCATCTTTTCGAATATAAATATGAATAAATTAAAAACGAACTTCTCCACTTTGAGTTCACGGTATGATATACGTAAGAAGCTTCGAACAATGACTTCTGGCTAACATCTGCGGATTTCTTCGAATTGGGAGATCCGACTTTGTAATTATTCTGTTCGTTAATGCTTTCAATTGGATACAAAGAGCACAAATTCCGATCACTAAATGTTTTTCCAGTGATAGGCAACGTTACACATGCAAATATTCCCTCTCATCATTTATCGTCAACTTGTTTGCCCCTCGAACTACCCGTGGAAATTCAAGACTTGAGGTAGTGAAAACGTTGAAGAGGAATTCTATATTGCATTAACATGTCGAAGAAGAAAAGAAGGAGATTATAGAAGACATAAAGATAATGAAAAATACAAACTTTAGATTAAATGACACGGCAATCGTTAAAGTGATTGTGGAAGGGCGAATTGAAATTCTATAGCAAATGATCGTAAACCTGACAACAGGACGGCAGCAAAGATGAAACATCAACAAAAAAGGTTTGCCTACCCTTGTAAGGAGGTGGCGGTCCAACATCGATGGTTGTTGGTTTAACATCCTCGTCGTCGAGCTCCTTCGGAGGCGTCGGTGGTCGAGGCTCCATATCAAATCCACCCCTAAACGCTCTTTAACCTTTAATTTAATTCTTGTTAAGTCCACGAATTATTATTCATTATTTTTTAAGACCAATTATAACCTTATTATTCTCCTACATATATGTGTACATAAACATCCGATAATGTATATGAATCTTCTATACAAATATATATACAAAACATCGTCCAATAATAAATGATATGGGGTCATATAATTTAAATACGGCCACAGTGAAGCGCCTCACGTAATACAATATTCGAAAAAAGAAGAAATGAGTTAAGAACTAAGATAGAGCCCAACTTCGTTCAACGATTTTGAGCCGCATCACAGAAATAAAACACTGTTTAATAGTGAAGGTGAAATCCCCCATCTACCTAAAAATACGTAAAAGTACTTACGGTGCCCTGGGTTCATCTTCTAGACGTACAAGCGAATCGTCGGTCTTTTCTTCTTTGGGGCTCTGCAAACAAGAGCAAACAATTCATCAATAAGGTCAATAAAGTGGTCGATGATAGCGGTGGGTCTCAGCGAAAGTCGTTTCCTTGAATGACCTTCAATGTCAATGCTTTCATCTGTTTAAACAGCTTTCTAGTTGTTGCAGGTAGGAATGATTCATCAAATGTTTCTGCTCTCCCTTCAAATGATAGATATAAATATATCCTATCTACAATCTACGTACTGTGAAATACCGCGTAAAATATTTACAATATATGAAATATAAAGTAACACCAAGCATACAGCGTTCCCAATGACTTGTAATATTTTCGCACCAATATAAACCTATTATTTGGAAAATTTGAAAGAAATTCGTCCCATTTTTAGAAATTTTTTCGGAAATCTATTGAATAATTGAGTGAGCTGATAATAACTGAACAATAAGTGGAATTTACTCGATTACGCAAAAAAAAGTCCAAAAGAATTCCGAAATGAGAGTAAAATGGATGTTGGAAAGAAATAAAAACGAAGCAATATTTTTATCATGCTGCTTACTGGAATAGTGAGTGGGCCCTTTCGATCGAAAGTATTCTCATCGGGTGACGAACCGCGTCCGTATGTGCTCGACTCTAAGCTCACACCAACCGCTTCTCCAAGCAATGATTCTGAAATATACGTGTAAAGTAACCTCCCCACCACATTATTCTCTTTAAAATGCTTTATAGAAGAAACTCAAGATTTGGACAAAGAAAAACGATTTGTTTTCCATAAGAACAAATGATTCCTCTTATCTAATATGCTTCTGCCTTTGTTTTAAAACAACTTAAAAAATATCTTATTGAGGTGATGCCTCAAAGACATTCATATATTGTTTTTTTTTGGACAAAAAAGCGCTTAATTTAGTTCAGTAAAGAATATTGTGGCCGAAATGGTCCATTGAGGTGGGCAATATGGTGGGCAGTTACCCATCTTTCTAGGACATCGTTATTTTACTCAGCTGCACAAGGTGTCAGAGTAGGCTTTTTTACAAAAACGCAACATATAAGTTACGATTCTACTTCACTTAGGAACCAGTGCTTTTTTGGGCGTCAGTTACAGAATTTCTGGAGAAAATTCGAAAGAGAAGTCAAAAACGATATGAAATAAAAACGCCAACAGAACATTTGGATTTTCCCATCCCCTTCCTGGTAATATTACCTTCGCTATTCTCTTGAGTTGTTCTAGTGTTTAAGGAAATTTTAGCATTATTTCGACTGATATTTCTGTCCTTCTTAGATTAGTCTCTCCATGCAGTGCATATTTGTATCATTTCACAGATTCTATTATTGTATCGGCTAATTTGGTAATATTTCTAAAAACAACTGAAAATGGAAGCAATAAAGCTTTCAATTGTTGAAATGAACGATAAATTCACGGAAAGTGCTCAATTAAATTAATTATTTCAATTAAATCCCCATACGGTTGAAAGAATCCCTATAAAATGAAGCGACAGAATTTTTTTTTTAACAAATGCAAATAGCATCTTAAATATCTATTTACAGCAGTGACGAAATTCAGCATTATCGCGTGAAAATGTCGCCGATCATTTCCGCCAGAAAATCCCTCTCTTCTTTGCGACATTTTGTTCTAAAGAATAGCACAATTTACTCTTAAATATCTCCCTGTCGATGAAGTCAAAGCTCCACCCCCCCTTTCCCCCTCTTTGCAGCATCCGTAGCGAAACTGTTTGCTGGCGGAAATGTCATATTATATGATCTAAAGGGGGAAAACCTTCAACTGTGCACTTTCCCCCTTGCCGTTTTGACTCAAGCAGTTTGTCGAGAAAGAAGCGTGAAAACTTGCGCACTTTGCTGTGTGGCGATATACGCTTGCGCATCTTCTGCATCCTCGTGCATCTTCTGAATGAGCGAATCGATTTGATCGTGTACGCCAGCAACCTCGTTCCGAACGGTGTCCTCTGCAATATTATGACCTTTGACCTCCTGTAATTCCTTTCATTAAACACACTCGCATTTATCTGTTACTCCCTTTTATTCGAAAAGAACAGAAAGCCTTTTTTTGAACCCAAGCAGGCTCTATAGGAAAGTACTTCATGTAAAATTTTAACGTCCGATCAGCGCGTTATTTTATTTTCTGTATTTTGCAAAATGCCTATCAGCCTGCATGGAATAACCTGCATCCCTCCATATTACAAGTGCCATGCAATCATTCGGTTGCACAAGACAAAAATCCCTTCTATTGGAATTTCAGCGGATGCAAGTGAACTGAGAGAGCCGACTGCACGCAAGAAACTTTTTTGACTGCACTCTATTCCGCCGCCTATGAGCAATCAATAAGCGCTCTCTGCCCTCAGAAACGGAGAAATGATCCAGAAAAAACGGAAACAAAAAGGACACTGCAACTAAATAGCTACTAATTGTAGATTACTACTGTAATTTGATGAATACTCCCAAAAAACAAAATACGGCTTTCCCATCGCTTTCCACCCCTCATCAAAATCAGTGATCTCTAGATGAATGAGTAAAGAAACAGCGAAATGAGATCCACAGAGATAAATCAAACTTTAAGGTAACTGAGGGGGAATACGGAGGGTAAAAGAAGGGGAGGACGAAGCGGAAGGAGCGCAGATCGGAGAGAGAGAAGAAGAGATGGAGGTCACAGAAACGATCACTTTCTTAACACCTGTACTTCATGTTTGTGAGAATGCTAAGCTACTGTTACTCTATGTGGAAATGGCATCAAAGCTGAAGGCTGCGTGTGGTAGCACCTACGTTAGGCGTTTACCTCTCCAGCTGATGTAAGGAAGATGGTGGTAAGATACCTGCTGGCATTTACTGAATTATAATATGCAGTTATGCACTTACGGAATGAGTCGGAGCCAGTGCCATGAAGATCCTCCGTTCCTCTCGTCACCTTCGCAGCCACCTGTTTGAGAGGGTCGAACAGGTCGAAATCTTCATCAGCACCACCGACAGACTCTTCTACCTTCTCAAAACCCACTTCTCCAGCATCCTTCACTTTCTTCACTTCACTTCCGAGTGCTTCACTTGTACCTGTCACTGTACTGGATGTTGCATCGTAGGCGGTATAAACAGCACCCTCCAATGCTTCACCCACACCTTTCAGGTTTTCAGATGTTATGCCATGTGCCGTATGCATAGCATCTTCGACTCTCTCACCGGCCCCTTTCAAAGCATCGGCAGTCGTATCGTAAGCGGCATGGCCTAAATCAGACAGCTTATCGTATTCGTCCTCGGATTTTCCCTCAGCAAGACCGACCGCTTCACCGCCTTTTTCACCGACACCATGTACTGCTTCGGCACCTTTTTCATAAGCAGCTTTGATGCTTTCCTTAGCTGTCTCAGCTACGTTTCGTGCCTTCTCTTTGATACCCTCGGTGGCTCCAACCACTGCCCCAAAGGCATCATGAGTGCCTTCTTTGACACCATCAGCGGCCTCATGTGCCGCACCCGTAACAGTATCATAGGCACCTTGCACGCTTCCTTTAGCACTAGTGTATAAGTCATCAGCCTTTTCAGTGGCAGCACCAACAGCATCACGGCCGGCCTCCTTTGCATTACGGGCCATATCGGCTACACTGTCATACGCGTCGTCAGCTTTTTCATGAACAAGATGAATTGTCTCGCCGAGAAGATCACTGCCTGCATGAGCTGTCGTTAACGTTTTTTCTTCGACACTCTTCACCGTATTCGCAGCAGTTGTATAAGCTGTGTGTGCAGCCTCGGAGGCTTTATCCTGAGCTGCTTTAGCCGTATCACTTACCACACCAACTATATCGTGTGCTACCTCGGTTGCTTTCTCTTCAGCTGATTTTTTGGTATCGGCTGCACTTCCATAGATATTATGAGCCGTATCGCTCACAGTGTCAAGTACCGATTTAGCTGCATCTGCAGCTGCAGTGGTTACACCACTTACTTTTTCGTATCCTGAAAAATGCGTTATGTTAACATAACACAATCAACGATTTATTCACATAAAAGCATTGGAATATGATGTCTCTGTAGAATAAGCTGTGAAACAACAACTTTGCAGACTTACTTGACTTTTGTTCTGAGGAAGGATTCAACAAGGACTTGAAAGTGAAGCCTTTGAGCCAAGGATTCTACGGCAGTAAAATTTGTCTTCCTTTAGTTTTTAGTTTCTCCTCTTCCGCAACGACTTCCTCACGAAAAGAATCCCTAGTATTAATATAAATGAACTTTAAGTTAAATAAAGAGAGCGATGATTGAGAAGCCAGTTTCAGCGGATAGCGTCTTCGACCGAATGCAACCATATGTCATGGTAATGTTCAACTCAAGTACCATGAGCAATTTCAGCCTTCTTTAACACTACGAAAGTTTCGTTCTATTGAATAGGTTCGCAGATTCAGAAGCGCTTAAGAGATGAAGTTATACCTGAAGCGGCAACATCGGAAACCCGTTCAAAAGTGCTTTCAGCCAGTTCGCTTGCCTTTGGTAACATGTGCTGCTGATCCATGTCTGAGGACAACGAAGAAGTCTGAAATTTAGTCCGAAATTACAATAACGTAATGCTTAACCCTAACACTCAATTATTTCATAGCGATAATCAAAGTCAACATATATGAGAAAATTTTCTGGAATAAATGCAGTGGGGTTTTCCGAGGGGTTTTTTTTAGCACTATGGATGCAAGGAGAGATAGCAAATATGAGATAGAAAGAAAAGAAGCGGAAAATGCGAGCTGAGAATATGAAATTTGAGTAGGAAAGAAACGAAATGACTCTCACTTATGAAAGAGACGATTATAGGTGCTTTTAGCGCTCTCATTAAAGAACTATCACCGAGTATCGTTATAATCGGTTGCCAAGAAAGTATATAGCATTAAATGGTATCGTCCATAAGGATAATTAGCCGTTCTAATTAATGCTATATGCATACAGTCTATGTCAGGATCCACGCTAATTAACGAATCGGAAAAGAAATCCGCAATTAAAAATATATATGCAAAACTTTGAGAAGATTCATCCAGAACATTGAGAAGATTCATCCAGAAATAAGAGAAATATCCAGAGACCTGTTCCAATATCCATAATCTATTTTACCCGTGTGACATAATGAACAAATAATAAAAATAACAACAACTTCATCATATGTCCAGAAATTCGATCAAATTTATAATTTATCTATATATAGAACACAGGTAGAGCAGATATGGGCAGGTAATATCATTCAACGATAGAGGTATCTCAAAGTAGAAGTGCAATTTCATATATAAATTCTACAATTACCTTTCGAGTAACTCTTTAGTTACAACAGCTAATACTTCAATATTTCCTAGGGGAATTTTTATATTATGAGAGAATCTTCGTAGAACTTGACATCGCATTGAAAAATAATTGCAAGAGAAAGTTAATTATTGCTCATTATTTAGCAATCGACGAGTAATGGGGGTGATTTTTTAAAAAAACGATTAGAAAGAGAATGATGAAAGAACCGGTTTTCCAGCCTGGAAAAAACTATGATTATGCCCTTGCAATGCTCTTGGATCAACAATCAATTGGCATTACACATTTCCATCATTCTTGTTAGAACTTTACAAAAAGAAAAAGAAAACATTCAAGTAATGACAAAGCACTTTCAGGTTATTGAAGGTCAGCGCTTAATTAGTGCGTTTCGACAAGATGAATAACCCGAACGACACATTAGGGAGGTCTATTTTATAGGAGAAACTCATCAGCAATTCTGCACAACCATGAACCATGATTGCTTCAAGTCTAAATAATATCCATGCTGGTCATCAAGCAAACTTTGCTATAGCTCGGTGATAAAGCATCTGCTCTGCAAGCGAAATATTATGGGGTCTCATTCCTATCTCAGTAGAAATTTTTCACTAAATTTGCAAACCACAATGAAGATGTGCAGCAGATTTTAGTTCTGCCTAACAACGAAGAAACCTTCTCGAGCCATGCAACCGATTGTGGAAATCAATTATTTCACTAGAATACCTTACCCATTTGTACTCGTATAGAAAAAATAAGTACCGTATTTTGTGGCCAATCTCAATGAGTAAAATGCAAAAAATCCAGTATATCCATACAGAAGTCCAGTAATATTATGGTTAACGACCTCCATTCCTCTGCCAAATTTAATGCAGAAACTTTTTGTAACGCGAATATCACTTATGCTTTCGTATATGAGAACTCTCAACTTACGAAGCACAAACCACTGGTCACCATCGAAACAATGTGTTCTCTTTTCCATATAATTAGATGGGTTGAAGGTTAGTGGAAGGGTCAACTAAAAAACACATCGCAATGGGCCGAATGGCGGATCTCGCAAATGCCGTTGATCGTTTATGTGAAGTGCGAAAATGTGGGCACGAATGGTAGCCATAAAAGGAACGCTTTCTTTATGAATGCAATATGGTGAATAAGAACGGAAATATTTTTTTGTTGCCAAATTTGCACTGCAAAAATTTAACGGCATCAATTTAGGGGCGGAAATGCCGACTTCACTTTAGAAATTTTTCGATGCCATTTTTAGCCGTTCGCTCGATAGAGAATCCTTCACCATTTAAAAATACCTCCGACGATTGGAAAATGTTCAGAAAAAACCTTCTCAGCCAATAATGCCCACCCTTCGGAATAAGAAATCCCAGAGATATCCTGACTTATCTATTCCCAGCGGCTAACTTTCGGCTGCTTAGAAATGTTGTCGCATAAAGAATGCCCCGCAAACCTTCCGGTTCCCTCTTGTAGAAGTATAGAATCTACTTCCTGGCGACATCGTTAATGCACCTACTCATCCATAAATCAAACTACAATTGAGTCACTCCGACCTTCACACTACTGCTGCTCTTATGTATTGGATGTCTTTTCATTTGGCATTTTTTTTGTATCCATGCTCATTCAATTCTTATCTCGCATATGCGTAGACCGGCCGTGACCCTTGCAACGACAATGCGTCACATGCGGAGAACGCTACAAGCACAATATCGATGCCCTGCAATCAAAAACGCCGTACTTTTCTAGGTACCGATCCTTACCTTAGGAGATTTACCTATGATCCACTGAACGCACCTTACAATATGAAAATCAAAATATCATGGAATTATGCCCGTTATCACATAAGTGGAAAAAGTTAATGAAATGGAAGCAATTAAAGACACATCACTCGAAGATACGAATGAATTCAATTATATGGGAGAGGATAGAATTAAATGAAATTAAACTGAAATAAACATAAATATCAGAATAAAAAATAGACGAAATGGAGAAACAAACTATGGGCAACCTAATATGTACGTATAATTAAGAAGAACGATCATCTTAATTAGCAATATGCCAAAACGGCAAACGGCTAATAGTGAATCTCATTTAATCGGCTAATAGCGAATCACTGCGTCTTAAAATGTGCTCCGCCTACTTATTGATGGATTAAAGAATCATCTAAGAAAATTTCAGGATTAAAATGAATTTCAGGATTAAAATAATACAAAAACTTAGGAACTTCGGAAATTTGAGATTTAAAAAGTAGAAAAAAATTGTGATAAAGAAGATTTCAAAAAATTTAAAGAAGATAGAATAAAACTATGAAAAATGATTGCAAAGAAAGAAAATCGATGAAAATTCGCATAGAATTCAGTTCACTTTACGAAGAAAGACTTCAGTTTTCGAAAAACCAATGCCTTTTTTATATATAGGAATTTCTCAGCATTTCATTTGTTTAAAAAGAGCCCTTTTAGTGAAAATACTTTCATAAGTGGGCAATATCACTTAGTTTGTTCAAGGGCGTATCACACACCTTCCAATCGCGCAAAAACGTCCACTGACATGTTATAGCGGAGAGACAAAAACATGTTTGTCATCATCTCTCGGACGACTGACGACGCCAATTTGAGATGACGAAATACGGCAATCGTTTATGATCATTCATGACTTAAAATAGTTCGGAAATAATTTGAAACAGCTTAGACTTGGAGATTCACCGCCATCATACCTCCCTCCTTCCCTTCATATCCTTCTTACACTCCTCCACCGCGTGACACCCCACATAAGGACAACTCATAGGTTCTGGACGACAGGGACTATCGCATCGGTAGCCCCCTCCAAAGCAAATGATTTTCTGAAAATATCTCTTTCAACGCGCAGCTTCCACTACTTTCGCCGTCTCCGTAAGGGACCTATGAAGCGAGTTTTGCCATCATATGTTGAAAATAAAAAATTCTCCAGACTGTAGCCGCAGCTGTGTGAGGCGATATTTGCGAACAAAATACGCTGAACGGAAACGCCTTATAAAAGCAGCAATTCTTTAGAAAAGAGGATAGAAAGAAATAATGGACATATTCAGCGGGGCAATGAGAAAAACTAAAGAATATGGCGCCGGATATGCTCAAAGTCGACAATTTGTGAAGAAATTTGTTCATCTGCAATCTAACAAATTATCCGAATTTAACAGAATCGCAAAAATAACGTACAATGTGATGAAAAAAATCGTAATTGTGCGCTCTCTTCTTTTAATTCCTATTACTTCAACAAGAGAGTACCTTAAAAAACGGAAATCCGCCAACCTAATAGTCATATATAAAGAAAATTGCATTAAATTATAGTTTCTTTTATATGAAAAACCTTCATTCTATGCCGAAATTCTTTGAACGCTATCATTATGCAATAAGTTATCCTATAATGAAGATAAAAATACAATAATGCAATCTATAATGCAACCTTAGCTGTTGCAATAGACTTAATTTCCATGGAAATTCGTTCTATTGCAAAGCGACGATTTCATTGTACTCTTTGCAAAAACCTTTCAACGCAGATTCATTTACTAAAAATCACACTAACGGAAAAGATCACTCAACCCGATTTGACGAAAGCTTGCAATACTTCGAAATCAATTGTAATCCTTCAAGTTTGCAATACTTCGAAATCAATTGTAATCCTTCAACTAATGGAAAACACACTTCGAACAGACAAAAACACCGTCGATTTAATAACAAATAATCTACGATTCATAGAACGCAATTCTCTACCAGCCATAAATTAATGAAAGAAAAGCCACTGCTTTTAACGGATCTATAGATTTGCCTTCTTTGCCTTCGGATCTACAGAACCTATAGATTTGCCTTCTTCTACGATCCGTAAAAGATCGTATATGCAGACGACTATGCGGGATTATTTGCCATTCGAAAGAAATATCGGCATTAAAAAGCAGCGATTAGCGGAAATTCAATTACACGTTTTTCAGCTACTATGATTTATATCGCTCTATTCGCAATTCCAATCATTACACAACGTTATGCTTCATCACCTCAAAAGTTTCTGCAATTATATTATAATACACTAAAAAGAGTGGAAAAAATCATTCTGATAAAAGTGGAACTTTAATGGCTTATGCTACATTTGAAGATCACCGCAAAAAGTTCCTCAACTATGCTAATATCATCTTCTATCATTCCGGGAAATTCATATATGTCGTACATCAATCTGAAGAGGTAAAACTTAACACATAAGACTTGAAGCCTAAGACTTAGCACTGTCGCCGAAAGCGAATTTCATTCGTTGATTCGAAAGAATATAGGGAATGATTGCAGTGATTTTTCGGATATTTCGAAGAAAAGAATATTCGTCGGGCCACTATTGCTGTTGTCGCGCTAAAATTGTGACGCAACACGGTAGAAGTACCACTCCTTGAAGAGAGATCTTCCTTTTAATCTTATATGATAAGAGATTTTCGACAATATAGGTAAGGGGATTTTTCGAGGGTGATATTAAAGAGAAAGAATATGATAATATGAGGGAAATAAAATGGTACTCTTTACTTTCCACCTCTTCTGTTTGTGTTTATTTTTAGACTCATATTTATTTATCAGTAAAATCTCAAGTGATGGAAGGAACGACAATAAAGCAACTGAAGAACTTTAAAAACTTCAGTTTTGTCTGTCGCAATTAACGCTGAGATATTTTCATCGAACCAATGAATATTTCTGCACAATGCAAATGTCCCATTCGTTATTGGAACGATGCGACTTTACGACTTCATTGAGTAATACTGCAGGAACATATTTCCTCAATGATGCCATACCCATCGAGCAGAAAATCATAAATGAAACCATTATTTTTTAAGGAACAATAATACTGCTTATTCTCGACAGCGTATATCAAGTATTGCGCAGAACGCACTAAAAAATGACGAAAAGTGATGAGATGATAATCCAATACTGATAAGGTTAACACAAAGAAGTCTAATTCCATTGCCGTGAAAAACTGAATAAAGAAAAATTTAGCAAAATATAAATGTGAACGTTATGAATTACAAATTTCAAATTTTTAAGAAAATGTCTAACATCATGATTCAAAAAAGAGAAAAGGTAAATAAGATGAACATGAATAAGGAAAGTGGAAGTAAATAAATATATTATATTTCAGGAAAACAACAGTTTTGTGGAAATGTTAAGGTCGATTTTTTGAATTATCCACTTCAATCATCCTCTAAAAATATCATCGAAAAACTACCACATCCCAAATAACTTACTCAATATTTTAGAATATATAATAAGTGGAAAGTGTGAATTGCTATATTTTCGGTTAGCTTTAAAATGTGTCAAATACAATGATTAATATATCAGTCATAAAATTTCTATATGCAGTAACGTTGAACGAGAACTATTTATGGAAATTCTTTTACCAACACGAAAACAACTTGATATACATCCTATCCACTGCAGGGCGTTCACAATAGGATATGATGGCAAAAGATGGCGCCTCGACCAACCGCAATGGATTCAACCAAACGCCCAAAGTTTGGTTCCTCCTAGGCATTAAAAAATGTCAACTGGGACATATTTGAATTTGGCTCGTCAAATAAAATGGGATCAAAGTTCAGAAACCTCCTACCGTTATCCTTGAATTCAGCATGAAGATATGGGTCTTTCTGAGCTGGAAAAAAGGTTGGAAAATTCCAGTACGTCCTTTCTCCAGTGTGTTGAATTTAAATCGGGCTATGAAATATATTTGAACGATGCAGCAATAAATGCTGCTCTAAGGATGTGGTACTACTTACCTTTTCGAATTTAGGGTGCCACTCACCTTTTCCAATTTCAGATTAACCATTAAGTAAAATAATAGCATAGATTATCAAGCAAATTCTTATTCAATTAATGAATAATAACAGTTAAATAATGCACCAATTTCCATGAAAAAAAAGGATACAATGTCACACGAACATGATATAAAGTTTTCAGCTAATGTTAAAAGTATGCATTTCCTCAAGAGAATCTTTTACATTTCGTACTGAAATATCAGCTAGTGTACCTTTCGAATCGACGTCAGCTGGGATAGAATATCTTCTAGCATACCCGGTAGAAAGCTTGCTTCCTATGACTATGAATGAACATATTAGAATTGCGACGAAATGACGCTAAGAAATTTCTTTCAAATACCCCAAATGAAGTGAAACCTTAGGGAATTAATTTCTATAATATCGGTTGTATAGGATAGAAATGGAATGTGATTTCTGCACTGAAGAGGTGAAAAATTTTGCAGTTGATGCTCACTCCTTAACTAATCAATTTTCCGAATACTAGAAATTACAAATGCTGAAGAGTCCATAAGTACTTTGTTTCGAGTTCCACTGCTTCAAAGCATCTAACGATGAAATTCAACGCGAATTTGTAGCTTTAATTCTGTAAAGCAATTCTTAACTGGGTCTGCTGCAAAAATGACTCGAAAAATTTTGATAAGAATGAACGCAGTGCGAACGAACGATGCAACGGAAATGCAAAGAGGCGATCAATTTCCAGCAATGATGCAGCGGCCAGCAGACAGCTGGCTGGTGGGAAGTGCAGTGCGCCTCCAGTGGTGAGAGGCACCAACAATGAGCGAGTTGGGTCAACGATAGACAGGAAACGCTGAGCTAAGAGGATGGCTAGTGGCAGCCGTGTGCCGAGGGCGTGCTGCACTTGCGTCGGCCAAGCTAGCTCGTCTATTTGCTGGGTTGGATGCATGGAAACCGATATAGATGCATCGATTCGTCTGTTCTAACAAATAATCAATGCGTATATGCACACAATAATAATCCCACTAGTACAAATTGATTCACATATATCAGCATCAATATTTCTGAAAGATTTATCGAATGCACCTAATTTCGTCGTGCACTGATGGTGACTTTTCGGGGAACGGATAAAAGTGATCGGGATTTGGCGGAGGTACGACTGTTGTGATTCGATTGGGATTCGAACAAATGATCTGGAAGTAGCTGCGTACTTGTTATGCATCATTGATGCAAAGCATTTACAGATGGACTGAGAAAAAAACAGAGAAACTAATGAATTTCAGCGCCGAAAAAAATGGATGGTAAAGTTTGCACAAAACAAAAACAAAAAAACAAAAAAAAAAAAAAAAAAAACAAAAAGCAAAAGACAAAACAAAAATTAAAGCTAACAGCATCAGCGTAAATTAAGAAATGAAAGAATCCTAAAGTTGAGACAATGAAGAAACATTCCGAATTCCTGAAGTGCAATGAAGTGAAAAATTCTAAGCAGCAAAGATATAAAAGCGATTGTAATATTCCGTTCTTTTATGCCACCATAACATTCCAGTTTTCCGTTTCATCATTGCATTCGATTACGAAATTCTGTTCTCTTATTGTTTCTTTGCAGAATTATAGTTCTCTCATCAATTACCGCAACTATTTCTTCACTTCATCTATGAACATTCAGCAATTTCTTTCTTTGAGGCATAATTTTTCGTGCCCTTTAACGATCGCCGTAAATGTCGTCCACATACTGAAGTTAAAATCGAACAATTGCCTGGTGTTAATCGCAGTGCTCATTTCGAATTCAACATGAATTAATCAAGAAATAAAATGAGAAAAACTTATTACGAAAATAACTCGAAATGCAAAAAATGAAATTTACTTCCTAACGATGATAAGAATAAGCTTGAATTTTCATAAACCTTAACCATTTCCCTAAGGCGCAACATTACAAAACGCACGAAATCTTTTGCCATTTATGAATATAAATATAAATATAAATAAATAAACGAATAACTAACTATATTATATATATATTGAGACGTTAGAAAGACCCTCTAAAACACCCTCCTTTTCGCAGGGTCTTTTAGAGACATGTATACTTTCAACAATTTTTAATAGTGAACAAAATGCTTCCTGCAAAATCCGTGCTAAAAGCTATCCCTTAGGTGAAGATCACCTCATCTATTGGGGTGACAACCGTAATTAACGTTGTGATGGAAACGGGAAGATAATTGAGTAGGCAATATTGCTGAAATTAAACCGTCAAGAAGATGACCTCTGACCCCTCGAGTGATGCACAAGACCAACTTGAACTACTAACTAGACGAAACAGAAAGTAAGAAAGAATTGTGCGAGTTTCGTCGAGCAATGCGTATCGCACAACGAACACAATACTCAATGTGGCTTTGAGGAGGAGGGCACATTGCTCAACGAACGCAATGTTAATTTTTTTTTTGGAATTGCTGACAACCGCCATCTCGACTTTGCACACGAAAACGCACCAACAGATTCCGTCGGCGAACGCAGTCGATGTTCACTTCACAAATATCGCTATTGCGAAATGAGGAAAAATGAATGCGCATTGGAAATTTCGATGATTCACTTCGCCGAATCGATATGGAAATGAAATGAGGACGGGTTTAGTTGGTAATAGCTGGAATTATATTTGAAAAATGGAAAAACGTTGGAGAGAAATTATCACCTAGCTGGCACCTGTTACAACACATCTACATCTCGGTATATTTTCCCCGAAAAGTTTGATCCTCCGAATATCCACAAGCAAAAAAAACCATCCACAGATATAAGCATGAATTTAAAAAAAAAACTATAATTCTACCTTTGATTGGTTTCATTAATAACCGCAGTCATCAATACGGCATCATCACTGAAGTGAAATATTTTAGCAAGACTTTAAGGTTTAATGATTTATAGATTTAGAACTGAATTGATTGATCCGACCAGGGAAACGTGGAACTTATCCATGTTATTAATTTCCTTTCTCATGTTATAGTTGCATAATTCAAGTGAACGCTATTTTCTTTCATAGAAATACTTCGAATGATGTGCACAAATGCGTATAGAGATTATTTTAAGGTGCAAAGAATACAACTGAATTTTAGTTGCACTTTAGATGCCTCAGGTCGTCTCACAGAGAATTACTCTTTGCTGGATGAACGTCTTAAAGGAAAATCCAAGTCTAGGATTATGCTTTAAGTAGTCAATGGTTCATTTACATTTATTTATTTTTTATTTTTCCCATTCGCAGTCCACTTTCCCATTCGGACTGATGAACAAAATTAGCTTCTGCAACAAATGGGGAAACTTCTGAAGGTAATCTATTGCAGAGCCGCAAAAATAGAGTATGAAAGTAGTATAAACTGGAAGTTTCTAATCTCTTTCGCTGTTTTTTCCTCGAGAAATAATAAACGAAATGAAATAAACTTCTCAAAAATGGAGAACTTTTTTTTTAATTGATTCACATGACACTAAAATAAGGAGCAATTTCCTAATATGGAAAAAATCGCTATCGAACGTTGATAATGAGAAGTGCGTAACGATGGGAACACTGTATAGAAAAAGCCTGCTAAAAAGTATCACCAACATCAATTTCAATTAAAATTCCCCCTGCCACTCGTTAGTACAAATATTCTGTCGTGTCTTCGATTGCGCGACACAAATCCTGCAACTATACATCCCGCTTTCCGATGCTATCGTTTTTGGAACGTCTTTTTTGCAAACTCAACTTGCGTAAGTCTATCCTCATGACGCCATCTCCATATAAAACCTATGGCTGGAGACAAAATTTAATGAATGTGATATGCACTGCGGCAATTTCTCTTATATCACAGATCACGTTGGTTGAATTGCCTCAGAATACAGCTAAAAGAAGTTAAAGGAGACAAAAAATTTGTGTGCATTTTGTAGCGATTTCGATTATCGTTTCATCGGAATTTTCCTTGGAAAAATTACTTCAATTATTGTATTGGTGAAAATACGGAAGCCAAGAAAATAACTGAAATGACTAAATGCGACAGTAAAAACGTATACAGAGTCGGCCAATCTGATGCATTGATCGTTGTTATCAATCGATATGATTATGAAAAAAACTAGAGAATAGCTGAGCAATAAATCAGAAGAAAAAAAAGAGACATGAAAAACAAATGACGATGAAAAACTCACTGACCACAGAGTGCCTATCGGCTAATACATTTCATAGTACTACAAAGTTTTCGTGTGTCTGAATTTAATTTCAATATGTCTCCTTAAATAAATGCCAGGAAAACCTACACATAAAAGCTACGTGCAAATAATGATGGATTCCCTTTGCCATACATAAAAGTGAAACAAACAGAGGCACGAACATATATGAAAGTACAAATATGCCATGAAGAACGATGTACTAAAATGGTAAATTATATAGACTGTCTTGGCTTGGAATAACACGCATTACAGTTGGACGTAGTTACTGATCAAGAAGGAAAGTAGTTACTGATCAAGAAGAAAATAAATGGGAGGAGTTATGCAGAAGAGGCATTGGAGAGACGGTAAACTAGCCACATCGATAGGGGTGTTCACTGAACCTAACATAGAACTAGCGGTACTAACATTGCATTCTTTAATCAACCTAAAATTAAAAGCACTCACCTCAGAATGTCGCGTTTTGGCGAATGAAGTAGCATTCACATTATATTTTCCTTTTCGATGATGGGTGGTGCCGAATAATTTACGAATGCTTCGCATTATTAGACGTCAGTTAACAGCCGATGGGATTCTATTCGTTGAAATTAAATAAAGCAAAACTTAATAGTAACAATTACTTAGTAATAAATACTCCATTTTCAAATCTTATCGCGATATTCATATAAGCTAAAAATGAATTATTTAAATTTTTCGAAGAATCCACAAAAAAAGTTTCTTTAGAATTTCTTTCCCGAAATATTTTATTCTTATTTTCCAAAAATTTTACTATACTTTTCCATATCTTTTTTTTACTAAATATATTATTAATATAAGAGATTTCTTTCAATAGTTTGTGGAGTATGTGATTAATTTAAGGGATAGATTAAATTGAGGAAGACACAGACGACGTAGAATTAGAGAGTCTACTGGATGCAACAAACCTAAACTATCAATTAAAATGCTCGATGCCATTAGTTCTTTGAATTAGGCAGAATACCTAGCGCTCACTATAAGACTCGCGAATGGTTAAAATATTGATGAGCAATAGAACAGATAACGTTCTCTTCTAGCCTAAAGGTTCCTCTGATGCAAATAAACGTTTGATAGCATATTGCACTCAGCTAAACACTATTAGCCGCGTGCGCCGCCTATTGCTTTGGTGTGTTTCATGCTCGCTAAACGGGAAATAAATGAGTCACGAAAACACATTCATGCAATGCCCTTCTCTGAAAAGTTTATTCACTGTTTCTAAGAAAATCCCTCTTTCTTCGATCCATAAATATCCTCACGAATCCATCTTTAAGGAAAATGAAGCAATTAAGCAACTCATTTGAAAAATACCACTCCCATCAGTTTTATAATGACATTTGCATACTGAAATTCTTAAAATTTCTCAAAATAAGTGGAGGGGAAAAGAAATCTGCCACCCATTTTCTTTAGATATTCAAATATGTATTGAGTGAGAAGGAAAAAATAAAGACATTTAATGAAGATAATAGCATTTGGCGATTTCAATGAGTGGAATGCTTGAAGATATTTTCGTCGTCTCAAATTTCGATTGCAATAACGATGAATTCTCAAAGAGATTATTTTTCTGCTTTCTTTAAAATGCCATCGCTGCAAAATCTCAAATATGATTATATGCTAAATTCTTATCTTCTAGCCTATATAATAAGGCTGAAATGACATTCATAAATAATGTGAATACTAATTAGAGTGGAGAATGACTATGAACGCGATACTGCAATAAATTTAAAAGAATTTCTTTTTCCTAAAGTAGGAAACTGAGCGGTAAAGATCATTTAAATGAATGGCATCACTTAAACCAGATGTAAATCCCGAAAATTTCGAGGAAATTCGTATGGGGAAAAATATGGGCGGATGAGGGGAATTCATAAAATTCACATTATTCAAGAAAGACCACCTAAAATAGAGGAGAAAAATTCTTCAATGAAGCTTCAAATCATTTTACGCATTTTCTCTTCAGATAATAAAAGAAGATTTGCAACAAATAGCTGAAGATATGCTAATGACCAGAAATGAGTTTTTTCTCTCTATTGCCGAGGAAGGAATAAGTTCAGATAGAGGGGAAAAAATCAGATAAAATAGGAGAGTGCTCAACGAGGGAATTTTCTAAAAAACACGACAAGTTTTCTCTATAGCGAATCTGCTTCGTCGGATCGATGAAATGGAGAAAATAAATGAACGACGGTGCGAAGAGTACCACACAACTGTTATTGGTCCCAATATTGATAACACATTTGCTGAAATCGTTAGCTATAAGCGAAAGATTTCGAGCTATCCGTTCATCACAGCTGCGCAGAAAATGCCGCCATGATGTATGTTGTTTTTTCGTTTAGAAAAATGCTTTCTAAAGCTTACATTAGCAATTTGCCACTTTCTGAAGAGACAAATCATCAACGAGGAATCTCAGAATCTTCATATAACTCCGACCCTTACTGCTGTGCGTTACTGCAAAGACGTCGATGGCGTATGGCATAATGCTTGTTACCTTCTCAACATTGTCCTCTAAATTATGGTGGTATCATCAGAAACAATAAAGAATTGAACGAAGTGCGCTAATATCCCACCTTTCTCCGTCAGGAAAACGTACGGAACAGGTAAAGAAGAATAGTCGAATGTAGGAATAACTGCACCCTTCAACAAAATATACCACCCAACAATGTTGTTCTAATCCCAACTTCGACCTGAGTTAGTAAAACAAGGATTATGGCAGTCGAAGAAAAAAATGAAAACGAGAGGGATATCCTCGAATGACGAAATAGAAAATTCAGTGCGATGCAAAATTCTAGAGATCCTTTCAGTAAAAGAAATAGTCCATTTCGTTAATTTGTGACAGAATACAGCAGCAAAATTATACTTAGTTACTACTAAACATTGTGCAATAATAGCGTGCCTTATCCATCATTTTCTGCATAAACTATGATAATGGAAAGAATAAACTGAAAAACAGTAGAAAAATTTGTCACCGTATAATCCACGAAATATTATGTCGATATTTCTTTTCATAAATGAAATACGAATGAACTGATCACCTAAGACATACTGAGGTCTCATTCAAACACCGTCTAATAGTACCGAGATTATTCAACTATGTAATGCAATAATGACCATTTCAGGTACAGAAGTAGTGCACTAGTTGATAGCGGCCGAACATTATCGGATCCATAAGCATCTCGTTCTTATGAGTTCGGTCAATGAATTTCAACGTGTTCAGAAAATTATAGTAAAAAGGCACTGTCCCCTGCGTAGGTAGAACTTAAAGATATAGGTCGACCATATTTAGGCTTCTTCGGCGAGATTCTAAAATTTAAGGTGCTCAGGTATTTTATGATGCATGAGGGTTAAAAGGTCGAATGACTGAACGACAAGCCTTGCATCGTTTTCCAATACAGTTATTTAAATTTCGTGCTCTTAGAAAGCGAAAGAGAATCCCTCATCAATGGTTCAGTCTTCCTCCCTCTCAGTCCTCCAGCGTTTCTTTCTACCATCCTTGATGGGATGGATGGAAAAAAGGGGAATTTATATTTCGCAGGAATGGGAAGAAATAATTTCCTCCCCATTCCCGTGGGAAAAGAAGACGCAAAGAAAAGATCTCACGCACTTATAAATTTGCGCAACAAAGAAAATACCCTTCCAATGAAACTCTGAACGACGACCAACCAGCAGCAATATAACCGAGAAGGAAACACCTGGCAATAAAGCATCAACAGCATACTCACCTCACAACTATCGTGCAAAACCATCATTATATAGGTATGCGGCTAATTGAATTTAAATAAAAACTGCGCACAGCAGACGTTATCATGACGATCGAGCCGCCCACCTCAATCCCTTCTTTCCCTCCCAGCCGCCAAATTTGAGCTTGAATGGAAATCGATTCCTCCCGCTTCTTCTAAATGAGTTCGCCTATAAAGCAAACCCTCTACTTGTCAGTCCAATGAAGTATGATCGCTTGCAATTATTGCATGACTTTTACGCGAATTTTTGCTGTATCCCACAACGAATATTGAATGATAAGCCATACATAATTGCCTCAGTACTTTAGGCGATAAATACTCTTTTACTTATAGACAAATGCGCCGTTTACTATTTTATCCAACGCTAGTACTTGCGAGGTCCTCAGAAAGATAATGACAGATCCCCCTTTTCAGGGAAAGGAATTACATAAGTCACTCATGCAACTCATCACCATCTTCATCATTTACCTCAGGTATTCTCCACAGAGGCTTCCGATGTTAGGCAAATTGTGGTTTTTAATGTAGTTGCGTCAGTGGGAATTTCATAAACGTGAAACATGGAAGCACTGAATGGGGTTTGGAATTGCTATCGATTGGAAGCAACGATGTCCTTTCTTGTCGCCAACTTTTTCCGCAGTCTCAGATATGGACTTCCAAAAAATGCACGATACATCAATAAGTCCACATTTTCAACTTCGCTTATATATTTGCTTGCAGATAATATTTTCAGTCCTCCGAAGTGCGGAAATAAATCTGTCGCGCAAATTGCAACTGTGCCATTTTGCTAAAAAAAATAGCTCAACGTCACACATTCGATTAGTTAATTTAAGGATGGAAGAATCCATGTGAAGCAATAGGCCTGGATGGATGATCACGTCAGTTGACGGAAGCTGGATATCCGGGCCACTCCTTCCAGTTCTCTTTTTTTCTGCAGCTATGTCACTGACTAACCGGTCTAAGAATCAGCAGAAAAAAATTAATTAAAATAAAATAGCCTAAAAGCATTAACTCTATGCATTTCTTATAAATATCGACTTCTCACATAGGCCTATCCAAAAATCGTTCATCGTTACACAACTCCACCGTTCTATGAAAATAATCACAAAGCTTGATATTAAGGAGCGGATAGTGAATAGAGCTCTTCCTCCCATCCCATTCCCCACTTTCCAATCCCCTCAAGCATAAAATCTTCAGTTTCGATAGGCTGTAATATTCAAACACATTTGAATGGGATCGTTATGAGATTTCTGAAGAGTTCTTTTGCGCTCTAAGTGACTCGTTCACTTATTTGTAAATTTGGTTGCAACTACCTCGTATATATAACCATCTCCGACTGTTTCCCAATGAAACAGGTGGCCGAAGGAAAAGGGGGAGCAAGGCCATGCTTATGGATCGATTTATCGGTCTGATGGAGATGGACAGAAGGGAGATGAAAGAGAAATACAGATAGAGGACCCACAATTGTCTACACTTCGGAAAGACGAAAAAAGTCGCCAAGCATCATGAGCGTCAATGCGTTCCTCTAAACGTATCGTTGCTTAAGATGTGCATGCTCAATAAATTCCTATTATTGGTGACATCTGCGTGCATATAAGAAAAATTTTATTTGCTAAGTCAATAAAAAATATATGAGTGAAATTAGAGGCAATAATGAGAAATACAATAAGGACGATATATCAGATTAAATCTATAACTTTATAGGACATAATTACATTCCACTCAACTAGTCAGCATTATTCCGAGTAAAATGTTAATATATTCGAAGGAATTGTTAGAGGTTCAACTGTTGACCATAGATGACCAATGACCAGATGCTCGCTGACCTTTTAACTACAAAGAAACGAAACAAAAGACCCGTAGGCCGATTAACGTTCTAAGAAAAACAATGAGGGATTTCCGTATTAATGAGCAAACGGTGAAATAAATGAATATATTAATAAATACGATTAAATAAACAAAATAAAAGGCGATCGTTGAGTTCGGAAGTAAAAAATTACAAATTAACAGGCTAATATTCTTCGTTTTTTTCTCTCCCTCTCATATTGGGCAACTGCTTTGTTTAAATGTTAGCTAAGCAAAAAAAAGGAGCATAGCTATCCCATAGAATATTTATCGGCGATGCTTTTTATTTCTTAGCGCCACCATCGATGTACAACTTCTGGAATCAATATCTTCCGGCTAATCTAATGCCACTAAATCATGCGCAATCGATAAGTCCCACTAAAAAGAAGCAAATCCACATACCACCAACTATTTGAGGAATTTAATTAGTGTGAATAAATCCTCCAAAGAGATTTTAATTTTTCTTCAAATTTTCTTTAATTCTTTGAATTATTTAATTTTATTTAAGCAAAAGAAGACCTTTTATTTAATTTCATTGAAAGAATTTTTCTGAAGAAGGATCTTGTTTTATATTATGCGACAGAGAGACAGCCAACTTTTTTCTTTGCTAACTCCAACATATATCGGTTGATTTGATTTTTTATTCCACCAAATGCTTTAGAAACGTTAAATAGATCTTTGAAGTGAGATCTGATATACGCCAAAGTACACTGAATTAAATAATTCAGAATTTAAGCTGAAACTGCTACAGGGAAATAAATGAGCTATTAACATATTAACATCTATTAATATATATCTCTCTCGATAACAAGCCTAACTTAACGTGCGATTACTAATAATCGCTACAAAGTGATAAAAAAATGGACGGACAAATAGATGCAAGTTGGATTTCAATAGTAGCATGTGTTTAACTTTGTCGTGGCACTTGCATCATTCTAATCATATCACAGTTCCCATTCGTATATACTGATAATGTAATCGTGTGATTGAAAACTACGCTTAAATTCACTTAATTATTGGATACAGGTAAAATGGACAGGTATGACAGGCAAGAATTCTACGATAAATCCTCTTTTTTGAGAGATATAATACCAGTCGAAGGGAACCATCAAGTACTTTCAATGTAAACATATCGAGAAACAAAAACAAAGCAATAGTCTATGGTCAACAATGCTCTTGGATATGCAAGCTTTAAACGTCGATCCATGAAAATATATTTATATTATATCAACTTCCCCCTTCATTAGTTTTCATATTCAAAGTAAAGAGTAAAAATTACTTTATAAAATGGAAATATTCATTAAATGAAATTAATTTTAGGTTCAAAACACTAATAAAAAGACAAAGCAAAAACGTATAAAAGATTCGGAAAAGGGAAATAGAAATCAACGTGAGAATTGAATTGCCATAAAGCCGGCGAATTCAATAATATTTTCATCAAAAGGAAATCCTTCAGACCCGATGTTCATTTCCTTTTATCCTAAAATTTTAACTTTCTTTTTGAATTATGAACTGAAATCAATTATTAGTGAAAATATTCGGCTTTAACATATCTGCATGATGTGCTCTTTTCTAGGTTACCTTTTACTCACCTATCCTAGGCCATTTGTTCATTTGTTCACGTTACTAGCAATATATCATTTATAGGTAAAACACTCAGTTAGAATCATATCAGTTTATCAGTTAGATGACTCTCAGCCTGTCCATTTCATCACCACATTTAAGTCAATAATCTTGAATAGTCCAAATGCTACTAGCTTCAAAATCAGTTACAAATGAGGGCAGACCCCGCGCAATAAATCAACTCCAGAAATCGAATCGATCAGTCAACAGTACGCAACTGTAACACTTACGCGAGATAGAACAGAGAGTAAAATAAGTGAACTAAATGTATAACAGTACAATATGATGGATTTACCTCATCACTCGGGGTAGTCTCCTCTCCTCTTGAAAAATCATAAGGAATCCTTTCCGGTACAAGTGGAACATCGCCATGTGAATGGTCGAAGCTGCAATTTAAGTATGAGGATGATCCATTAGTGCATATAAGTCAGCTTATATTAGCTGCATTACTTACTACTCTGAACTTCTATACTTTCCGACAATGAAATAATCAACTAAGAGGATAAATATTTGAATTTTCAAAATAAAGTGAGAATAAGGGTGAAGAAATTGAATACAAATAAACATATGTGAATCGTGCACTTTAAACAAAATTCTTTGAGAATCTCTGTTGAATTCATCCACGTTGCTATAGCCACGAAAGCAAAAATAATGGCATTTCTTAGCTAAGTTAATATATTGATAACCACAACTTACTCGCCCAATAAGTCACTGGCCAGATGTTCAACTTTAACAAAGCCATTACTATCCTCGGAATCACGTGAAGAAGCACTTCCGATAGTTAAGTGACTTCTGGAAATGTTCGATGCGGAAGCTTGAATTGGCTGATTTTGAGTAACAGTCGATATTCGTTCTGCTGGAGAATCCAAATCTATTATATTCTCCTAAAATCACTGAATTATAATTCTCTAAGTGATTTAATAATAAAGAGTAGCATATTACAGTTTTATTTATTTTTACGTTAAAACCAATGAGTTATATTAGGATTAGTCTATATGAAGAGAAGTCGCGTTCAAATGAATTTAAGAGGAACTAATTTCATCGTGAAGCTATACTTATCACGTCTAAACAAGTGTGTTTTAAATATCTGTATCATCCAGATGACTCTTTGACTATCAGCACCTGTCTCTTTGACTATGGAAATAGGTCAATAACATACGGCGATCCAGAAGTAAGAGATGAGCATAAAATAAGAGTCACCTGATGCTCTGTTTTCGCTTTTACTAGAGCTGGTCAAGCTCAGATCCAATTAAGGTGAACGAGCAAAATCTGATGGCCTATCTCGAGTTGCCCAACCAACGTAAGTTAAGATGAACCAAAGAAGATGTATTCATTTGCCCGACATGATTCCCCTAAAGTTAAACTCAGCTTTCTTCATATATCACCATGATCTTAATCAGGGAAATTGCTAAGAAGCCATAATATCTCAACTTTTCTAAAGGATTCCAGAAGCACTAACGAAATAACAATTCATTTCTTCGAATATAGAACTCATGCAGTCACCTCATACAACAAATCCGCCTGTGATTGCTCCGTCTGCTGATCACCGATCGATTGTCTAATGTTCGATTCCATTGTAATCTGAGCGACACTACGGTATTGCACAGTTGTTGTAGTTTTGCAAAGATTAGTCGGCTGATTTTGTATTAGTACACCGCTTTGACCTGAAATTTTCTACTTCAGTGGTTAATTCATATTTGGTATACATAAAAAATACCATCGTGCATACAACGATTCCATCATTAAAAAATTACCGGTGAACGGTTTTTATTGGAGGTAAGGAAATCATTCACACTGAATTCAGCAGCTGCCAAAAGTATTTGCTGGGAAGACTTTCATTGCATGGCTTCCCATATCATATTTCAAAGTGGCAAATAAAGCTGAGCCAGATAAATCATATTCGAGCCCTCCTAAGAGGATGCAGTTGAGGACGAACCATGTCGCTAGCAAACTCTTCCATTAGTAGAAAAAACTTGCAACAATCTGGATTATGGCCCGTCATTGTTCCAATTCTTGACAGTTTCCTATTACTAGTAAATTGTTCCGTTATTAGTAGAGCCTATTATGATGTCTATGGACTTTACTTATTTTTATCACTAGAGCGAGTTGATCTAAACTGTTCCAGATGAACTATACCACTGATAAACTATTATTCCATTACTAGTAAAACTTTTTATGGCCCTCCACTGATTCATTATTTAATAGTATATTAGAGACATATTTCGGCACTTAAGGTACCCGGCATCCACTAAAAATTTCTGCGACTTATAAGGCAAATATCCGAATAGAACTAACAAAAGTTATCCTCGATATTAGCGAATACTTCGTCCTGTAGATTATTGAGAGCAGTTGCGAATTGCTGTCGAACTTCTCCGCTGCGAATCGACGAGAACGATTCACGACGAGCCAACTCGGTGAGGCGCTCGACTGAAGATTATTTACATCAGCTGATATGAGCAATTAATATCTCATCTTTAGGTGACGGGGCTTGAAAGTAATTCTGCTTGATTGAGGATGCGAACATACTGCTCTGCTGACTACTGAACTAGGTTGATCACCAAGTGTTATTATGATATCGTCAAATGCTTCACTATAATGCTTGAAATTTCCAATAGCAATATTGAATCAAAGAAATCAATGACCTTAAAGCAATCAACGATATCGGATTGGAGAAGCGAAGAATGAAAAAAACATAGAATAGGGGAACTAAAATGAGAAAATATTCTGATTAAGCAAAACAAATTTTTCTTGTCTTCTAGCATCATTTAAAGTAAAATTGAATTAAGTGAAATTGTTGTTAAAAGTCTTTTTATTCGTTGAATTTAAGCATCTCTAATTAACTATCCGATATTTCTAGGATTAATCCTTCATTTATAGGATTAAAGCTGAGGACGAAAAGCGAACGGACCTCTAAAATCGTTGCCTAATGTTTCATCGATGAGGAATTATTGATAAGATGTAGAAAAATGCATTTAAATGTTTCAAATTTTCAACAAAGAAGAGTTATTTCATCCTTAAAATCGTCGTATATCGACGTTCTTATAGTGAAATTTCAATGTCGCTCTATTCCTGAAGGCATTCCCTAACAGTACATTGAATAAATTGAATGTAAATCAACACTGTACACATAATTGAATAGTATCATAGAAATAAAATGCATTTTTGATAGTAAAAAAATCTAGCGAATTGCTTTCCGGAAACAATGATTATAGCGTATATTAATTAAACGCTATAAACAATTAACGCTATAATCATTAATTAATTAATTAATTCTTAAAATTTCCTAACGTTGAGTGGCACTAAAATTAATTCCCACTATATGATAAATTTGTAGCGTATAAATATAGCTGTGGAAATTTCCATTCGAAGAGACGTAAAGTATGGAAATTATACGAAAAAGAAACGGAAATGAAAATAAGAAATATCAGATAATCGATATGAAATTCCATATACTTTGCAATATTTGATGATATTGAATTGTGAGCGTTTCACTCTATGGAAAAAATCTCATTGACACGCTAAACGGCAATAGCGATATGATTTGAATGCGCGCAAATCAATAAGAGAAAAAAGAATAATCTATAGAGAATCTATGATGTGAACGTTGATGTGTTCATTTCGATTTATTAATGCAGATATAAGGTGAATTTTTAAATGATTTTAAAAAATATGCTATGAGATTGTCATATTTTCAACTTTTAGAGGTAGTATACTCTTCGAGTCAATAGCTATGAAAGTGGTAATAACAAAATTAGGTATCTTATACCAACCACATCATGAGTGCTATCAAATGATAGTGCAGTAAAGTAATAAGTATGATGGTACAGATGTGACTAATGCTATAGCTATCATAACGTAACGATATACTATGAAGTCATAAATTCTACACTTACATAGATAACACGAAGCGATAATGAATTACGTCACTACGAGAAGAACTATGTGGTGATACCAGAAATACCATTAATATTTTAAGTACCACAAAGTGATGACATATTACGATACCACAAATACCACATCATATCATGACGATAGAAACGTTTTAAAGACAAATATTCATTTAGCGAAATTAATGAGTCTTAAGTAAACCTTAGGAAGCAGGTTTTGAACGTCAAAATTTGATGAAACGGCATCGACTGCGTTATCTATGAATGCCAAACGAACTTTCACAGTACTCATTAAATAAAGCCGCTTAATGTAACTAACTGACTAATAACTACAATAATCCATTTATCAGAACGTCAACTTAAAATGAGATCGAAATCACTACTTGAATTGGTCATTTGTCTGAGCGCTGCTTCACTAATTTCTCCTATAGCATTGTCCTCCTCGTCACTGTAGTCGTATTCGCCCGACTCAAATGATCTCTCGCGGGCCGACGGGGAAGCCTGTCGGAAGGCACGTATAAACAGTCTCTTCTTCGGCATGATGATTATAAGCTGAGAAGGGTGGTTTCCGAAGGGTGAAACTGGATGTAGTCAGATGTTGTTCTCTAGAAAGAACTGAAGAAAATATCTTCAGAAGCAAGGATGTGCTTTCGAAAGAGAATTTTGGTCGGAAGGAGTCGGAAGTGATCTCGAAAGAAGTCGGTAGAAGGATGTGTTGGAAGTGGTGTTGAGGGAAAGAAAATGCCTTGTGGTGATTTAGCTGTCAGTGGAACAAGATCACTTAGAGCGTATTCACAGCAGCACACAGTGAAAGCACTAAGAACACAATCGCAGGCGTGCTCTTCCCGACAAAAACAGCTTTTGCCTTCGAGACACCGGTTACTATAAACATCGAAAATAAGGTAATGAGCTCAGAAGAGGAGAATGGTTATGGCGGCTTGATGTACGTGGCGAATAACGTTATGATGAGCTGCCTGCCTTTAAAATCGACCAGTAGATAGACGTCTGCAGCGAGAGCAGACCTTTACCGGACCAAGAATGAGATGTCGAATGAAGCAGTCGATGTACTGTCCTCATTTGCTCCAAAAATGAGAACAGAGACGTTAACGGCAGTCAGGAATATAGAAGGTGAAATATTTTATTACAGTAAAAATAGGCAGTAACTTTTCGTAGGTACTACTCGTCTATTACCACTGAAATAGGTGCCCCACTTTCGCGCATGAAGCACGATCATATGAACGCAGGTTAATCGTCAAGGTAGTTAGGTTGTAGTTATAATGATAATAGACGACCGATATCATAGCGGAACAAGGGCTACATTTCGATGATCAAGGAAGCAACGTAGTCACAAGGAGGCGATTGGTGAACATAATGCTCGGGCTGATAGATGCTGCACGCTAACGATGTCGCTGACGCCTTCATCCATCCTACCACCTTATCGCCTTCTCCATTAGCTCAGCGATCATTCGAGCTGTGCACGTTGCTTCGGGCAAAATAGATCTAGCCTATGAGACTGCGAAAAGCGTTGCTCATATCTCCTCCACTTGTAAAGCGAGCGTCATTAATATGTGTTCACACTTAGGGAACTCGTGAAATTATACAGAAGCAGCATTACCTATATGGAATTTTGCTGACTGCAGCAGTATAGCCGAGCAAAAAATGTTATTATTACTATTATCACTGCCACTGTTATTATTATTACTGTCCTTACGATTGCCTTTATATTCTTATCAATGATTACTGCCGTTGGTATGACTATCTTTGCTCTTCTCCATGATTTTATCATTGTTGCTACCGATTACTGTTATTATTATGGCTATCTTTACTTATCTCACTAGGTTTCCTACTAGGTCACCCAGTTAAAGAACAAACATAGCTTAGATGAATGTGATAGAAAGATCTCCTCCTCTTTTTTTTCAGTGATTATGCTCAGTTGCACGCATAACACTTCCTAAAAATTGCCCATATATTCGAAAAGAATCTATCTTATCATAGGATAAATCCTATTAATCAATGTTGGGAAGTTGGGATGAAGACCGTTTCAGGATTAATATACTATGGATGTTTGTTTCATACAACGGATATCTGAATCAGCTTAGAACTATTCAATAACGTTAATGCCAACCTCAAAAGATTTATCAATGTCAACATCTTCGAGAAAGTTCTAAGGCTTTTTCAATAAGGATATCAAAGTAATAGATTTGTACGGTATATCTTCTTTTCGCTTTCCTATTTCACTGATAAATTTATCAACATATGGGGAATTCCTCGATAATGAAATATAATATTTTCGCGTAAAGCATCCTAGAATCAAGGAGGGCATAAATCGCTCTAATGAAATAGAATATTTTCGTGTAAAGTATCCTGGAATCCAGGAGAACATAAATCGCCCTAAAATGATATCTCATTAATGCTTCATCAGATAAGATCTTCGCAAAGTTTATTTCTCTCTTTGTGACGATAGATAGATAGATGCTTTATGATAATATAACATCATATGAGAAAGAACAACGAGCAAAGAAAATAATTTTCCCTTGTTGTCGACTATTTCACCAGAAAAACATTGAACAGTTAACCTCTCTACCTGAAGTAGATATAACACAGTTACTTGGAAAATAACTACAAATGGCAGTTATTCAATCATTTATCTTAATTATGATTCATTATTTGCAATGAGTAAAGCCTGTTTGCCAGAGAAATATGAATATATGAAGAAATTCCCCTCATTGTTTCTTTTCACTCTTCAGATATTTTAACACTAATTTCAGCTAATCTTAGAAATAATAGAAATTACAAGTGAATTTGCGTGAAGGCATTTTCAAGAGCCGACAAACTATCAGCTTGACAATATCATTAATGAAAGTTATAAGTATGGAATAGAAGCAGCTGAAATCTTCAACTAGACTATAAATGTTATGAATGATGGGATTATAAGGGATTATAAAGATCGTAATTATATATATGATGGGGAATATATCACCTTTTATAGAAGAGTACTGATAGAAAATACTCAATGTTGAATAAAATATCAGTCGACGTTTTTTCTTCTGGATGGAAACCTCCCATTATAAATAAGAGGTCGATAAAAACGATTGAAAATACACAAGAAAGAACGCGACATTTGAGAAATTTGAGGCGGTCAACGACGAGGGAAAAAAGTCAACTGTACATTTCTCACAAAACAGAATGAATATTACACTTAAGATCAGAGAATGCTAAGCATCATAACATTCCATATAGTGTTCAAATGCTTCGAGTATAAACATATAGACAGCTGACCTACGCACCAAAACAAAACACAGACTATGGCAAAGAAAGAGGGAGGCTTCATTTTTTATGTCGGATTATATGCGTTTATGTTACTCTTGTACTCAACTGCTTCACTATAAGTTATATATAAACTATATATATAGCAGTATTTTCAATGGAAACGTCTAAGCGTGAAATGAACCGTTAGCTATGTTCTAGTAATGAAAGGCAATAACATTTCTATAATATGGAATATCAATGAAAAATGGCGACTTATCGACAGAATTGCTTTCACGTGTTGACAAAGAATTTGGAAAAAAACTGCATCGAGCGCAATCAGCTGTCTTCTCGGCGTTTACAACGTAATATTTCCGCCCATCCCAACAACCAGGCAACAGCCATCCCTCTCGAAGCTCTTTCAGTCATCTTATGATGCTGACCGCTTAAAAAAGCAAATATTCTAATTTAAAACGTTTAACTTATAATCGTATCATATTTTACGAATATTTAAAGGCTTTAAAAATACGCTCAATTACTAAAGAAAATATTTCCAGTAAAAAAGGCATTTCAAAATTCATTATTTTCATAAGATCATCTGTTGAATTTATCTTTTAAAATTCTCCATATTTCAATTAAATAATAGAATTAGTGATTATCTATTAATTGAATGATAAAAAATGAAGAAACTTATCAATAAAGAAACTAATCAATCGATAAAAACATTGATCCTGAAAGCCCACAAAAGGGTGGCACAAGAACTGTATAGCATCAAATGCACACATGCAAAGAATACTTGAAATAATTAGTGCCAGCAGGACACGGTCTAATGAGTATCTGATGTGGCAACAAAAGCATCGATCCTGAAAGTCCATAAAAGGGTGGCACAAGAACTGTATAACATCAAATGCACACAAGAAAGAATACTTGAAATAATTAGTGTCAATAGGACATGGTCTAATGAGTATCTTATGTGGCACATCTATCATTCTCTATACTCATTAGCTAATTAATTAGTTCGATTGGTTTGTGTTATAAATAAATCGATATATAAATTGTGTATCACAATGAGCAATATCGAACAACAATATCGAAATAATTTATCCGTTAGCCGAATGATTAATTCGACGATCAATGAATGAAATCGTACTAAAAGTACGTTTTCTATTGGCGAAAATGAACATTTCTTAACTTTATGCTGAAATATTTTATGCAAAAACGAAGAGATAAAAATTATACACTTAACAACTAATAGGTGCAAATATTTACTATATTACAATAACTTCGAAAGAGTAAAAATGCATAACGATAAACGCAATTTGGATGCAAATGCAAATATCGTTGCAGTTTATGCTCATTGCATTATTCTCACATGATTGTACGATTAAAGACGAGAAAAAGTTAGTTTACATCTCCAGTGACAGCCGATGATGGTATGCTCAATTGCTTTTGTGACAGAGTTGCTTTGAAGTCGCTCGAATGCTTGAAAACTTCATTTTTCTCAGCACTAAGTTAGGACATATGTATATATATATGCGTGCAATAAAACAGTCAGCAAGAACCGACTCAGCGCTACTTATCAATGTGTTCGGCGACTGCCTGGGAGATGTTTAATTTTGATGAAGGCTCGTCGTTCTCATACTGTTTTGACGGTCTCCATCGAACGGAAGAAAAAACGCTATCTTTCCGACATTTGAAAGCACAAGATTAAAGGGACCGAAATATATGTATAAATATAAAATGCATAACGATTGAACGCTGTTATGAGGGAGGTTTTGGAATGAACTAATTTAATGCAACAGTGATGATAAAAATCCTACTGCAATGATAAAAAGCGAAATCTTCAGAAGAATTTCGAGTAAAAGCCGTCGACTAACTGCTGAATGACACCGCACACATATGGGGCGACAACTCGAATAGTTGCAACGTTGTTGCGCTTTTTTTCATAATCGTTGCCGAAATATACCATAAATAACGACATCGATAATAGTGACAAACAAGTCGATAGGCAAATGCTTTCAAAGGTTTTCCTCTATTATCATTTTTTGAAATTAACTCAGTAGGGGCCATATTTCAAATATATCTTATAAATCTCAACAGATTAATTTTTTCTCTATAAAAGAAAATTGATTTCTCGATGACCATATTTAAAATAGAAAAAAAAATAAACATATAAATGAATATACGAATAAATAAGTTAATAAATGAGTAAATATAAATATCAATGGATATTCGCATATAATGAAGAATTTAATGAAATATTATTGCCGCTCATTCACATTTAAGTTGATTTTCCAACTGGACGGTGCCCTTACAAATTCGTTGTTAACTAATGACTCATTATATCTCCAAGTATCATTTCCTCTATCTTCCCCTCTCATCGTTGTCCCTCCCTTCTCTTCTCTTTGAGAGAGTTTTTTGTGCACTATAAGAGAGTAAATAAGAGTATCGCCAAACTGAATGAATGCAAAAGGAAAGAGGCGAAACCGAGAATACAAGGATAGAAAATCCATGAACACGCACGAATGCTGCTCGCGTGCGGCTCTCTCTCTCTCTCGTTCTCCACAACACCAGCATCATAGAAACGTTGCACGCATCGATTCTAGGCCCAATGTCGGCGCTATACGGTCTTCATGATGTTTCCGGTTTTACGTAGTCACTATTCATACTCTCTATATGTTATGCAGACAAGAATAACGTATTTACGATTCAATACTTAAGAAAAAGCAGTGCGGAGCAGTTAATTCATTTCAGTGCCCGACTCATTATAATATTTAAACTGAAGTCTGTCTCAATTGATTGCTCAACTGGAACTACCCACTTATTTCATCGCAACATCAGATCAGAACATTAAACGTTCCCCTAAATTCCTCAACTCATCTTTTGAATCGTATTCGTTACAATGGGATAAGCTCAACTAATCGCCACATACGCCTGCATCTAGCTTCGTTATTAAAGTACATTCGATAAACTGCATTATGTTGACGTATACCGTAAGGAATCCACGAAATAACACTATAAAATGCCATCCAAAAAAGAATCAAAGATTCCTCAACAACACATTATAAGAAGTAAATTGTAAGGAAAATACGCCGTGCACAGATCTGCTGTGGAAATCTTCAACGCGCTATGAATATTCTCTTATCTAAATCGTTATTTTCACTTCCAAATGGAGAAAAGATCAACTCGGATAGTATATGAACTAAAACGACCGCCGATTCACAATGCAAAAACCATCTGCTATTAATGGCGCGGAGATCGCTTTCGATATCAGCAAATTTTAACAGACATGAAAAGCGTTGCGCGTGCAAGTCTCCGCGCTCTCATTGCACACCGCTATCTTTCAAACCACTTACTTCTGTGGATATTTTGCAGATGCAATGTTCTATGCTCAGAAAACTAATAGAAACTAAGCAAAATATGGCAGATGACTAATGATGACACCTGTTGTTCTTTGACAGAAATCACCTCTTCTCGGAAATTTCTTTTTCAGGTCGAATACGTAATCCTGTCGTGAGCAATTATTTGAAACCACGTGTGGCGTTGGTGGTTCAGTGGTAGAATGCTCGCCTGCCACGCGGGCGGCCCGGGTTCGATTCCCGGCCAACGCAGCACACCGTTTTCGTCTCTTTGCTGCACTGGCTGAATACAAGTGGTTGAAGCATGCGGATGGTTCTTTCCTGAGGCACGTTTTGCATGTTTTCTAAATTCTTTCACAGAAGCAACTTTGCTACATTGGAGAGACGATTTTTTTCGAATGTTTTAGCGTAATTTACATGGAAGAGTTCGCAGTAAAATTGTGGAAAAGAACTAATCGTAACACTATAATGTGACATTTCATCAAGAACATCGAATTGCTCTATTTTACCCAATTTCTTATAGCTATGCTTACAAGGCTTGTTTGCAAATATTCCGTTGCAATGCCTTCTACAGATTTCTGAGATTACACTCGAAGAGCACTTCAGCCATGTGGTTGCAGCATTGAAGCTGCGGCTTTAGCCTGAGGTGTTTCATTTCTATTCGGCGGAAGTGTCATGCAGCGGATATTTTGCTTGCTTCCCAATGCCTCTTCATCTTGGCTATTTTTTCCACTCTCCTTGCATCCATGTTTCAAAAAAAAATTTTTCTACTTCTGGACACTGAAATGAGACCTAAATATTGTAAATAAGAAAAAGAGATTTAATGAAGGTGATAGGAACGTTGAGAATGATCAGAAAACTGGGAATGAATCCTCTAGCGTGAGTTTGCTCCGTTTAAGCCCTGGAATAGCACTCAGATGCTCAATCGAAACGTTACTTTTTATACTTACAACAAGTTCGATTCAAGTTTGGCTAACGTGAATTTGCAGCATTAATTTCGACCAACTTTTCTACACTTTCACAGCCGATGGAAATTTTATAAAGGAGTGCACGAGTACCAACGAAGGAACGTTATTCCTTTACTCGGCAAAACCAACTCCTCTACGCATCAGCACGCGCACTACGCCATTTTCTATGGTAATTGCATGAGAGCAACTTTCTCCTCCTATCGTAACATCGGTCGTTTTGAACGCTCGCCGATACGAATGGTGCAGTTGAGTTGGCGCGAAGACAGGCGATGTCACAGTCTTCGTGGATGGCATTAGTAGGCGAGGGTTGCATCGTGTCTTGGTGGGCATCGTGGTGACGGTGACAAGCGGTGAAGAGGAAGGGGGGGGGGGGGGGGGAGGGTGTTATTTCTGGTATTTTTCGAGATTTTGCATAGCGTTCTTTTTTTTTGTAATGTCTTGTATTAGGGTGATTTGTGACTATTTCACATATTATGGATTGGTGTTTTATTCTTAGAGTTTTGTTGAATAAAGTTGGCGAGTTTCTAATTTCCCTTTCAGGAGAGGGGAATTTTTTCTCTTAATAGAGGAATCGATAGGATGAAATATATGAAATGGGCTCTCACTTTTATATATTTATTCCATAAAATGAAAGGAATAAAGCTCGAGCACAAATTTTTTTGTTATAATGGTCGAGGCTGAGTTCGATACCGAGCATAACGAATGATAATATGATGACTGATTAATTCTAGTCCCAATCGGGTGAAGTCTCCTTAGGATGAGACTGAGAATAATTCATCTTCATATTGACAAGGGTTAAGTGTAGCCTTGGTGTTGGCCACATTCCACGTCACTGTAATGACCTCATCAAAGCACACCTACTTCCGAAAGGTTTGAATATGAATATTGAGAACGTTAGATGGATGAAAAAGTGAAATTATCCTTGCGGTTAATATTTAATGTTCACTGTTGAAAGCACATATTGATTCTTTACATTTCACCTTTACTGATGTGCAGATTTCGATAATTAAATGAATGAATAAATTTGTATAATCCGATCGTTTCCGACTGTTATGAATTCAGCGTCGTTTTAACATCACTCGATGCGGTGGAATTGTGTCATTTTTGTTTTATGCTTCCCTAACATTCCTTCCATATGCAAAGTCTTCTTTCGGTGAGATGTGAAGTTTTTCTTCAGTCTTCTATTTCGAGTATCTGTCCCTAAGTACTCGTCTCGGTGGGAGTGAGCGAAGAATTGCTCTTTATTACCTTAGTATTAATGCGTAGGTTGGTAAGTTCCCAATTACACCCATGTAGGGTGCTTGTTGCTGCAGCTTTTAATGTCCTGCCGTCGCTATCCTGTTTGATACGGCCGCATTCTTACTTCCTGTCATTGACTCCCATGTCTCCTCTCCCCCACTTTCCTTAGCGCTGACGTTCGATGGCGCTAGACGCCTTTCTCGATGTCCAGTGTATCGTTCATTGCTTTTTGTGAAGTGGTATGTTCGGAGCGTCAATAGCAGTAACGTTGGTTACTGCAGAATCACGAATTTGGGAATTCTTTGCGAAACACGTCCTGCAGAGTAGGGTTTCAAGGAAGGGAGCCTCGAAATTCCGCGGTGATGGTGCATTTTTGCAGCCCCTCTTCTCTTTCGTAATTTAAATATGCGCCAGAGTTGTACCTTAATTTCTTAGAATTTTGCACTTGCCTATGTTTCTTTCGGTTTTCCCTCCGTCAAGATTCCGAATTTTTCTCAAATTTAATTGTAGTTTGAGTCTTAGATGAGTAAACTGGACTTAAGCCTAATTTCAACATCAACAATTTTCACACTAAATGTGCTACTGGTTATCTTCTCAATCGCAGTTGCTTTTTTTTAAATCATCGCCGATATGGCCATAGTGCTGCGCTAATGAATGTTTGATCCATTTGTGTTGGCCGATTTTGTAGATCGGTCGATAGATCCACATATCATATCCCCAGTTCGTAAGTGTAGGCACGGGTGGTAGTCGGGACTTTCCACATTCAGAAAAGAGGCTTATAGGATCGTTGGCTTTTAGAAGTGTAAATATTAGATTTGAATAAAAATTTTGCCAACACTTCCAGCAATATAAATTTGTAGGGACTACCGGCGATAAGGTCAAAAATTCCATTGCAAGGTTCTATAGGTAATAATATGCCTTTCATAGCCGAGTGTACACGCAAGGTAGGCACAATCACTTTATCCTTCAATATTTTTTAGGATTCATTCAGAGAGAAGAAAGTTTTCGAATGATAGAGTACGATGTATGGCTTTTTACGTTAGTTGTCACTTATTCTGTTGCGCTCATTTATTTGCGTCGAACATTTTTCCATAGAAACATTTATATATCGAATTATTTGACTAACATCGGTTTTTGCAGCTCCATCAGTCTCGGCGATGGCTCACTCATGTAGTGCACTCGATTCAACAGCGATCACAAGTGAAGTGAGCGTTGTTGTTAGTGAGGAGGATTCCCATTTGGTAGGTTGTCGGTTTTTATTCCATATTTCATTTATTTGTTTATTACGTTTTCAAGTGCACAATCTTGAGAGGATGAACGATGGAGAGAGTTTCTCAGTTATATTTAGAAATACATCGGAGATTATTTGCAAAAAAAAAGAAATAATTATCGAAAATTTAAATTATGATGCAATACTGTTGCTAACGGATTTTCCTGGATAAGCTCATTTACTACTCTTCCGCCTTCTCTCCCATTTTCAGGCATCATCCTTTCCCTCCATTCTCCTCTCTCTTTTCCGGTTATCCTCGTTTCCCTTTGACTCATTCCTAATTTCTAGTTATGTCATCAGCCATAAAACAACACTTTCCATATGTGGGAAACAAGTGATGGATTTATTCCTTGAACAGTATCGGTATTATTTATCTATGTTTACTTATTATTTATTCACTTGTTTACTTATTTACTTTCCAGTTTCGCATTATGAGGGTGTGAAATCTCCGTCTCGCAGACGTCGTTAATGCACTTTCTGCCTTATTTTAATAGGAGATGCTGTATATCTGCTGCTCTTTCTTCGGGAATATTTGGTTGGTGATATCCATTCGAAGCGCGCCGTCAGTATATTTTTGAAAGCATGTTTCACTCATACTTTTTTCAATTTCAGGTTTCAAAGCCGAAGTTTAATAGTACGGCAGTAACGTTTGAGGAGTGTGCACTCGTGTCGTCCGATGATTGGGGACCAATAAACAGCTGTGAGTGTTTTTATCGCATTTGAGCTTTAAAGTTTTTTCATAAACTAAATTGGCAGTTATTGAATCATCTGGTGGAATTTTTGTGAACTAAATTTGGATCGCCATCACTCCGATAAGGTTCGATTAATATTTTATTTACATAAAGAAGGCAGTGCTGTGTGTTTTGAGTTGGAATAAATCTCTCGTAAACTAACTGTCGAATATTCCGCTATTACCAATGAAATGTGCGTTTGCGGTGCGCTAAGAGGATTCTAAAAATGAAAGTTTACTGATCGATGAATCGAAAAAAACTACAATTACATCAGTCAACATATAAATGACGATAATTTAATTTTATTTTCAATTATGAAAAAATTAACCAATGATCATTGAACGATGGAAGAATATTCGTTGTGGAAAAATAGTCTGTTGTTCTGTAATTTAGTAGAATTTGGGGAAAATGTGGGGGCGGAAATATATCGAATTCATGAATGATAATTAATTGAGTGAAAACTTTGTTATGAATTTAAATTATTGACCCTCTTAAATTATTATTGTTGTGTCTCAATTATAAATATCACATTGGAATATGAACCTTATAGAAGATAATGCTTAATAGTTATGAAACGATAAGAGAACTAGAAACTAGGAAGTGAAGTGTTGGGATGAAACTATAAAGTGGAGGTGGAACAGTAGGAGTCAAAAGATATTTTCATCGTAAACCGTTTAGATTGTTATATCTGTGGGTCTCGTTAAAACGCTGCCCACTAGAATTGAAACATAACTAAGAAAGCAACTTATACGAGCTCATACGTGGAAAGCGGCATCATGTTTGCATTCGTTGAAGAGTGCGGTTGATTAGCATATCCCTAAGGTACTTTCTCGATTTGAATTTACTGAAGTGGACAGAATTTTTTCAAAAAATATTTGCAATCGCTTCTTCGATCGGTAAGGGTTTTTTTATTAACCTCTCATCAGAAATAGGCTCATTTTCTTATGTTTGCTTTTAATTTTCCAATAATTACCCATGCATAAATTGAGGAGTACAGCATAGGAATTTTCACAAACTTTTATGGGTATAGAAAATTGAGAAAAATAACTGTCTGATTTCAAAGAGACTTCGATGAGATGCTGCTTTTATGCTGTTTTGACTTCGTTGTTGCAGAAACGTTTACATATTACATTGGTTGTTTTGCGTGCCTAGTAATTTGTTGGTTAATTAAATTTTATTATATACTCGCCCATCCTTGAATTTTCTCATATTCGGTTTATGACTGATTTGCGTCGTTGTCACAAGTAACCTAGAAAATACGGCGGATTGGAGGATGGAGAGAAGGGAGGAAATCGTTATTTTGAGTTCTTTTTATTTTTAATTTTTCTTCCAAATTTTTTAATATCTTTTTGATGCCATTATTTTTTCTTTGTTTATTGGTTTTGACTTATTATAATTTTAGCACTTCGTCTTTCACCAATTCTTCGAGAGGCTAGAAGCTCATTAATGACACATCGAGAGATGTGCACATTGGAGGATTTGAGTCCGGTTCCGAGACGTGAATGTGAGCACTCACTGGATGATACATCACAGTTTGTCTGTGGCAGCGAACACTCTCATCGCCGAGTAGGCTTTGCATATATTTTTCAGTCATTCAGCTGCCTGTTCAAAATTCTGACTTCCAAACAAACGGTTTTTACTAATTACAAATTTACTTAAATTGCTCATATCTGATTCTACGAGTCCTAATCTTTCTAATTCCAAGTCTTGGGAGGCAGAAGATGTGTTTATCTGTGGGATGATTGGCGCTCATCTTTCCGAGGCTTTTTTATCAAGTTCCAAGCACGTTTTTTACTTTTATATGCTTAAATGTGTACTCAGTTACTGATGTAGTATATTTGAGGAGCGGAAGATCGAGTCAAGCTATGAAATATCTGCTGATTCTCGTCGACGGTTGCAACTTATTGAAGAGAACAAGGAGAACGAGTTGGACGAGGATCATGAACATCCGGGTACATCAACGCCGGTACGAAGTGATGAATGCAATGAGTACGTTAATGGGCGTTTGTATATTGATCCGCGCGGCGTAGCCGGTGTTAAATGGATCTTTGCTGTGTGTTTTGCCAGACTAGTTAAATTTGTTTTGAAAGCGCTGCTTGTAAATATAGAATGAGTGAAGTTATATGTACCTTAGAATAGGAAGTAGATCCAGCTTCCTTTCGACTGCCCTGATTGTCCAGTGGCGCCGTTGTTTGCGAAAAAAGTTGATATGAAGCCTAGCAAATTTTGCCTAATGTGGGCTAAATTGAGCTGATGTAGTTCATCGGGAGGACTGCTGCTGCCAACGTAAAATTTAGAAAATGGCTGCATAATCTCAGAAAAAATTGAAACGAAATAGATTCTTATGCAGTCAGATTTCTATGAGAATATTTTACAGCTCTCTTCTCCCTTGTGTACGGTGCCTCAGTGATATCGAACGTGGTTCCGTTTCTCTGATCTAGCTAGAGCATCATGTAACAGTATGGGCATGGTGGTATTATATGGATGTCGAAGTGTCATATAATTTCAAAGCTTGGTAGCTGTAAATCTCAGTCTTGGAAAGGAATATTGTCTGTCTTTTTCCTCAGAGTGGATGCAAATGAATTCGAAAAGATATCGTTGAAGGACTGCAGAGATTACTCGATCCAATCGACTAACGAATCCTTTCGAGAGTCGGCTACTCGAAAGTCTTTGCGTCAGTACGTTTAGTCCTGGCCTGTTTTCTTCATCAAAATCCCCACCTAAGGTACTCTTTGTTTTATGTTAATTTTTTTTTATTTTAACAGAGTCATTAATTCCGATTTTATGTCAGTGCATAAAGTTTTCATGAGGATTAGGGGAGACATGGAGAGGCTGATTGCAAAAATCGTTTATTCCACCTCTCGTCAATCAGATTTAGCTAATGGAGCAGCATCTCACAACCTTATGTTTTCACGAGATTTCTAAAGAAAATTATATTCTTGATAAAGCAAACATAGAATTGTTTATTGATTTGGAGTTTATGAGTATATCTGACATATGCAATTCAGTGCCCACAAAATCTTCCATCCGTGTAGAATTTCAGTGTGAGAAGACTAAAGTCGCCCATGATCCGTAGGCAGCCTGTCAGTAGATAGTGTGAAAGAATTCATTCACAGAAAGATGATGAAGAGTCGCCAAAGTTTCGTTGGTCAATCGACCAGATAGCGATCCTGAATCCGGCCAATATAGACGAATCAAAAGCTGATCTAGCTGAATCGCCGTATGTATTTCCTGTTGTCGTTTATTCTTATAATGGTTGGGTGATCAAAATGAACAACTTCCCTCTGTATTCATTTTCTTATCACTAGGCTTTTTCAATTTTGAATTAAGGAAAGAATTTTATAGAAAGCGATGTTCTCAAATTGATGTGATTTTTTCTTTCAGTGATGGCTAAGTTAATTCGAATTTTCGCTGGCATTTTAGTAAGGGAGAACATTGATTACGAAGCACTTTTCCAAATAACAGCTTTTTGCTAACTTCATTGCGTTTAAGCTTTGATTTTATTTTGAAGTTCTTCCGTTAGTTGCTTCACCTTTATCTAGTGAGAGAGAACGGCACCTCATGTATGCAAAGTTCTCATGCTTTTTATTTATCAGTATGGAGCCCAAAAATACTCTTTTTGCTTCTCTCTACTCTTCGTATGTTTTTGCTGGTAATCTGAGTTTTTTGTCCGACAGTCTGTCGAGTTGAAATTTATAGGTTTGATTAATTGCACCTTATCAGTTAGAATCGATATTCCTCGGGATGGATTTTTTAAATTATTGCCTAATTGAACCAATAGGAAACGAATTTATTGGCAGCATGCACATTTTGGCAAACAGTTTGAATGTTTGAGTAAAAATTATTTTTCAGATAAGTTTTTGAAACAAAATTCCACTTAGTATATGAAGGAAGAACTGACACAGTTCATACTGTAAGTGAGGGGAACGATGGAAAGTGATATAAAATCTGCGAATATATTCTATTAAACTGTTGCATTTTTCTTCATAAGCGCAGTGTTTTTGGAGATTTTCCTTACATATTCTGTTTCATTGTTTTAATGAATATTTATTTGCCCCCAAATATTGTTCTCAAAGAAGAATATTGACTTGAAGTCGTTGTTGAAACCATAGTAATCATATCGTCCTTAATAAAAATTTGAGGAAAATCGAAAGAAATATATTTATTGGTCAAAAACATTTTTTTCTTACGACGATCAACTAGAAAAAATAATTTCGCAAATCCGGTTGTATAGTATTTTGAAGAGATCAAATTGTTAAGTGTGATGGATAAATTATAGACCAAAGAGCGTCTTTAATGAACTTATCATTTGCTCGAATGTGAGTTCAGCGTAGGGCATTTTTCTTACCCATTCCTCATGACGTTTTTTCACCAAGGAGATAGCCTGTAAATTGCTTTCCGCACTGAGGATCTTATTTTAAGCCAAATTCGTTATATTTTCTTAATTTAAAGTGTTATTTGTAAAAATATTTGCAGATTTTCAGTATGGTTTCATACTTGTGTGAGGAAGAGAAGTCAGAAGATTTGATAATATTTGCTTGGTTGATTAGATCGGCTCATCTGTAGAGGAATTGGTTTTTATTTAGAGATCCGATATTTGAGGCACGGGTTCAAGGCGCTATCGACAAATTTTGGAAGTCGCAGAAATTCGTTATGCCATCGCCGGATGCAAACCTTGTGAGTCGTTCTCGTCAGCATAACTTGCAGGTGTAGTGGATGAGGTAAAGGAAGAGGGAGGGCGATTGCCATAATTATTCGGCGGCGAGGAGCTGCTATTCGTGAAGAAATACTCCCGAACAAGAAATATTTCATTTCTTGGATAGTTGATTCAGTGCTCTGTACATTTGATTGTGTGACAATCTATTTTTTTTTGAATTTTCTAACTCAGAAGTACTCAGACCATAGTTTAATTTGCAGGAGGAAAAAATTGATATTTGTTGTATTGTTGTTTCAGCAGGAAGCGCCCCGTTTTCATCCTTCGCCTCTAGATTCGAAGACCCATTTTTGATGGACCTTTACCAGGTTTAGTATCTATGTAGTAGTTATGGTAAGTACATGCAGTAGCCATTATCGTGTATTCCACATTCACCACATATCAGCGTTGCGTAGTTTCGCCGTAACTCATCGTAGAGTGGATGGCTGTATCACTGTAATAACTAATAAAGACAATTGGGAACCTCTGTGCGCGGAAAAGATGAAGCTACTTTCAGGAATCGGATTGATATAGTTGTGTACCACCGAATTGGAAATTTCGCATATTATCACGAAGGAGGTAATCTTGAAGCATCGGTTAAATGAAACGAATGGTTGGATTACCTTGATTTTGCTCAGTTTGAGGTGAATTTATTTTCAGATAATGTCGAATTCATCGTTGCGAACTGTGCGATCACCTATCCAGCAGCCGTCCGTTAAACGGCCATCTCTCTTTAGAAGTGGGAATCGAAATATGGCACGTTTAATTTTCTTTTTCAATCGTTATTACTGCAAAGAGATGAAGAGAGGTGAAGATCTATATTTCATCTCGTATTTTGTAGTGCGAATACGCATTCCGTTTTCATTTAAAGTTGTCGATGAAATAATTATCATGTGCTTTGGATGAATGCGAAATGGGAGAGGGCTATCAACTTCTTTAGTTCACGAATTCCTATCATGCTCTGATGAAGATGTTTTAGCTTTATTGACCAAGTGTTGTATTGCTTCTTGATCAGTGGATGTGTTGATTTTGAATCGTCGCTGCATTCAGTGGATTGCAGTGATTCAATAATTACTAGCTACCTTCCGATTGCCTCTTACTTTCAAATATTGTTGAGAGTGAAATGGTCGGTGTATCCTTCCTCAGTCAATGAAAGTGAATTTAAACAGAGGCTGTTTGCTTTCTTTACAACTAAACTTTATGGTATTCAGTGTACAACTTTATGGTATTCTAATCGACGTTTTAGTATTCTTTAGTTGATATAAATAACGTGAAGCCTGGATTTAGAATATAGCACTCCCTATGATTTATATCATTGTTGTGGTTTCTTTGGATACAGTTTATGGCCCTGTTCACGACATGAAGTGTATTGTTGTCGTGCGCATAGTGGTCGAATGATGATTTATTCTAATGATGATGATGCCTTTATAATGTTGGCGAAACTTGAAGGTTATATCTACAATGTTGGCTTCCGAGGAGAGGAGGAGGAGGAGGAAATCTGAGATGGTGGAGGAGGGAGGGGGTTTGTGGCGGTGACCGTCGTGGTACTGCTGACAAGCTAACATTTTGCTGTCATGAGAATAGGTGTGAAGTAAGGGAAGGGAGATGCGCATGGGGGGAATAAGTTGGAAGAGCGCAGGCCATAATCTCATGCCGTTGCTAAAGTGGGTCTTGTAAAAATCCGCGTTAGCATCACTTCGAGTCATATTCTCTTGTGCAGTGTTTGGGTGGGACATTGCTTATCTTCGCTTTCTCTCTCGTTCCATCCATCGCATTTCAGTGCATTCATATAAACCGGAATGCACTCTGCTGTCCGGAATGAAATAACGGGTTGGCTTCTTACTTTTCAGATGTCCCCTTTTCACAAGTCTCTGTTTTTCGTTTTCGGTAATTAGTAGACCGATAATCAAAACTCGTTTAAAAGCAGAGATCGAAAAGATTCAGCTGACGTGGTTTGGATAGTTTAAGGCCAGGATGGAGGAGTCACCGTTGGTACGGCCTGGTTTTCAGCGCGTCAATAGCTCATTAAGACGTACAAAAGAGATGCAGACACTTCTCACGTTTCCGCCCGACTTCGATCTCGTTAAATTGCTTGGTTCGTTCCTTCATGCTGCCTCATCATATTCTCAGAAGACATATTTTTATAAACAGTTAGCTGTTTACAATATGGGGCTGTCGAGAGCAGACTGGGGTCCTAAAATGTTGTCGGATAGAGGGAGGGGGGAAGCAGAAAGGACAACGTAAGCGGCATTAATAATATGCACATCTGTTTCACGCAACTAGGCACTACACGCTTCATTCGTATCATAGTTGTATTTTACAGTTTATTTATAGAGGTTACGCTGCTGTTTTCAATTCCTTTCAGAAGAACACGGCATGCGTTTCGTCCTCCACTTCTTTAATCGCTGTTTGTAAAATGGCAGAAGAAAGTGAATTAGTTCATTTGATCTTCATTTTAGCCTTTAATCCTTATAATGGTATGAGTCATTATGAGACGATACATTGAAGGTGAGGGGGTCGCGCGATATTGTACAGCATGGAAATATTGGGATGAAGGGAAAATGCAAGTGGGTTTATTTCCGTTTTTGGCTTTTTCTCGAGAGATAGAGGTTCGGAGTGCGGGTTCTTTGTCTCTTTTAGTTGTTTTTCCGATACATCAATGAGAAGGAAATAAAAGGAGCACAGATTTTTCAGGTTTTGCAATTTGAGGTTCATGGATATTTAGTATGACCTGTTTATGGATCCGTCTACGCTGATGAAGTCCAGTCTGCTTACTTTTGACTAGGAATCTCCTGATTTATTGTCTCCTAATGAACATTTCACTCTTATCGTGGAAAAGAAAGCGCTACATATATAGGTCGTCGTTTTTCGGTACATAATTGGCCACTGAAAGTAGGATTCTTCTGAGTTCCTAGCAGCTGAAACCCATGTGCAAAAAATTATTCACCTCTAAGGAAGGTCAGTGCTTAATTAGATAGTACGGCTGAATGTAAACAGAGCTATTCCGTTTGTTGGACGAGTGCGATAGGTATAAAGAGTTCCAGAGGAAATAGAAGAGGGAATGCGAGGAGGGGGATAGTGAAAAAGAAATGTGAGAAGCTGCAATCTCCCCTCTTATCCTTCCTACTTTTTTCTTCGTTTCGGAATTATTCTGCTTCATAATGGGCAGAGAATTTTAAACTGTTTTTTTTAGCTAGTGGAGACTGCGCGGCAGAAGTCTTTCGTCGTTTATGAAGGGCGTTTGTTGAGAAGGTGGAGGAATTTGACACAAGAACGAGAAAACAGCCTCCTCCTTACCGAAGGCCGATGAGGAAAGCTGCATCATTAGTTGCACTGTTGCTTCTACTTCGCGTTCGCAGCCTCCTCTTCTTTCCTATGTCCACTGCGTTGCAGGAGATAATGGCAGTAACTAAACATGTATTAATAATAATAATCACTGATTGATGGAGTGTTTATTTGTTTAATGGTGAACAGTTCAGGGGGACGTTTCCAGTACGATGAGGAAAGCGGGGCCGATGAGGCGGTGTTCGATTCGAATCTTTCGTTGAACACATTGCGCCGTAAGCTGTTCGCTTCTGAGTGCGATTCGTCATTCTCGAGCAGAGGAAACGATAACGAATCACTGAATGCAACGCGCAGTACTCCTTCTCCACAGCTACTTACACTTTGTGTAACTTTCTTTTTGTTATGGATCCAAAGATGAAAATAATGTTTTATCGAGGTGTTAATCAATTTTATATGAATATTTTGTCGTTGAAAGATGTTGAGCAAATTGTTTGCGATGGAATACTTCCGACTGTGAGCCTTCCGCGTTTTAAGTAGATATTCGTAAGTTCTTATCAGTTTGATCGATGTTTTTACTGTTTGCATAAGGTGTTAGAGATCATAAATCAAATACTGTAGGATGATGATCTCCTGGATGTTGGAGCATCGGATAGTGAATATCTGGAGGGCGATATTTCCACAACTAACGATGTGACCTGTTCACCGAGTATCGGGCGCCGACGAATGACCTCTCCGGACATGTCGCCGATTAGATTTGCCCATTAATTGCTTAACTGACAGACTATGTTGCTGGTTATTGAAGTTGTACTTTATTAGGTTCTTTGTGTCCCCTCTTTCTGCCATTTCTGCAGATATCTGCTTAGTTATGGCAAATCAAACAGTTGTCGACGCTTGGAGTTTTTCTTGCCGATGGGGTAATTTGTTATGCCCTTTCGTTTAATAGGTATTTTTTTCAACAACGGCGTCGATAAGAGAGGTGCCGGTTTGTCACTTATGTCTTGTCAGATAAATCCACGGGCGTTCATAAGTTTCACCTGATAAGTCAAGGGATTTACCCAGATCATGTTGAGGTCCAGACATGTGAAAATATATGTTTTCCTCGAATGTTCTGAATAAATATAGATGAGGAAGGAGATAACTGCTGATGAGAGCGGTCCGGTTAATTTCGAGGTGTCATTTGGCTGGACACTCATGTCTTAAGAGTTTGTTTTGTTGCTTATTTGTGTCACAACGAGGACACTTTTCATTTACATATTGAAATGATTTATTTGAATTGTATGATTCGATTATAGTTGATATTGATAATGTGCAGTATATGATTGAATTATATTTCTAATTTCTGTTATATATTCAAAGAACTTGACGCCGTGAGGCGTTGTGGGAATTTCGACTGAGATAATTTTTGCAATTAGGCGCAACGAGTATGAAAATTTGTAAGCACTGTCATTAACTGAGTCGGTTTTTTTGCGGACACTGTTACTGACAGGGTTTTTAGATTTTTGATTGGTCTTCTTTTCCGTGTCGAAATTGTGTCCTCTTGCTTTCCTACGTGGATCAGAAAAGATGTCTTGTTCTGTCTTTCAGTCAAGCCTTGTTTACTTGTTCATTTTTTAGCTGCAAGCAGGTGAGGAATGTCGAGGTTCACCTTATTTTCATTTGTTTAGCCTATTCCAGTTACATTTAGCTGGTACAGGTGATCGAGGCTTTATTGCTACCGGTTTATCGTTCACTTGTGATCATAGAAGCCATCTTATTGATGGTTCATTGCAAGTATTTATGAAAGGTGTATCTTTGTGGCTGAATACTAGTGGCAGCTTTTGTTGTTGGACTACCACAGAAACTTGTTTGTACAATCTCATTAAAGCCCTTCGAAATATTAGATGCATCATCGGCTCACATAGAAAAGTATATTTTAGTAACTCATTTTGTAACGTGCGAGTAATATAGACAAGTGGTGCCTCTGTATGGATTATATGCCGTTATTCATAAAGAAGGTTTAGATGGAAGAATAAACTTGCATGGAAATCTTCTGAGCTTTGAATATTATCCATACAAAGATGCGTATGCATATGGAAATTTCTCTCACTGCATCTAAACTCTAGCTAAGTCATATTGAAACATAGCAGGAGCGGTTTGTAGTAGAAGAGGAGGAGAATTAGAGGGGGGAGGCAGGTTGTGCAAAGAGATCCTTCAAAAAATTGTGCAGTGAGGTCTTCCGGGCTATGAGAAAACAAAGTAATCATCTTGCTATTACAGGTGAAACTCATAGTATACGAAAGTCATTTCCCCGTCCAATAAAAACTTACGAATATTGGTTGACACCCGCATCTTCGGAAGTTCAAGTTTCCAATCAAGCGAAATGAGTATAAGGGAGAGGATGAATACACGGAACCCTTATTCCTTGTATTTTTCCGCTAGCCAATGGTGAATGTTATTTAGTTGCTCCATCGAGATGAAGGATGAATGCCGCTCTGCGCTGACAGTTCATGTAACGGATTCTCCCCGCCAAATGTTCACAGCTTTTAATATGTTATCCTAGAAGGGAGGCGCAAAAAGAGCTGCTAGGGTAGTAGTTTTCCAACAATTTCTAGCGGACTTCTGGCGTGCGAAGCAGAGGAGTGGCAGGACACGCGGAGACGCCCGTGAGGGGGAGGGGTACCTTCCGCGCCCGGAATTTGCGCTTTAAGCACGGAACTGGCTAGCGGACATTACGAGTAGTTCATCTCTTCCTCACTCTCGCATTGAACTTGCACACCTGGTAGAGGGGGAGGGGCAGACTAAGATGAGGGAAAAGTAAAGAAAGTGAAGGTTGAAACATGCGGTTAGCGCACTTTCGCGTTATAGCGTATGTATGTGTCACTCGACTCTTTGATGGCAACGGCCATTTCACTGATTACTTTCGACGACGAAGCTGTGGACGCTCCCGATGAAAAACTTCTCGAATTAGAGCGACGAAAACACTCTCGCCACTAAAAAAATCCTGTGAAAGTGGACAGTTATTTGTTTTGTAAGCGATGCTTCACTTTTGAAGTTCACTGCAAATGCATTTCGTTCGCGTTTTCTGCAAAGTTCTGCATTTACCGGGTTGTGGTGGCGCTACATTTGTGCGTGTCTGCGCGCCTATGTTTCCCCACCTCACTCTCGGGAGGTTCCAACTTGAGAAATAACGGAGAAAACTTCATGTGTGCTTGATCCAGAGCGGACGATGTGGGATATTCCGTCTCATTTCGAGCGATTATGTTCTGCATGAGTTGCCGAGTTCCTAATATTTGAAAATGAGGTAGAATCGAATGCGACTTCGAATAAATTTCACATTGACCAAATTGTGCACCACAACAACCCCCCTCTCAAACCCTTTCCACTCTTCTATTTAGTATAGAGACAAGCTAGCAGGCGTTTCTTCTTATCGAATATTTCACAACATAATGCCTCAGTGAGATGGAATCGCATTTGCCTTTTTGGCCTCTCTATTTTATGGATCCTTACAGAAACATAGGGAACTTATCGATGCGGGGAATATCAACTGAGGCGATTTTACTGGGTTGTTTATTTAAGGAAGATATGGGATGATATTATATTGAACTGTATTGCTTTCTGGGCTATATAGCTTTCTACTTGAGTGATAATGTATCGCCCATCTATGGATACCTTTTCGTGCCTCCCTCTGAGTTTGTCCTCAGTTCCTCTAATAATCTCACCCTCTCATCCAACTCCTTGAACAGACGGGTATAGCAATGGTATATCACATCGCTATCTTGTCTTTAGTCGTTTGAAAGTGAAGATTACCAGTGCAAGTTAGGTACTAATATAGTATTGTTTAAATGGCATATTTCAAACAGTTTCGCGCGAAGAATCTCGTTTGAAATTGTGAATAGGGTGTCAGTCCCTGATTAGGTGATAGATCAAGTTGCGCTTCGTAGATCAAATTTCTCGAATTGGCAACCTCCTCACGGCACTCTGATCGTTCTATTTGATCGCATATAAAAGTGGTTGCACGTTCCAAGTGAGGTCATTCTGTGGTAGTAAGCGACGACGGGGGCCTCATCGATCCACTTTGATGTGTATTCTGTGACCTCTTTGTGTTCGATAGTGTATGTCGAGGACTTTCGGTACATTTTAAAGTTGCTGTTGCCTTTCCTATGAAGCAGTCTTTGAACTCCTTTGTGAGGCGCTTCAAAATTACATCCAAATTAAACTTTCTTGGATTTTCCTCTTTGTGGTTGATCTTTGTGGTAATTCCTCTGCGGTTAAATCTGAGTTCGTATTTCCTCACGCCACCGTTCCAACATTACCATCCTTCATAGCATTTATGGTTAATGACAGCCGATTTAGGTCTCTTATTGGATTTGCAGGTGATGGTCGAAAACTGCCCATATTTTGTTGGTTGTCCTTTCTGCCTTTGTGTCCATCCATTTTCGACGAACGCCTGGTAAGGAGTGATACTGATATGTGGAATAAGCGTAGTGATAAAAGCGAACAGGTGGAGTAAGTTGTTTCAGTCATTGGCGTAATGAATATTCGCTCAGTTGCATCGTGACTACTCGTTGTTTGTCGGTATTCGTGACTTAAAATTGTGTTCATTTCTTGCGTAGAAATGCATAGTGATCTCATAGTAGCTGTAAGGTGGTGCATCGAATAGTTTGAGGATATGCGATTGGCAGAAGTCATCGTCGGAGGCCGTCGTTGAAAACTGAAATCGGATTTGAATGCTGTGGGCGATTTCTCGCGATAGGAAGAAGAGCCCTGGGTGATATTTTAAAGTGAAGATAGGGGACTCATTGCGATTTAGGAGTGTAGCAGGGAACCTAAATCATTTCAACGCTTTTGTTGTTGGTTCATCAGAGAATCTCAACAGTGAGTGATCCTGCTTGTTCCACTTGCTGTTCCTCTTGGCGATTTGAATTATGGTTGCTGGTCACACAGGTTTGCATCTGCTATGATTACAGGCTGTTAAAGGGAGCTATAAATGCTGACCAGGTAGAGGGTTTTGCCTTTAGTGTGTTTGCCAGCCAAACTGAATTCCGTGAGAACTGTATATTGGCTGGCTGGAGTTATGATGCTTGGGTTAGTTTTCGACTTATTGAATTGCATTCAGGGCAGCTGTTTTTTGAGTAAAAGTGACGAACGCTTTCAATTTGACCTGACTATGACCGCCGCCTACTCCGTTACTGCAGTTGTAACTATGCTCAGCGGGATTTTATTTTGAATGTTAATTGGTCGGTTTAGATGGTTTTAAGTTTTCATGTTTAAGTGCGGTTCCCCAAATGGCTAGCTTAGTTCTTGAGTTCGATACTTCCGGAACAGGTTGCGTTCGCGCTCGTGCGTAGCTGCCGACCAGGTTGGACTTATTATCTAGGATTTATTGTTGATCAGTTCGTTTTTCGAGTCGTTGTGTTTGCTGGCCAATTTAAACTCTCAGCTTGGCTGGATTTGTGCATGATTTGTGATTAAGGGTATTCATCGGTGTTGGTGCCTTCATTGGCCAGCTGAATCTTCAGTAGAAGCGTACATGATGCAATTTCCAGGTATGGTTGGTGATCAGCAGAGTTCATGCTGGCCAGTCGGCCATGCTTTTATGTTCAGGAGGACCTATCTAAATAGCTGTCTCGGTTCCCGATTTCGGTGCCAGCAAGTCAGTAGGATTCGCGTTTGCGGCTTGACTGTATGCTAGTTGGAGCTTTTATGACTACTGCGGCTGCGACTTGTGAGTTTTGGCCAGCTGGGATTTCTTAGTGGCCGATTTGGACCGCATTGGTTTTTCGCTGGCCGGGTAGAGTGTGGTGATGGCCAGCATTTGGTACTTATACCATTTTCATTAGTTGGCTAGCTGTTGGGTTGTGTTTGGATTATATGTGCCAGCTGATTGAATTCGTTGTGATTGTGATTGCTTGTCGTTGTTTGAGTTGCGGATGCTGACGATGTGGAATTGTCGTGTGACATGGCGCTATCTGCTGCGGCCCTCTATTTTTCATTTTAACTGGTATCGATGGGAGTTCTGTTATGGATGTGACCTAATCGATTTAAATGCTCTTGCTAATTAGTATTCTGTAGGTTCAGGTGGATTTTGCTCAATAGCTTCATCTCTTGTCGGCTTCTGTGCTTGGCAAACAAATTCGCTCGCCGTTGAATCCCGTTTTGCTTCTTTGAACGTTAACGCTCAGTCCTCAGCTGGCCAGCTGGAATTTTCTTTTGGTAGGCTTTCTGGCCAAGTAGGCACATCCTGAAGACGTCCATTGTCTGGATGAACTTGTGTTTGGATTGTGGCTGGTGAGCAATATCGTTAGCACTCCAACTACACTGCTTGATTTCAGTGGTCTTGGCCGGGTTGAGTAGTTGTATAGTTGTTATCCAGCCAGCTAGACTGACGTAATTGTCTTAATTCATATTGCAAACGTAGAATTTTTGGAGCTAGTTTCACAAGTCAGCTAGCCGAAACAGCTGGTGCTTAAATATGATTGCTACTCAACATCTTTGTGTTCAAGTTCATTTTGCTGAGTAGCTGACTTAATTTTCGATTCACTGGTTATTCTGTAGTGTGGCACGTCTTTGGTTTATGCCAGCGAGTCATTTGGAATTGCTTTGGTTGTGGATATGCACGTTTTGCTTTATGCATAACTGCTGGCGATATTTCGCTGTCGTTGAATCGCTCTGATTTAGAATCAGTACTTGTGCTTTACCATCGGAATCACCGGCAAACGTCTCATATTATTTCGCCTTTATCCAGAATTACATGATTTGGTAATAGAGTATTTGCAGATCGGTTCAAAGGAGGGCAACAACAAGACTGATGAAGATGTCAGACCAAATGTCTTGTATTGGTTGTAAACTAAGTCTGCTCTCGAATATGGACGTTCGCTATGAGGGTATTCTCTGTGCAGTGAACATTGAGGAATGTTCAGTTGCTCTCACAAAAGGTACTTTTTAGATCCCATCTCTTTTTCACTTCATCCTTTCTGCGCTGTTTCGATTAGCTTCCTATCACATGCAAATGGACATCGTCCACAAATTCGTTTTCACTTAGAGTTTAGGCCATAGACTTGAGTCTTCTTCGCAAATAGAGCTCTCTCCAAAGACGCCATTTCGTACAAGTCTTCCTCCCTCGCGAATACAGATCCACGTTCACGATCATTATCCCCCGTTGATGCCATTCTCTAAATGCCTTTCTCCTGCAAGCTGGAATATTACGAGTTCCGAGACACGTTCGAGGGCGTGGCATTTCAGTTTTGGATGAAAAGATAAGGGTGTGGTAACCATGATGGATTAAAAAAGAGGACCTGGAGGTAGGGGGAGGGGGACGGGATAAGGACAGATTGAGTTCCTGTAATTTGATCGAATGAAGGCGCAATATCTTCAGTTCCCTTCTATACTCGGGGAGAGAGCTTCTATTGGGAGGAGAAATCTCATGCTTTTTATTTTTTTATTCTTGTCGTGTTATTAAATCATTTATTTTTTATTCTTCCTTCTATACTCCCTTACAGAGAATTTTGACTTTTCATTTGATGGGATGCTGGGACTAGAAGGGTTCCGGAACTCATTAGAAGAGTGTCTCGCTCCCGTGTTATGTGCAGAACGAGCTTTCTGTGCATTCCCACCCTACCTAGAAGCATCTATTCACTGGGGCCGTGCTCGAGCACTGTGGTATAAGGAATGAGAAGTGGGCCATTGTTTATAATTTGCTGGCTGCGAGAGAAAGAAACATTCACAACATTGCATTTTTCAGATGCCGATTCTTTAAGGTGCTTTAAGTTATTTTCTAACAGACACCGTGAGATGCCGTGCTGTTACTGCAGTTGCCGATTAACGTTTGGCTTACACGTTTTGAGTCAATTTTTTCACGTCGTGAAGATCTGTGTTGCCGCAAAAAAAGTGTTTCATCTGATGGGGCAAATGTCTCGCACATAGCAGGCTTTCTTTTCAGTACGCTGCTTTGGCACGGAAGATCGACCAACAGCGAATCGAGTGGCAGCACTTGATGACGTTTTCGAATATATCATATTCAAATCGAGTGATATAAAAGACCTATATGTATGCGAACCACCAAAACCAATATCGCAATTCAACGAGGGTCTTCCAAACGATCCTGCGATATTATCTGCCTCACAACAGCGCACAGTAGATCGCCCGAACACTGCTTCGTCTGCAGCTCTTGGCTTCGATACTACTAAAGGTAATTTGGTTGCTACTCATCTATGATAGCGGCACTTATGCGCGACTCCGTACACCACTCCGTTTGTGTACCTGCGGCATTTTATTTTCATTAAGCAGATACTCGGGATATACAACGTAAAACACTGATCACCTCTTCCAGTTACTACCACCGGATGATTCGTTTTGCAGGAGGATTATGGCAGCATGGCATGTGATTGTCAGGCAGCTATCGCTTCAAACTTCATACCGTTGCTGCAAAAACATTTTTTCGAATCATAAATTCTGATAAAAAGGGCATTTCTTGCATCTTTTGCATCACATTTGTCTTTATCTTTAGGACTACGTCAATTTATTTTTACAATAGACATTTTGGTGACATATCGTCTTTGCGTGAGTGCCTGTGTATAAGTTTATTGCCGTCATCTGCGAACCGGTCAATCTTAAGCTACATAATTACTTGTCATAATCAGAGCGTTTGTTTAACTCCTTCTGGCGGCTCCCAAATCTTTTCATTAAAGCTTTCAGATTTCTGAAAAAGTCGTAGTTATCCAAGCGCATCCAAAAGTTGCGTATATACATCGGTTATATGCGATCATATTTGCACATGGAACGAAAAAGTGATTCCTTCGACGGTGATCCTCGGCAATGGTCGGTTCGGTTGAGACATATATGACTGCACTTTGTGCATGGTGCATACCATCTCATTGAGGACGTTTGCATAGACACCCAGCAATAAAATCTTTGCTGGAGACCTAAAGACTTGGTGCTCATTTAAGCGGCTGCACATGGTATGATGCGAGGTCAGGGTGACGGACCGACTCGATTGACCTCTAAGGATGACGGTATGAAATCATCGGCAAATGCTACTGTAAAGAAAATGATGTCACGAAAAGAAAAAAGCACTCTGGATAGCGATTACGATTTCGTGAAGGCGAATGAGCAGTTTGAGCATGCTCTCACTCATCTTTCCGATGATTTTCACGACACGAAGTTCATCGGTTTGTTGATCTTTTTATGCAACTTTTTATAAGCTCATCTATTGGTGTCCTTGTTTATGCGTTTACTGGTTAATCTCGGAAAGCCGTGAAGTTGGGACCATGAGATATGGAATGTGTAGTGTATGCTGTAGGTTGGCCGATTCCAAAGTCACTCCGGCTGCCTAAATGTGACTGGAAATTTGTACGCATTTCGCAACGCACGCAATGCTATCCGGAATATTTATGTGCAGGATGAAGTGGAGCGCGTAAGTTGGATTGTGGGTATGCTTGATCACCTAAGAAGAATTGCAAAAAAACAGCTTAAGGCAGTATTACGATTGGCAATTATACTGTTTTCCGATTTCCTTTTACTTCGGTCTGTTGTTGATGCAGATCATTATAGAGCGTCTTTGATGTACTGTTAAAGCAAGGACTGAGCAAAGAGTGTGACCAGCATTCAAGCTTTGTCGTTGTTTTGTGGTAATAATATCTCTTCTATTAAAAAGTTTTTTTTCCTGCCGTTAAAATGCACGGAATACGCCAATTTTTAACACTGCCGGTAAGAAGTTAATTTCCCGATCAGAAAATTGTCATTGTGAGCTGCTGACCATTCTGGTCCCATTCAAGAGCCATAAACTTCCCAGTCGTCCAGGTTTTACTTGTTGAAGGCATGTTTTAGTACTAACTTGTTGAAACAGTTTCGTTTTTGGCTGAAGTTGCTGAAAGCTTATTTTCTCTTGCACTTGAAGTGTGCATGAAATTCTTTAATGTTTTTTTTCGATGTTCTCTTGTTTACGACGGTGAACGAAGGTCCATTAAAACGCATGGGAGATTTCAATAAAGACGCGTAAAACTTCTCAAAATCCCAAAACTTTTATTCCACTCTGCCATGATATTTATTCTGTTGTACTATCGTAGTATTAGGTTTGCGGTGCTTTATCCTGTCGCTACTCCACCTAGTTACGCAAATTTGTTGTTAGGAGAGTCATCCTCGACTGCTTCGACAGATTCTGCGCGAAAACGAGATAAGAATGGAAACACTCAGGGCACCAAAAAGGAAGAGCGTTACTACGACAAAAGTTCATCATTTTTCGATAACATTTCTTGCGACTCTCTGCAGAAACAAAATGGGTTAGTTGTATTCGGAAATCGATATGAATACTTCGACATCTTCTTGTAGAGGAGTTCCCTGGAATTCCGTTGAAACGAGTTCAACTGTTTCCTTCATGTGAAGGTTATCCTGATTACCATGGGAATCATTACAAGATGGTTGATGATACATCAATGATATTGTAACGAGGCACTTTTTGTTGAAGTGGATCTTCGATGGAGCATTTGCTTGACAAAGCATTCGTCGTCTCTTTGAATTACTTTAATGGGCAAGTCTGGAAAACACCACCTTTTGCTGACAAGAATGGAAATAACGAATTTCTCCGCCCGTAAAGCGTGCTGTTCTGCAAGTTTTGAGGATTTATTAAAAGAATACTTAATGACTTAATGACCTCATTTTCCAAAGGAAGCCATGTTTAAAAGAGTAAAGAAAGCTAAAATGAGATGAGTGAATGCATATCGGACAATTTATTTTAAAAATGCATTCGAAATCTCTAGTGAGAGGTCTGTTGTAGCAAGCAGTTACGCACAAGTTGGCGTAAGGAGTTCGAGACGAACAAGGAGACGTTCGGTCTTTCTGCTGTACGTTCGTATGCATCTCGTCGAGGACGTAACTATTTCTTGCCAACCGGTGCGAATTTGGTGTTCACCAACAGTGCAGGTGGAATCATATTATATTCGTTCCCTTTACGTGCTGCTTTTTGTGTAGTACCTGTTCACTCACACCTGTTGTACAATTCGCCCAGCAGTCGCCATCCAGAGGATCTCTAATTGGGAAAAGACAACTTTTAAGGTACACTGAGAAATTCTTAGTTCTGTATTTTGAGACGAAGCAGTCCTGCAGAGCTGCATTTGAAAAGAATGAAGTGTGGAATTGTTGGTAAACACGAAAAATACGAGCACTTCTCGTTGGTGGGGCGAACTGATATCTGGTCGATACGGGCAGAGATGGTCTATCGGGGTATCATAAGTGAAGAAACTTACTGGATAGCTGTCTAGTGATTTTTTAGTTTGTTTAACCTATGTCAAAGAATGATTTTTATGGACGGGTGATTTGATTGCACAAAACATTACCTTAAATTTAGCTCACATCTCCTCCCTCTCCTTTTCTTCTCCCTACCCATCTTTCATCTAGGTTTCATAAACATAACAGATTTATGAGTCGAAATATAAGTGTTATTTGATTACATCTATTTTTTTATTTTTAAGGCTTCGATAACAATGGTCAGCAGCGCCGTGGCACTGCTCGAAGTGGAAGTTGTTATCGTAGTAGTGGCGCTGTGAACTTATGATCTGCTCGCTGTATGTGGATGGACCGCACTTCAATGGTTATTTTCTTATATTGGTAGAATTATCTATCCTAATTTCCTTAATAGTACGAAGTTATTACTGACTACATTTGTTGGATGACATCGCTGTTATTATGCGTTGAGTCGGTGCAACTTCGAGGATTAAAAATTTGTTGATGTTATTTCCTTTTTAGTCGTATTGTTGACGTTCTTTTTGTTGTGCTATGGAATGAGTGATGACACGTTACCTTGTCCAGAGTTGGGGAGCTGAACAACACAGAAATGCATTCGAAGAGTAAAAGCAAATCCACCCTTATTCTTTGTATTGCACGAGACAACAAACGTAAGAAGAAAGCTTGCAAAAAAGGATGAACTCGCAGCACCATTATTTTGTGGGATTTAGGTGAAGCTCACTGGAAGTGAAGGCAAGCATGTGTCACCTCTCGAGTAGATTTTCACTCATCCCCTTAACCTGCATGCTTTCATCACGCTTGAAGCTAGGATTCTAGGCACAGAACGTTAGTTAGAATTAGTCGTCTCCAGAATCGTTTTGAACGTCTGAACATGTCCCAACGAAACATAATAATTATGGATGGTGGGTACTATGAAATAGCGACACTTTTGTTGCCCTTCCACCCATGCTGGGGCAGACCACAGATTTAGTAATATTGGAACTTTGTTCCAAATGAACAATCGATTTGCGTGGCGCTATTTTAGCCGGTATTTAAAACAACGAAATGCGCACAGCAGAGATAGAGGGGAAGGTGGACAAGAGGCGGAAGATTACACTATCTCAAAAGACAGTTGTCAAATCAACATATCCAAGAGGTTGCACCTTGGAACGATAAACAAGCCTCATCTAAGTATGCGACAAAACTTCGTATACAAGAACAAGTGCTGGGCGACCATTCTACACAATGAAGCAGTCCTCATGGAAGGCGCTTGTTCAATACGTTGGTAGCTGTTGCCAGTATGACATTTACGAGATTAGGCATAATGCCAGGCGGATTGTCTCAAACATGAAGTATAAAACGTGGAAAACAGATGCATAGTAAATATTCGCCATCCACGTATTGAACAAGTCCACCACATCCTGTCAATGAAGGAATAGATATGTAGGGAAACGGCTCATCACACCGTAGTATGGGCTCACTTCTTGGAGAAATTTGTATGTTCACTGGATCGTGCAGAAGAGAGGCTTCAACGTATAACCCACAATCAACTAACTCGGTCAGTGCCTGATTCTACAATTTATGACGACATACCGCTGTAGCAAAGCGGAACTGGTATCGCTGCTGGTAGTCGCAAGCTCTCTGGGCGGGGAATGTGATTGACCGTCTTGACAGGATGCTTGTAGAAATATTCTTGAATATACTGCTTCAACGTCACTGGAAGACTTAGCTCGTTGACGCCATCATATGTCGTTAGGCTCGCTATACGGGCACGACATATATGCTGCAAATCACAAATTCATCTGTCGCTTGCACACCCTAATTCTTTTAGGACCAAACAGGCAGTTGCGCGAAGATTCATATGAACAATTATATGAATCTTAGCCGGGAAATGCCTGGAGAAAAGCTAAGACATTAGAGGGTCTCATTTCGAATTAACAACTAGAGGGGGCAGATCTCAATCCTATCTCGGCTCCCCTAAGACCTCACTGTCTTCTCCATATTTCTTTCTTCGTTCCTTACGAACACTACTAATCTCACCGTCTCACCCCTTTAGGCATTCAGCTTCAAAAGACACAAACGACGCCTAATCAAGGAAGAAAATTTTCCCCAAACTCCTCCCTCCATTAATTCAAATGATAAGCAATAAAACAAGCATTGCAAGGGCAGCGACATCGATGTCCTCTCCACAGTTCCCAATCGCAATGCTGACTGGATGGATTATGGCGTAAGAACACGAACCATAAGCTACCTGTAATGAGAAGACGAAATTCCTCGGCAACGGTATTGATAACTGAGGCTCGAAGAACAGACACCTGAAATGAAACACCGCAACATAACTTGCATTAAGTAGCATCATCTCAAAAATTCCTAATACAACAAATGCGATTATAACCGCAACCAAACCGAACTTCGCTAATGCAGCATATTTGCCGTTGAACGATGAGATACATAACATGTGATGTCGAACACCTCACCCTTCTTGCTACCTGAAGTTGATAGGATCAAGTTTCTGCCAGGTGGACGCGAATAAATGCCAAAGCTGAACAACTTACTAAGTAGGCCATCACCTACAGCCAACTGCAAATATTCACCATACGTCACCACGCTCGACTAAACAATTTCGGACTAGACATTTTCGTAACACAGAAAAATGAAAAGATTTCCAATTTCCTAATATATATGAGTTCTGACGCTGCCCTCATGACATACCGGGACAGTATCCCCCGAAAATTCCTCCGACACAAATCATGATTGAGAAACTGGGTGAAATTCCAATGATCTTATTCTTTACTACTATTTATCGAAAATGAGGCGGTCTTCTTATCCAATACAAACTACTGAGTTAGCAAACAATTGGCAGAACTAACTTAGCAGGATCTTTATAGTAAGCGATAAGGTCGGTAATCGTCTCCGCCGAGAAGATAGACGTGTCAGAGAAGTCGAAACTGAATCGATGGTTCTTCTGCTCGATACGCGCGTGTAAAGTTCGCTTATAACGTCGGAACGATACGGAGAACAAATACTCAGACTGCGCACTATCACGGAGCAAAAACGTTCCTGGAACTCGATAGAAAATTATCATTCGACCAACACAAACCAAAATTTCCATGCTTTTCAGGAATGCAGTGTCCCTCACAAATCACTGCACGTCTCATAACAAAATCCATTTTAACTCTACTATTCAATAATAATTTTTTACCTTCAGGCTTGCCATCAAGAAGTGCTTCAGCTTCGTATCTGTCCATAACACCCCAATAATAAGGTGACGCTGTAATCCGATCCTGAGCTGGCACAAGGCAGTTCGTATAGTCAACCGATGTGTGAACAACATAAGGTTCATCGCTTACAATGATACCACCTGAAACTGCATGGCTTAGAGTGTCGCGTAACGAACAAAACTGTAAAAATTAATAGCGATTTGTGCATGCATCGCCGAAGACCTGCTTGGCGAGAGGGAGGAGGGGGAGCAGGAGTGGTGGATATTTCCCATAAATGCAAAAGGTGACCTATATGACCACGTAAGCCACCAGGTCTGCGAGGTTGATATTTTGATAGGATTTTATAATGGAAAAGAGAGAAAAGAGATTTTCTTCTTTAAGTCTGCCAGTTCGACCTTAATAGCGGCACCGCCTACTGTCCGACTCTAACCAAACAAGGAGAGGTGAAAGGGATGAATGATGGGGAAGATGACAGGGAACGATGCATACAATAACTGAAAAAAATCCGATGAGGATGGACCTGAATTTAACTCAATTAATATAAGCAAAAGCAATCGCGGCGAAGTGAACAGCTTTCGAAGAATTGAAGTTTTGAAGTCTCTTCGACAAGAAGATCTGCACATCACTGCTAAGACTCAAAGAAGCTCGAATTACAAGCTCCAGAAAAATGGAAAACATCGAATTTACTCCAATTTTTATTGTTCAATTTGGCTCTTTCAACAGCTGCTTCTGAATTCTTTAGAAGTGCGAATTTGCATGAATAAAAAAGTGCGAATTTGTGCGCGAAAGATGAAATAAAAACGGCACTTATGTCGGATGACCAAGGGTCAGTTTTACTCATTATCCGTCCACCTCCCCATGCAAACAGCACACCTAATGCTTACTATATCGCGCGACCGAAGGCGCAGAGGTGAATATATAAAAAAATACAACGCAAAAAGGGCAGCGTCACCAAATTAGCCTCGTAACAATGAAGAAAAACGAAATAATGGCAGCCTCTTACGTTATTCCTTACCAGAAATACGCATCTAGCAATATAGTTTCTAAGATTACAATCTTCTATGAAGAAAAACTTCGATAGAACATGTGAATTTTCGGGCATAACCATTTTGAGGGAAACGACGGATTCCCGATGGTGCAGCTTCAGGCTGATTGTTGCTGTCTGCTGCGAATGCTAAACGGGCTCGAAAGTCTCGCGCCACCGATAAAATCTGCCTTCGCGCACTTTCTGCAATCAGAAAGCTTTAACTACCAATAAATGACTGCTGAAGGTTCTACTCTAAATACAATATGCTGATTTTTCTTTCACTTTCCCCAATGAGCGCGATATATTGTTATCTCAATGAAGTGAACTTCTGCGAAGCAAAAAACATAGCGATACATCAATTAATTAAAACGCTCGTCTGCTATATCACTTCACAGATCACGATCAACGATATCGCAATGATTGGTTTGTGCCAACAGCTGACCGATTGACCCATGAGCATCGGAATAAAGACCTAACCCCCGGTAACCTAACATTCTAATATAACAAAAGGCTTAATGGTAATACTCGATACCGACATAATCATGCCTGCTTACACATCCCATTAGTGTTTGAAAAACAGGAATATGGCGAAAAAGAAAAGGCGGTCAACAATCATAACGCATCAAACAGTGGCAAAATGCGAGCAGTGCGCGAGGTATGTTAAATGAAGCAAAATTATACTGAAAAGTAACTTGGAAAATAATATACATTTTGTTCCTGCAACGATGAATGGAATTCACCTGCAATAAACTTCAGAAAAAAGTTGATGGTGCAAATTTTCAAACTTCGCACCGGCACAGAACGCATGTGAGAGCACATTAATTTGAACTTTTTCCAAAAAGTCACTTTTATATAAAACACCTAAATGATGATACTATCGATGAAATGCATAGCTTACTGCCATTGCACATACTTTCAGTGAACGTGAACCGAGATAGCCACTACATTAAGAAACCTTCATTTGATTTTGGAAAAAAAGCCGCAAAACGCAATGTTGACGAGTGCCCAGTGTGACAAAACGACAGCTTACTTCAATTCATGTGTCGACATATTGCTGCTTAGTCAACTACCACCTCCTCCCCCATCCGGTCAGCACTGTCTCTACCACTTGAGCAAAATATTTTCCCCCTTACAAGCCATTCTCCCCTACCAACATTGATCGAAGTTACACAATTCAAGAGAATTGGAAAAGTTATAAGCTTCTTACCACATAAAGGCTGAAGATTTATAAATATGCAAAACGGCGAAACTGTAAACGGAGCAAGGTATGTTGGCCAAAGTGGCCAAATTGCCCTAGCCATGCCGAATGGGAAAGTTAAATGCAATGACCTCTTGATGAAGCTAGTTGTCGGTTGGCCCAATCACTGCAATTCGTTGCAGTGCGGACTGCGCCAGTTCCCTGATCGTCAGAGCTCTCCTCACCATCGCTGACATTTGGCGAGAAGCAAGGGCAAAATGTCGCTCGTGAAAATCTTTAAGTGAACTTCATCATCCCCTTTTCATTTCTTATTGAGACAAATCTATCAGAAACGATAAATGCCACTGCAGAGATCGCAAATGAATAAAAAATGTGTTTCTTGCACCCATCACCTCACCTAATAATAAAAAATAAACCGTTCACAGCACAATAAAATATGCAAGAAATCTACACACAGGAAGCTTTGCTTTCGAGGTTACCTACAAATTTATGACAAGAAAATTTATCACTGCAGCAAATCCCGCGGCCAATCTAAACTTCCAAGGCATAAAGGAGGAGGGTGGGGAAAAGGGGGAGCAGATAACACCGGGGCTCAGGAAATACTCCAATTAAGGCGCTCTGGTGCACAACGATAAGTCCCACAGATACTTACGAGAACAATATGTAAAGCACGCCAGCTGTAGTCCTAGAATGAGCTATTCAATCTAAACGATATACTAAGGATCAAGCTCTTATTACTCACTGCCGTTCGCAAGTTTACTGGTAAAGCAACTTGGAGAGGCTTTAGAAATGATCACCCGTTAAGATCGTCTTAGACTGGACCTACGATGGGATCATCGTTTCTTACCAAATAGCTTGACTTTGAAAGGTGTTTGATTTCTTCGAAATTTGGGGTGAGGAATTCAAAACAATCTATATATAAGCATACCTAGTACTTTAAAGCAGATAAAAACGACGACTCTCGGGAAGATAGAGAAATCGCGATAAATGAATTCAGTACTAAAATGTTAATTACGTAGGGGGTGGTCGCTGGACTAAATGAAAGAGATCTACGACAACTACGAATCAGTAACCTTTGTGGTTGTCTACTGTTAACATTTCCACCAGACGTTGTCGGTTGAGTGGTGAGATTTGACGGCATAGGGCGAGATACAGATGCACTCACTGCAAATAGATTCATAAATTAGGATCTATGTTGGTAACAATGTAAAAAACGCGATCACAAACATGACGGTCAAATGAACTTTCATTTCCATTGATTATCATCCTTCGGCTCTCCAATAAAAAACACAGTTCATCGATATATTTCAATTTGAATAGCTGCATGAACTGGAAAGAATTACCCTCTAAGATGGATTAGGGATACCGCAGATCAGATGGAACAAAGGGAAGCGATAATGCGGAGCTATTTTCCCTTTTTATAAATGTCACATTATTGAAGCACAACATAGTGAAGTAATATTTAAATTCGCTCTTCAAAACGCTCACATTCAGCACGGCTTGTTAATTCAACTTTCCGATAAGAATTCATCTCACTCAATAAGACTGATGAGTGCTAAGGTGTCATAACCATCTACGGCAGCAACTGGTAAGCAAGTAGTAGAGTAATTAGATCTTAGAAATTCGCACAGTCCCATGTTGACATAAAAATTAAAACAATACAACTACCAAAGCAACAAAAAAGCGCCACACACTGCTCGTTACCTTATTTCGCGGAAACAATATGCGGCCGTTGTTCTTCCCCGCTCATAGACCTACTAAACAAGTGATGTAAACGTCGAAATTCATGAGACCAGCCATTTGCGCCACGAAGATTTACTTACAATTTTCTCAAAAATAAAACCCTATGTGAATGCTCACCACAGTAACTGCAATGTTTATTCTATAGGTATCTGAAGACAAAGAAAGCCTAACTTTTTTGACAATTTGCTACCCCAATTTTCCAATCCTCTATCCCTCTTCCCTCTTTTCCTCCTATCTCCTCAAGCAACTCGATTGAACACCTAACAGACGAATAAAGAAAAACAAATTCCTCTATGGGGAAAAGCATTAGGAAATATAATGCAAGAAATTCTTATCCATTTTGTCGAAGTCTTCTAGAAAATTTCGAAGAAACAGCAAATCCATTTAGTGGGATAAATTTAACCCATTTATTATCAAGAGTGAATGAAATTCGGAACTTCTGCATCAACTTTATGTTTAGCACACCTGCTGAATATCGAAATATAAGTACCACAAGTATTACTATTTATTATAATGAAAAAAGTCCACACAACTAAGCTTTCTTCTAAAAAGAAGTAAATCGATGAGCCAAACAGGATCAATTCAATGCACGATTGACGGTCTGTAAGGGTGCACATATGCACGCGCAACAAATACACCATAGACGGCGATATTAGCCACAAAAAAACAATGGAGCAATCGAAGAGAGCTGAGCAACAGCGAACGTGCGAATGAAGTATATCGACGAAGAGAGAACGAAAGAGTGGAACGACTCAAGAATCAGACCAACGGTGAATTCGGCGGAGAATCACCGTCACTGAGAACAAGAAAAGCGAAAACAACTCCGATGTATCGAGAAGCGTTTGGATTGCAGAGGAGTGGAAAAAATTACGGCGAATACACTGATAGAGAGCACGACGAAATGAACACGATAATGTGATGCGCCTCTTGAAGCACAACAAGCATATGAATATGACGAATTTGAATCAACTCCCCCCATCTTTATTCCTTTTGTTGATTTCTCCTTCTCCTCTCTCCTTATTTCTTTTTGTTGAATTTAATTCCAGATATGAAAAAATGCGCTATCATACAAAGAAGAATATTAGAAATCACGCTTGATGGAAAATATTTCACTGTAACTCTATAATCATATCACTCCTCCCTGTATATTGGGTTATCAGTTCACCTTTAAAGGAAATTCCCCGATTAGATACTAAACTATGGTGGAGGAGAATGTTCCGCTCCAGGGGCATCTATTATGTCATCCACAAAAACCTCATGCCAAAGACAGTGAGTTAATTAAAACATAGCTTTGGAGTGGTTTGCACTAAGTGCCTATTGCACAAGACGCACTAGTCATTGCGTTGCTCAACTATAACAGCATTAGGTTCTCAAATTTCTTTCCAACTAATTTAAACAAACTAAATGAATTTATCGCGTAACTCCTACTTCGACAATAATCTGCATCATATTTTTCCTCTCTGCATAATAATAACAACTTTGTGGCATTCGAATTGAAAAAACATCTAAACATATCTTTGAGGACACTCTATGAGCATCAACCCACAGCCTCATAAATGAGGAGGTAATACAGCCGCATACTCATCGCATCGATCCGCCCCATCGATAGATCCGTTTGATTCATTCGGACGCACAAAAACACTCTGCCGCTATCACCGACCGACTCTATGACAAACATCACTTATCTGTTTATTATAATATACATCATCAAAACACGACGCATTTCATTCACCTATTACGAAAGAATTTTCAATTCTACAGCAATATGCATGGCAACTGGAAAACTCCCAACAGATTGAGGGAATTGGGAGAGTGATGAGGGAAAGATAGAAGGAAACTGGCGGAACGAGAGAGGTTTAAATTAAATGAATATTTGAAAGAATTATTCTGCAAAACATTAAATGGGCTTTCTTTTCGTTCATTTCAATATAGAAATATTCTCGATGCAAATGTTCTCCCCAAGAAATCCTTCCGGGTGAGCATAAATGAGAAATCGTCAATCACTGTAGAATATTGATGCTGATTTGTTGTGCTCAAATATGCGCCAATGAAAATATAAGAAATATCGCGTGAGTAAATCATACGATTTCCACAATGCGAAACTCCCGCTATGGAATTTGAAAATTGCAGAAGAAGAGGGAAAAAGCTGAAAAAAAAGCCAAGAAAATCAGATTTCTTAGCTGAAATATCTCCCATCTTAATTTTATTTCCCTCCGATAGACATTGCAATCTTTTATTTCCTTTATTCATCTTCGAAAATCCCATTCATAGATAAATGAACGTCAATTTTTCAACTTAGTTTCTTTCCCTTTTCCCTTCCCTCCCTCTCTCCCCAGTAAAAATTTGGTGTAAAAGTGACCGTTGGCAAAATCCTCTTATCACAACACACCCACAAATGAAATGCAACCCGAATGCAAATATAAAGCCGGAAGAGATGACCGAAAATAGCAATTTCAATGAACGATTACTCATAGAAAAGGCAACACCATAAAGAATCTTCGCGAGAATCTGACATATATACATATACATAAACCATATGCATTTATTTATTACATCATACGGAGATATTACTATATCATATTCGTTATTTTTTATTTAATATTTACCATACTTATTACTTACTACACAACATTCTGCTTATCATTTACTGCATTATACTTCATCAAATTGGGATGAACCAACAACAAAAATTATATGTACACCTCTGTATGTAAAGCAAACAATCATTCTTAAATCACGCAGAAGAACTTCTAATATGGAGCGTTTATCTCAACAAAATACACTAAACGATTAAATCCATCGACTTTAAGATAATGAATCTTTAAAATGCTCATCTTCTTCGACAGTTTTATATAGTTTCCACATAAGCAATCTTCCTCCCAAATAAAACACGACACAAAATTCCACTTTGAAGACGGATGACGCCACCACATACAACGACGAGGCTGCCAACGAAGATTGAAGACGGACACTTTCAGAAATATCAACGAAAGGTACCAACCGGTTGGAAACCTTTTTTAGAAACATTAAATGCACTCACTCCTCAAATGTTCGATAAATTGCTCTCTAATCAATTTGACTGAAAATGATAGAAGCAAAAATCACACTAACCATTAACGAATCAGTAAATAAAACAATCGTCGAATGAAATTCTCCTCGATTTGCTCCTTTAGAAACGATAAAGAAAAACCAAAGAAAGAAAAAAATTCCATGTAAAATCCAAAAAATGATAGATAAAGTGGAGAATAGAAAGATAGAAATGAGAAGAGATAGCGAAATACATGAACGATGGAAGCAATTTGCCAAAGAAATTCCTATGAAAAAGAATATTCGTAAAAATTGCAATGGAAGTGCTCTTTGATGTCTACTTGATTGATACATAACATAGCAAGAATTCAGAAATTCTTTGAAGAAGCGAACAATAAAGAATTCATCAAACGCATTCCAATACCCATCAAATGTTACTATATTTATGAGGAACATTACAAGGAGAAAAATATTCTAAAATATCACAGAAATCAATCATGCTTAATCCCTCACATTAAAAAAATCCAGACTCGCGTTCAAATAAAGATAATCGCTAAGGAATAGTCTCAATAATGATTTATCCTATAAATCGTTAAATCGCGAAAAGAAAAAAACAGGCGGTTTTCATACTATCAGAAGAAATACCAACTGCAAAAACCGTTCCAAATTACAAATTCCTTTAATTGGAATGAAAAAATAAATAATCCAAGAAATGAATAATACGATTTTATGCCATTATCGGCACATCCGTAAACCTAAAATATAGAAAAATAACGGGAAGAAGTAAAGATGAGAAGGAAAGAGAGGGAGCGGAAAGGGAGGGAGATGGATGGTGTGCACCATTAACTTATCCCTAATCACTTAGAGTCTAACTAACTAATTAAAATAGCAAATGTGGATGCAATTTTTGATAGACAGCCTTTACTTAACTTCACTGAAGAGAACAATCGATGAAGCGTAAAGGAAGACACAAACTCTCAAACTTCTCAATGAACGAATTCGTCGCCGAAATTGCATTTATTCTCAACAGAAACAAAGAAGAAGAAAGAAATGCAATCAAAATATTCGTCGATTCATTCATTCATTTAAGCACTCTTCTTCTCACCTTTACATGAGCGTTATTCAATATTTTCTTTTGATTCATAACCAGTGCAATTGTTTTGGTCACATTTCAACAATAATTCCATTCAATTCAATTCCCAAATAAAAAATTTAGTTATTTTTGATGATTTCCAAATTATTTCTAAAGAAACAAAGCAAAAAAGAAATCACTTTCTTCGAGGCATTCTGAAATCTTCATTTAAAAAACTCCTTTATTTTCAATTCCAATAGACAATACGTCAATAATCATCCCTAAGGAGGCTAATATTGAGATAATAAACATATTTCATTAATTATCCACACAAAGTCACTTTGATATCACTGAAGAACACTTCAACGACCCCACAGAAGTGAATGCTAATCACAACGTCTCTATTGTTAAAGCACTTTCGCTCAAAGAAAGTTATATTTTTGCACTCAAACTCGACGAATTTTGTGTAAAATGGACGGTGGAGAAAAGGAGTACAGAAATGCAATTCATCAGAGTGGAAAAAAAACTATTAATTTCAGTTTTTCAACGAGAATTTTCTACTGAAAGAGAAAAGAAGCTAATCTCTACGTGAAAAAAAAAAAGAAAAGAAAAGGAAAAATACGACTAGCAAAACTTCACCCAATAGATCACAAGAAGCCAATGGCGTTTCTTTTTCTCTTCGTTCACTCCGATTCTTGCATAAAAAATCTGTAAAACATCGTCCACCTTGACTTCTGCATAAAAACTTTGCAATCACCCTTCACAAAAAATAATTGCTAAAGCTTCATTAGCTCTTAAATATAGCTTTCTTCCCACTCGTTCAGTTTGAAACATCCGAAAATTCAATAGATAATTTAGGCAACAATTCCTCTCTACATATATTTGTCGAAAATCGAATTGCCGTCATTTCTCGTTTATAACCCTTAGGACTTATATCACAAGGAAGTTTACAAAATATATGGAATGTTTGACTAGCTGATTGTTTATACATATAAATACATACTCATAAATATGTTATTAATTATCAAACAACATAAACCGGGAGATGCAATTTCTCAAGATCAATTTATTATTATCTGCATCACTATTTCCTAGCCAAATACATGTAACTTCCTTCAGAATATTTACTTTTTTACTATTCATTTATTTAAAAATTTCTTACATATATTCAGAAATATATGTATTTACTTACTTACAATTAACGACTAATACACCCACATAATACAATGCCATCGCCAAATACTTTCCCCTCCAGAGCCATCGGAATATACGACATATCATTTGAATGTTTGTTCCCCTCGAAAATATCCCATATAGCTCCTATACCTATCAAAGCTCCAACTACAGTTACACAAAGATTTAGAGTCATATTCACAATTTCCTCTACACTTCTATTCGAGTTATACTTTTATACATAAAATAAATATTCACCCATGTAATATAAGTTATACTTAAAGCCTCATATAATCTTAATTTTTAATAAAAAAAGGCTATCTCGTCACCACTAAACGCTTACAATCCGAAATTTGTGGCCGATATCGTAAGAAAACGCGATATGACGCCATTTGGCCAGTACATTCGTTCTTTGCACAGCTGCACCTCTTCTATAGTAAAACTTAAGGAAAATAACACAGACAAAACGATGCAGTCGTTCTCCTCTCAAAAATTGTTTCATTAGCTCACATTATCGATATTTTGGCTATATGAAAACTCAAAAAATATTAGTGAAGGCCAAATCGACGTAATGAGAGTTAATAAATGGCGGTGAATGTGAATCGATGACTAAAATCTGGCGTTGAAAATTTTCCCTAATCCTATAGAAGACGCTATCGGTGGGTGTTCTCAGTTGCTTACATCCTCGAAACATTACTGAACTACGTAAGAAAATCGACTGCCGCTCTAGTCATATTTCTACCGCACATCACGATCTCTATAATTCACTTTTCAGAGTCTTCAGGAAGCTCAGGATCTTCAGGATCTTTTTTTCCTGAAAGTTATACTTACTTTAAAAACGATAATAAATTGAAGAAAAAAGGGAGAATCTCTGTTCCTTTTTAAACCAAAATTTTGCTATATCTGCAAATATTTCTCTTCAGAGAAAGCAAAATAAAAACGATTCGAAGAATAGAAAAAAGTCAAAGAAGTGAACAACGTCGATCATCTATTCCATTACTCATTCTGTTTACTCAATGGGCAAAGGGAAAATGGAAAAAATCTCCAGTACGACGAACGCGTCATCGTCGAATTGTGTAAATATATAAATATAAACAATGATGGCATAGAGCTAAAAATTATATACATGACACTGCCTCAAACTACATTCACACCGTCGAATGTTGTTTTAAACTACCTTCGAAAAATTATTCATTCAGATAAGGAACCGCCCATATCGAGAAAATCAGACTCTCTCTAAGAATAATTCCACAACTTTAAAATATTATCGTTCCTTCCCACTTCTTTGCTTCCCTTACCTCCTCCCCCTCATCAAACTATAGGACCCATCTCATAGCTTTTATAGTAAATTATTGCAAACGCACTATCTTCGTCCCACAAAAGCATCAACAATAATGATTTACTGGTTAAAAATCTGGAAAAAACTGCATAAATCACCCCTTATCCGATATTAAATTAGGAACTTAACCAACATTTATACAACAACTAAGGAAATAGTCAGAATCCTATGAATTGAACCCTGAATCCCATTTAGTCTATATATTACTTATAAATGCAAACGTATTAATAAGCGAATTCCATCGGTGTCAGAAGCGGTGTAAGCGCATACCAACCGTATTAGACGGTATTTTAATATAGCATTAAAATAATCACAGCGAAATGATTTCACCCAACTTCCCCCTTCATATTGTTTCAATATAAAAAACTCCTCGAAGATGGAGGAAAAAATAACCGCAAATGATATGGCTTCAAGAAAAAAAAAATGAAAGAGCTGATGATGTTTTGCACATTCATAAATATGTTCAATGTACCAGGATCATAGATATAGGCTCTGACTTCTTTTTCATTGATTCAGTGACCGTGAAACACTTCAATGCGATTTTCCACTCAATAATTCGAATTCAGGAAAGAGGAGGAAGCGGTTGGGGGACTAATACTTACCGCTCAGAGCCTTCCAAGTGAAATCGATTGGATTCAAGCATGCATCAAGGTCTACTTCCGCCTCTGGACGGTGAAGGAATTGCAAAAACAAATACAGCCCGACAATCCAATGACTAACAGTGGACATCACATTCGATAGCATATAATAAGACTTTTTTAAACTGATCTATGATGCTGAATACTATGAATAAAAGAGAGTCTTAAATTGCACCTATTTAGATAGCATTAAAATCTCCGTTAATACGGGAAAATCGGAGAGATATTAAGCATCTACGAGCGGTCTCAAAAACCTGTAAGATCAAAGAACAAATGCTGCTCATCTCTATTTCATATCTCCACTAAGTAAATAAAAGTCAACCAGAATTTTGTGAATAGTAAATCAGATCTCGTTGCATAGGTGCAAAACCGAAAATTATATATGAAGCAGCAATGATTAGCTGCAAATAACGCACAAAAAACGAACCTTGAAGTAAACAAGAAATCTATTAAAAATAAAACAACATCACCTGCGTATATTTCAGTTTAAAAAAATTGAAGACCCACGAAAAATTAATCTCAATCCGGGAAAACTCCCTCTCCTCGGTTACGTAGACGGACGAAGAGATTTTCACTCCACTAATCCTCTCACTCATTTCGCCAAAGACAATAATCAGCACCAGTAATACCACAAAAAAACATTCACCAAATCGAGGCAGTGAGATTAACCAAACTGACAGGAACACGTCGTTGTGGTGCAAAAAAAGAAACCTACCTGACAACTCGGCGGTGAGGGTGTACACCTGTTGTATGACATTCCCTTCGTACTTAATGAATGCTTGTCACTCAAGAGGCTGCCTTCTTACACTCACGTTCACTAACTTTAAAACATACCTACTACAGATGAACTGCTGGCAATCTAATCGTGGTCAAAATAGAAACGCTATGAAAATAAGGCGGTGAGGAAACATTTATGTTCGCAGCTCAATTACCTACTTTCTTTCATAAGAGGGGATGTTTTCTGATCCATGAAATGGCCGATAGTACGGTAATACTCATTAAAAAAACCCTATTCATACTATGGTGGAAAAAAAGACTGTGGATCAGTAATATACGAAAACAGACGAGGAACGAGACAATACTTCTAATCTTCCTAAAAACAGTTGAAATTATTGAGAAATGAAGGCATATATGTGCACTTGCCTACCCAAATTGAAAGGAATCAAGAGGGAGGGAATTAAAGACTATTCCCAGGGAAATTAAAGGGGAATGATATTTTCAAAAATCAAGAGGACATAAACATGCCAGATGAAAAATGCGAAAAGATAACGCAAAGGAAGAACTAAAATGACCAATGACGAATAGCCAGAATGATCAGCTGTAATAAATCTTCTGTCCCGAAGATTTCTTATTTGGTAGAAACCGATTTGTGCGCGTTGGATCGAAGTGGAAATATGCCCGAGAGAGCAGTGGCAGAAGAGGAGGATGAAGTCAGTTGGATGTTCAATTTTAATCTATAAGAACAGTGTGGTGGTGCAGCTCAAGTGTGTCAAGCAAGATGGATCAATCGAAGATAAAGCTGACATGATCAATCATCCCAACTTTGCTATGACAAATGATATTTACAACGCAAATGTTCCACAAAACTATTTCGAATTTTCCTTCCCTCTCTTTCTCCTTTCCGCAATTAAAAAAGCTCAGCTGTGGTTCATCAATCGACCCTAAAAACAGGAAAAAAGATAAGCAGATGACAACCTAAGGAAGAGCCACTAAAGAGGATGTAAACAACTTGGAACAGCACTGACTGGATATTGTGATCAATTGTTAATACTCCATATTCTCCGAAACATTTGTCAAGCAAAACCAATATTGTGGTTCACAATGAAAATAAATGGCAGCAATGTGGGAATTATGAAAATTAGAAAAAAAATAACCACATATACATAATCACAAAAAAGTACACATATATATATAAAGAATTGAAGGGTGCACTTAACGTCTCTTATGGATGATTTCACGTCGCCTCTGTTTATGTCATCGTGGAAGCCGCTCACTTACACCTTACTTACGTGACACTCAACAATATCACAAATTGCCCTTCTCGATATCCGATCATAACAGCACAAGTATTCGTCAGAAACCTTTCAATCCATGAAAATGAATCCACAAAGTTATTACCAACAATTGTTTTCCGAATGGATTACTTTCCGGGTGAAAAAAATCAGCCTTGAGACCGACGGAATAATCTTAGGTGCAATATAATAGCAACCTTATCATATAACATCATTTAAGAACATTCTTCATCAGCTCAGCTCCCACTCTTTTCCAAGTATGCATGTTATCACTTCAACGCGTATATTTCAAGCTATGCGATAAATTAATAACAGACGAACTAAAGGTGACCGGAGATGAACTCACCATTTGCGGCTGTATGATAAAGTCGATTTCTCTGAGCGAGCTCAATAGATGGCAGATCTCTATAACGAAGGCGTTCTTCGTCACCCAATGCGTCCAACTGACGAGCATTTCCATGGTCCATTACAATAAAAATATGTGACTAAACAAAATAAATAAAACTGACTGAGGAGTTGCCAAATAATAAACATTTCTCATATTACTAAAAGCCTTAAAAACTAGCTGCAACTAATTAATCCGGAAAATCTCATAATTAATAACTCATTTGACGTATAAAAATATTAAAGCCCTCTATCAACGACGGAACCAGACGGCAAAAATGCAACAAAATAGTCCATGCAAATGACTTTTTGGAAAGCTGATTCAAATCAACGGATAAAAAAGGTAATTTTCAATTTAATTTTAAATCCCATACAGCATAGACTCTTACTTAAATTATCCAACAGAAGTTGCGACGGTAATGCCAAGAGAAACTGAGACACTGAGGACAGCATAGTATTCAGAGATCTCGATTATACAGTGGTAGAAAAAAAGAAAATACAACGCGACGTGAAAAATCCAGTTGAAATATTATCACTGCTCTCTACATAAGACAACTTGTTCCAATCTGCTGTAAAAGAACACCTCTATAACGAACGGGCAGAAATCAATGTAATCCAGGATTTCCACGTCTAATTCTCCGCATCCACTAAATACTGCAAATGATTTTCCTTTTTATTCGTCACCTAACTCTATAATTCGTCTATTATTCCCAACATAAACATTAAAACACATATGTTAATGTTTACAAAAAGGCTTGATTATTTACGTCATATGAGTTCACATCATATGAGTATACAGTCAATGACGTTCACCCGCAAATGCCAATAGCAACGCGCAGCTGACTGAGAGTAAGCATTTTTTGACTGATCAGAAATAAATGTGATACAACGACACATTTCTATATCTATAGACCAACACAAAAAGAAGGGTTGAAGTATATCATGTTGTGAGCAAAAATCGTTGTAAGGGGGAAAAAGGGGAAAACGATCTACAATGAAGGAGGATAAAAGGTTTCATAAAAATATCAGCCTCCCAAACGTACCTTGTAAGCGACGAAGTTTTCCACACAGAAGACCGCAAGAACAAAGTGGACAGGTGAACAGGTGGACAATTACGCTGGTAGAAGATATTGGCTTGAAATTACCGTCTTTTCTGAAAGAAATGACCATTTATTTAGCCGCATGAAATACTTCGGAAAATAAAAAACGTCAGCACGAAGTAACGATCTTTGCTCAAAACGTAAAACTAGAAGAACCATTAGGAGGGCAAAATAAATTAACTCTCGAGAATTTTACAACTTGCAGCATACTCTTTGTGCATTCCAACATACCGACAATTTGTATAGGCAAATCAACAGATGTCGTCAAATTGGCCCACCCTCGAAACCATTTAAAGAGAAATATACAAATTTCGCAATACGCTTAATCAAAAGCTGATTCATGACACCTCTTCACCACGTATGCTGGGTCTGCATGAGACACCTTCCATACTGACTCACTTCAACAAATGATTTCGTAATCTTATTAGACATCGAATCTGCAGATGGCCAACATAGAATACCTATAAAGATTTAAAGGGATCAACGCCTCGCCACAACATCGAAACCGGTGACATAGAAGAATCTGCGCTCGACAACCGATAGCCGAGAGTCGACAGTCGACATTGGACTACTCTATTCTATGTTACCCCGACTAAGCGAACATAACTATGTCTCAGGCGAACATGTACGAATTATGCAAAGCTAAGGGGAAGAAACCTTGGAATGCAGCAAATGATCTTGAAACGAAGGATTCAGACCGGAAAATAATATTCAGCTAAGACTACAAACATGGTAAGTAAGTTAATGGAAAAAAAACTGGACTACCCTACTCAACAAGTTTTTCTGGAATAATATAGCATAGTGCGGGAGCCGACATATGCGTCACTAGTAAAAGCAATACATGGGTAACTACAGTCAATGAGATGAATTAAACAGGAAAAACTGAATTCGGTTTATTCACCCGCTGAAGGAACCAGATGAAAAATTTAATTTTATAAAGCCAATTAATTGAGGTGAGAGACCTTGTCTTGTTAAAAGTTTTACTAAACGAAGATGAAAGAAAATAATCATTAAAATATAATGTAATTAAGTCAACAGGGATGAATCACATCCGGCTGAATACGCACAGTCTACACCTACCTTAGAACAGAACTCGCCATCCAATGTTAATCTCTCCTTCCTCTCCTGCAAAACGCCCTTGCCAAGTCGGACCGTGTGCAGCCTCCCAAACCTCCTCCACCACCCTCCCTCTCCCCTTTCTTACACTCTCGACCATACGATATTACGAAAACTAACTCTTATTACAAACATCCACTTGCCCAGAAAAAGTGATCCAGTTATTTCCCACTAGAAGATGTGCAAAAGGTCATCCGCCTGATTCCTACACCTCTCTAAAAAAGAACGAGGAAAACGATAAATATTACATTTAAACCTTGATAATACCACATAAATATAATTGAGAGGTGCGCAATATCTGCGCAAATATGCTCTCAAATTATCTACGGTGCGTTTAATTCACCCCCAATATCTCCATTTCTTGATGCATTCGCCGACTGAGCGCATCACGTTCTCAATTAATAGCTGATCCCGCACCATTAAAATTACGACTGAAGTGCAGCCTACCAAATATAAACATTTTCAAAAAAAACCTAAGGGATGAAACATCCCAAAAAATAGAAAGAACCCACTCTTTCACGTAGGACGATTTTATTGGATAGACTTTGATAGATCATATTGCCCACAACGAGGAATATTAGCGTCAACGAGATCGCAATGACGATACCCGCAGAACATTTGATTATCATCGCTCCATAATCTGGTCCTTTCTGGAAACAAAAATGTAACGCAAAGCAACAGTTGCAACAGAAATATTTCAATGAATATAGCACATAAACTGCAGCCACTCCTTTTTCTCCCCTCCACAGCTCCGGCTGCATAAAAATCATTACAGCCAAGGAATTATCCTTTTTCAAAGTACCAGATCATCTAAACCCACAAAATCAAGCTTTAAAAGATCAAAGGATTTCGGCAAAGAATTCAGCTTCTTCGAAGCATGTGAATCAAACAACCATCAACGAATAGAAGATATACTATAAAACAGACCCAGATAAAACATAAGAACGATTCATTCATAGGCACTATAAATGTAACTGAACTTCGAGTTCAAAAAAGAGATATCAGCGAATAAACTTGCATAAACAAGAACACCCAAGATAGCATACATTTCGATAATGCCTTCAGTGGAAAGCACCATATCATTTTCTGTCTCGGTGGATGCCTCCTTCAAAATTCCTCACAAACTGGAACTTAGAGCGGGGCAGCCCGCATACATAATCATCTCAAAATGGCTTTGACACCATCTTTTAGATACGAATCTTTCTAAGCTTTTAGGTGAGAGGCATCATTACTCGAAGTACCCGATAGCGAGCTTAAAAATAAGCCAGCTTGTGAACAAGTCTATGAATCCATTCTCTGTAGCCCCGATATTTCACTCGCACCCTCTGCGTAAAATTCAGCATTAACAAAGGATGAGACTGGCCTTATCGAACTGAAATATATTTGGACAATGAGTGAACCCTCATTAATTTACAAATTAAATTACTGAAAATAGGTTCGAAAAATCTCTCAATAGGCCGGGAAACTTCTGTCACTGGACGCAGATTACGATTTCGCAGATCCGCTTCCTTGTAGTCCTTCGACGAAAACATTTCAGAATCTCAACTGTCAAATATTCTACGGAAAAACAAATGCGCTCCTCAATATACAAATTTAATTCCCCCACTAATGTTCCCTTCAAGTTTCCTATAATTAATCTTGAGTTCTGAGAGCGTATAACGTGACGAATCATCGATGTCTCAATCAAACATCAGCTAAAACAACAATAAACATAATTAACAAATAATCAACATATTAAATAAGATGCAATTTTATCACTAAACTGATTCAAAGTAAATTTGGATAAAAGAAATGCAACCTGATTCGACGTTATTTCACGTGAGTGAAAGTGCTCAGCTGCTTTCAATTTCATTTTTGGCCGCCAGTCTCAACGAATTCAGATGAAATCAACAACACTGCTCAAATCGTCATTCTTATATTCTCTAGCTGTCGCTATGCCATAGGAAGAGATAAAACATGAAATATCGGTTATAGAGATGAGCACCACAACCTGTTGCAACATCACGATGTCCGCTGTCGGTCCTCGATTCTTCGGCTGCTGTCAATACCCTATTTCGTTGCCGGCGACTGACAACGTGATCGATTCACCAGATCATAACAGATCGGCAAAAACCGATCAATCAATTTGCTTCTTATAGATTGCTGTCGTTAGATATGTCGTTATGTAGATTCGCGTGAAACACTGAACTGATTATCCGCTGAGACGCGATAAACCTTGAGCCACTTTTCCAACGATAATGAAACCTTGAAAAACTTTCATGAGTACTTTATATTTGGGGAACAAAAAAATAATCAAATAAAGCGAAATAATGGCGACCTACTGAATCGAAAGAGGAAAAAGAAACATAACAGCAGCGACGTATCAAATTTTTTTATTCATCCAAACATATCGAAAAGAACTCTTCACAAATATCTCCCCTCCCTCCTCCTTTATAAAATCAGCGAAATTCACATCCTCTCTCGAAAATTTGAAGCTTTAACCGTCGCTCATCTGCCTATTACAAGAATAAAGCATCGTGGTCTATATCACCGGACATATATCCGTTTCCAACGAGCCCCAATCCAATGAACTACACATTTGTAGACTTCTCTTCTCCAACATAGAGATGGTGATTTTGAAAGAGGGGATGACTCAATAAACGAATGGGCTCTACTCTCGCGTATTTCGCGAACTCTTCAGCCAAACACAGCACTAACATTTGACTGACCTCGACGACAATAAAATACCTAGTAGATGCCGAACACCAGCATACCCCCTTTATATGGTCAATCCTCACTGCCTCTTCGTTTCTCGATATGAACAGAAAAAATGAATATCTTAACAGAATGCGTTCCTATCGTACCGATGAGCATTCAACTCACGGTAACGGGATTAAAAACAATAAAGACACAAAATGGAGGGTTATTATATCAAAGTTTGTGAACTAGAATAAAGAGAGATGAAATGAGCGCAAGAAAAACTCCACATTACTAATAAATTTATCTAATCAAAAGCACACTTGAAAAGTTTGTGACCACATTCACGCCTCATTATTTTCGTTTCAAAGAACCTCTCTCACACAGAAACCTGCTCCCCCTCCCCCCTTTCCCGAATAGACAGCTTCAATTCTCGTTTCATGCCACAGACCGTCTTTACAACGACGACGGAAATATCGGTTTCATATCAATTGTCATCACCTTCAACCTCTTAGCCACTATCCGCTCCTCCTGCCCCGCTCCGGTACCCCAAAAATCCGTTCGTTGCTCTCATCACATTTCATATCCTAATCCTAGGTTGCACCTATTTAGATGCGTGGTCTATATCCGGAATAATGCTGATGAAATGAAATTATAGCGTTGAAGAGTGAGTATCGATGTTGCGTGGAGTGGCGAATAAGACGTGAGAAAACGCAAATATGAAGTCGAGTAACGAAGTGTCGCTTCATTTCAGAGGATCACGTTGAATCTAAGCGCTTTATAAACAAATCAATCGCCAGTCAAGTTCCCCTTCTATTCCTCTAAATGTCACCTCAGAAAAACCCACTGAACTCATATAAAGTGTAAATGGAATCAGCCGGATAGTGCTGCCGCAAAAAGCAATGAAATTATTAACGACCACCACTAAAAAGCGATAAAAATGCCCGCAAAATGTCCCATTGCTATCAAATGAACTCCTACTTGAGAACTTGCATTGTGCAAACAACTTGAGTGACATTCGGTGCGGAAATTGAACGGCGTTGAATTTATCGGCGACGAGTTGCAATGACAACCGAAGAGGACAGCAAAAAGGGTCGATGGGCGAGATCACTCTCCACTAATCTCAACTCACTTCTCTATCGATTAACGACAACAAAGGCCACCGCAATTTTCCTCCAAACATCAAGTAAAAACTCTCATTTCATATCTCTAATTCTGCACTTATTTTTATTACTTAAAAAAACGAATAGCGAACGATGTTTTCATTTTAATAAATAATTAAAATGGCGTTAAGTGGGCGTTTTTGCGATCTGCTTTAGTCTTTCGATGACAACTTAACGTGACAGAACGGCTGAGGAGTCGATAAGTGAAGGATGCTGCAGAGGAGCGGAAGGGGAGGGTGAAAGCGGCGATGGTGGGAGGCACAAACAATCTCACCCATGTGAAGTCCTGATTGAGGTCCACTCACGACTTCGAATACTGTACTTTAGGATGTAAGCCTGCATATAACGAAAGCACCCTCTCCAGGCACGAAGGCTGCCAACTACTGTATTCTGATGCGATACGATCTAAACCGATAGCATCACCACCTACTCGGCTACACACCAAACCACACCTCGCCGCCATAGCTCAGTCGGTTAGAGCGTGGGTCTAATAAGCCCAAGGTCGCAGGTTCGACCCCTGCTGGCGGCATTCTAAGCGTGAAGTAGCACACTTGTGGTCAAAAACTAGCGGAGGTGTGCAGAATCGGATTCCCGCACTTCAGCCGGCTTTTTTCGAGGCATTTTTGCCTTCTCGGATATGAAAATAAAGAGTATTTAAATCTCCATCTTTATTTGCAATATACACTAGTGCAATTATTTCTGTTTTCCTTAATTCCCCCCAAAAAATCTATCTACGCCCTTCTCGCTTCGTCGGATTAGGATGGCGAACACCTCTCTCGCCGATCTCAGCTTTCACAGAATTTCTCAACATGCCAATATATGGATACATTCAAACATGAAAATGTTGGATCATTGTGGCGATGAAGCCTTCTATTCTCTTCCTATCCCCTTCCCCTATACTAAGACCAATCTTGAATGGAATCAAATAAGAAAACTGACTTATCGAAGCCTATGATAAGGAGAATATTTCAAGGCATAATTAAAGTATAAAATGAAAGCTTATGTCACTCGTCTGATGACTCTATACAAAAGAAACCTTGAAGCAATTTTTAATTAAATTTTCTTAAGACAAAATGTGGAAACTGAATCACTTCATCCCGATCTGATGCAGCATCCCATCCAAAACGTTGCCCTTCTACCCTACCAATAACAACTGAACGCTCTTGAACGAGCAATAAACGGAACTGTCGGTAAGAAACGGCTTTGAACCCCGCATATTCCAACCACCCAACAAACGCACTCGCACTCAGCTATCACCGACCTTCGGGACGTCTCATATTTGTACTACTTTTTTGTCCTATATCTAATGCAACACTCTTGATGAGCGTATAACACTAAAAAATCCGAAAAACATACATTAGCAACGTTGTAATGCGAGAGAAATCTATAGAAAACGTTAATCGTGTACTTAGAGGAAAAATAATGAAATCAATGAATGCTGCTGAAGCTTTCAAGTTAAATATATTTGGTGAATTGTGATTTATCTTCCACATATCATAGGTAAATGAGATCACTGAACAATCCAGAAAATTAAAGAAGGATGATGCTGCAGGAAACAGCAAGAAGAAGCCCACTCTCCCTCCTTTTGAAGCCGATGGAGGATATCGGAATACGCACTAAAATAGAAAGATCTTAGGTGCACTCAATATCGGAACCATATGAAAGCAGCCCCTGAATACTTTTACGTGGGTGGAAACTCATATAACATTTTTTGGTAGTAACAAGCTGTAAAATAAGAGCATCAAAAACGTGGCGATAGCAAAAAGAGCAAAAACGGACATCCTCATACTATGTGATAGTAGCAAAGTGAATTTCATATTACATAAGCTGATGCTCGATCTCCATCCACATCAACCGAAATGACACCAAAAGGAAACGAGAGGAGTGCGTCGCATCAGCGATATCTCTAATTCATAGCTTCGCGACAGAATTGCCCTTGTTGAGTAGCGACTGGGTGGAAAAGGACAAGTGGACTGAATTCGTCATGAAAGAAGCTCGCCCTTACAATTCGATCCGTCAAGTGCTTCTAACCTTCATTAAAAAGTCATATGCACCGAATGAAACGACTGTTTGAGAATTCTCTTTCCAAATCTTCTGCTCCAAATAAAAAAGAACTTAAATTTTTCCATGAAAAATTAGGGTTAAAATTCCAGAGGTCTATAATTTGAAAGGAATCACTCAAATAAGTAGATCGTAAATTCTTCAGCTAAATCCGAATCCAACACGAACCAAAAATATTTCAAATAAACGTCACCCAAAGGAAAGCAAAGAACACATCAAAGTCATCGAATCATCGATAACTGGGAGCGAATACTTGAGCAGTCGGACTTAGTGTGCGATAACGAAGGGGATGGCAGGCAGCCGTTTGCGTGTATCTCATCATCTTACTGCTCGCATTGCGCTCACTGAGAGCCATCACTTTAAATAACGCCAATTCGAGCGAACAACACCCCTACGCGCCCTCTAGGGACGCCTTTAATGCTACCGCCCATTTAGTGCCACCCCACCGACATATCCCTTATGAGCAACGATCGGCAAAGACATCGTCCTATTGGTATTACGCACCTCTTATTGGAAGCAAAACCGCTGCCTACAACAGCAATAACCCCCGGGGTAGAACCGATTCCCACTATACACTAATAGCTGGCATTTGAGGGTTAGCCCATCGACATACCCTCCGACCCTCACCTGACGTGCAAAGCATCATTCATCTCGATGCCACACATTCACCATCCCTAAGAAGCACTCATATGACCAGAATCTCTCGACTACGTCAATTATAAGTTGCATTACATTCAAGAGTAACATATCGAATGCCTCCTTCTAAAAGCATGAGTGATAAATGAAGAAATAAAACGGAACTTCGGAAATTATTTACTGAAGGAATACCTTAATCAAGACATCGACATATCTCAACGCCGAACAATAAACATACTGGTGGCAATGAAATCAATCTGATATTTTGAAAAAACTGATACAAAAATTCGTCTATCTGCGCAATTATATTACATAACTTATACTGAAATGGCGAATATAATGACGGCTAGCTTCACTTAAAAGAAACGTTACTTCAACTGTGGACTTTACCTCTACGGGCACTCCTCATATATCGTATCGTATCTCTTAAACACGTGGCAATCAACACACTTCCAACGTACCGTCATGATTTCCCCACCACATTAAAGAAATTCAATAAATCCTCCAATGACAACAAAATCTTAAACCTATGGTGCCATTACCTGAAAACTTCAAAAATGCTCTTAAAATGCTTCGCTACGTGAAACTGCTGTATTATTGGGAACTTATAATATACCAGCGGTGACTACAGAGAAAAACTTCACTGAATCGGGTACACTGCAAACTAAAATATTTTCGAGAAACTACGCAAATTGCAATGCGAAGTAATACTAATACTCTCCCATATAAATGAATTGATAGCACACGATGCATATGGAGGCATGAAAAACAAAGCAAATGCGAAATTCAGATGCACAATTTAATATAAACTGCTAAAAGTATCTATCAAATTCCATGAAAATAAAGGAAGTAAGAAGTAGACTTCAAAAAATGAGAAAAACAACATCAAATCTTTGAATCAATAAAGCGAAAAAACACTGCACGGCGAGATGATTGGTTCTTCTAGGATTGCATATTTGGGATCTTTGAAGCGAAAACGACAAAACAGCTGGAGGTAATTCGGTAAGCCGACGTCACAACTAACTTGGAAGAAGAGGGAGGGGCAAGCAGCCCGAGGTCCGACGAAATTCAAAGAAAACGACGAATGACTGCGAAGATTTTTGAACAATGACATGCAACTCAGTGCTGGCAGCTGGCTGTCGCTTGCGAAAATCTCATTTGAAACTAATATCAAAAACGTGCAGTTAAGATTTCGCACCACGAACTTTCCGACCTCGACCTCGACCCCGAGCCCCACCTCTATTCACTGACGCCGCATCATTACGACCACCACGACCACCACGACCGCCACGTACAGATCCTCAAACCGCAAAAACTTTATGACATTATAGATTCGCCGATTAGGAAATAATGCAATAAATTACTGGCGCTCTCAGATGGACTTCAAGTACAAGAATCCATAAATTTCGTCAACTAAATCAAAATTCCTTGCTCATAAAAGAACCAAAAACTTAAACATTCAAGAACATTCTTTACGGAGGGTAGTGCAAGCAACATAATGATTTCTGCCAGTTTGCTGTGGTTAAAATCATTTGTATTATTAAAATACGGAAAAACACTGCCATCATTCATTAAAATTAGTTACACATTTGTTTGCAGATATGAAACGTGCCTATATAACCTGCATAACGAATAATGTCTACAAAATATTTCAATAGCTATTTCGAAATATTTGAAGTTTTACCTGTCGTTGTTGGTTGTGATGATGAACGACTTTCAACCTCATCATCGCTGTCATCGTTTAAACCATCCTCATCACCCACTTCCACTAGATTTCCCTCTTCGTCAATTTCCATCTCAATATCGGCCGCTTAAACATAAAAAAGAAAATAAACTTGCAATAAATACAGCTCATTAAACGGAAGGAATGTAAGATATTCATATTGCAACATGGAAAACTTATCTCAACACCTTCGCAACAACTGCGAAATTCCTTTATTTTTATTACAGAAAAATATGTTTAAAAAGGCAGAAGAATTTGAAATAACGGAAATACAACGAGATATAAAATTAATTATTGCTTAAAGGAAAACTAAAATAGGTCACTAATGAGAAAAATTGCAAAAAATGTGCCTTAAAAATTTAAAAAAGACTTAGTTTTTCGAACAAACGACTTTTATGAAATGACATATATCACTTGTAAAACCTGCATTCTCGTTTATTTACCACCTACCCAGATCTAAAGTAAAGCTAAAATAAGTTCCATACGACCAATTAAGCGCATATCAGGTAATTAATTGGCTAAATTTAATTCCTCACATATTGTTCATAATATTACTCTAACAATTAAGAAAAACTTCTCAGAACTGATGTGATGATTTCCGAAATGAACAATAAATAAAACCTAGACCAAAGCAATTCAATAAACAGCAAACCACTGGTGATCTTCCTGCGCGCTTTGGAGATCATTTCAAGCGCATAGGGCAACAATCGGTGCTCTTTGTTGAGTGCGCGTGTCAATGCTGCTTTCACCTGCAATTTTCCTTTAATCTATAACTTTGAAAATTCAACTGCCTCAAAATTTCTTATTCATTTTTACAGTTTCGCTTTGAGACGGCAATCATGGTCATGCAGAGTCTGTGCCCAAGCAGTGATTGCTTTATGGCGGCGCAAAGTCTCCGCAGGAGAAGCAGTTGATTTATGCCGAAGAAGAGTCTGCACATTAGTATTATCTACCCTTATCAGTAGGCGTAAACGTTGATCTGCTGTATCGCGACAATGAGTTTATGCGTACGAATATATACGTATACCTATATTTGCGTTATGGCGACGCAGAATTTGCGTGTGCGGCACAGTTAAAGAACTTCAAGACGTTGAAATGTCTGCATACATCTTGCAATGGCTGAACCTTTACATCTTCGTCGACCAGTGCATGGAGAAACTAATTTTATAAGAACGACTTGCAGGTGGGATGGAAGGGGTATCGATTAAAATATGAAACCATTCTTTACCCCGGACATTTTACTCTCTTTTATCGACAATTTAAGAAACTATCTGACTCGATAAAAGAAATGCAAAGAGTACATATTATGCTTTTTTGCTTCTTTAGCAAGTTTCTCCATTTTAGAATCAAATCTGTGAGCACTGTTTTCACAAAACGCTGAATCTATTAGTTAAGCAGTGATACTTACAACTATATAACACTATTCAATGAACCAAACTATAAAAACACTCATCGCGTCACCTTCATGTAGCCACTTTTTCCGACGTTTATAAATTACATAGCACTTCACCATTTGAACGAATTTTGCAACGTCACCCTTCACGTATATGAAATACGGAAAATTAATCAAACCTTGGGTTGTATTTTCGACCCAGGATCATTCATCCCTGGCCAAACGGCCAGTTCGGCGATTGCTTCCGCGTCGTCACGTACCAGATCGTACTGGTTATACATTGCGATCACCTCACTGTAAAGGATAATGCAAAAATAACATGAAACTTCTTTTCATTATTAAAACATACTAATCCAAATCATAAGCTATCATAAGTGATGCTTTCTTTCATGGCGTCTGCTGAGAAGGCATTGTCATGTAAGCCCATAATCTTCACAGCACCGCAACAAACTCTTAGCTCCTTCCGTGTGATTCGCCAAAGTAGCGTCATATTTGCAAAATGATCCATAGTTTTCAGAAACGTTACTTTCCAAGTATGTCGTCATTTCCTTGACCTATTTTGGCATCCCCTATCCCTCTAGAGGTTTGAACAACTTAAAACTGTCAACAAGGACAGGTCAAATCCATCAAGTTACACAAAATACGACACCAACACGCTTCAATGTTTGTGTCAAATATACCAACCATCGTCTATACTGCAGCTATCCAATGAAATTTCCATTAAAAGCAAATCTCACATCTAAAGATATCACGCTAACCAATCATTTCTTCATGAACGAATTTATACAATATTCTTATAGCGGCGTTTATTGCAGCATCAATCAATAAACAGTACTGGTTCGCTTCACCTCACGCCATCGCCTTCTTTCTCGACGAGAGGCCGACAGAGTCTATCCCTGAGCACAGGCACGTAGTCCGTCACCAACGAATGACAATCAGCAGAGATTCTAGAATTACAAATGCATTTCAATCTCAGCTTCATGAACTTAATACAATTTGGAGCGAGGATCGAGAGAGATGAGGATGAGCAACAAACTTAGTGAGATAATTGAGGGAAAAAATTCAAAGAGCTCCGATGAGTAGTATACAATATCAACTCGGTGCAAAGAATATATTAACATCAAATAACGCAAAAAGTACAATATGGTCGAAAAAAGACGATCCAAAGACTTAAAGGACCTTGGAGACACAGGCACGATAAGGGTATCTTGTGGTTTAAAAATCAACGACCCTCACCTATTCCACTACCCTGAGGACATCGGGTAGTGTACCTGAGCAGCTTAAGTTCCAAAAATAATATAAAATCCTATGAATGCATGAGTGCACCGTCTAAATGATGACATCAAACAACTGCTATACCTCGGATGACGCCATCGATCAATATTTAGAACCACAATCACGTCATCAACCAAACTTCCCATTCAAATGACTTCAGGTAATATTTACGATCTCAATGATGAATCCGCACTCCGATGCGCTCTGCTAATTAATTATCGTCTAGCATAGTATGTGACAGTTTTCGTTCTCGAATGAATTTTTCATGCGGAGAATCTCCTCCCAAATAAATACGAGAAGAGTTAGCGCATCGAGCCGAAGTGGGAGAAGGCATAATCAAAGACAGCTCACTTGAGATGAGTATGTGATGCGAGTTGACGCATGAGACGCTGTCTTTTACTCGTCATAGAGTTTTTGCCCAACCACGATGGGAAATTGATCATTGACTTCAGGTAACCGTTCATATACATCGACGGAAGCATCGACGAAAATAACGCCTGAACCAAATTATACGACGCTATACTTGCTTGGTGCAATCTTTGTGAGAAAGAGGAACCGGAGAAATGAAGAAGGCGGAAAGAAAAGAAAAGAGGACAGTGAGGAGGGAAGTGGAAGTCCAGAAAAAAGAGAGGAGAGGTAGGGATGCGACAGCATGGAAGACTGACAACGGGTAACAACCTTTCAAATGTTCTACCCTTCGGATTGTGCCGCTAATGCGGTTGATGATGATCCTCAGAACATAACGGCGACAAAACGCAAGCAACGTTTGCGGTGGTGTTAAAAAATACAAAAAAGAGATCAAATACCGAACTATTGTGTCTTGTAAATTGGCGACCCAGATAGGCAATTTCTGAACATTTTTTTCCGGAGAAGAAAATGAATTCACATTTTCCTTTCTCCTCTTCAGCCTCCCTCTTCCCTAAAATCCCATGAAAATCATTCCACGGTTTTTTCAACTGCATCAAGGATAAAAAATCTACCTGTTCATTTAAGAGTCCCCACGTGCCGGTTGTTCGAATCGTTCTCTCCACTATATCACCTTGTGATATGCTATCAGCTGCTTTTCGAAGCGCATTAAGTCTTTCAGAATCACTGAAATAAAATGAGTTGCGAGCACCTAGGACTAATTTTATTATTAATAATATCTGAAAAAAAAAATACGAAAAATTACTTTCTAACAGAGAAAAAAAATGAATAATATTCCACTTAAAGGCAACAAAACAAACTATTCACAATCACGTGCACTGTTGTCAGCACTGCTCTTAACATCTGCTCCCAGTGAATGTTCAAAGGTTCAACGATCGCCCTCAACCTATTAAACACAATCAGTAAACAACAAATGCCAGTACTAAGAAAACTCGCAATACCACTGTATCTCGAGCTTCAGCTCCATCTCGTAACGAAGGTCACGAAGTCTTCAAATAACGCCTTCAGCATCTGGTGACCTATGAAAATAAATTTCACTGAAGACTTTCAAAACATCAGCTTTCTCATACGAGCATTCTCATAACTGATCCCCATGAAAATAAATAATAACTCAATGAAGAAAACATCAACTTCATCTTGTTTGAATGTATGCTGGGATAGTTCTCCTGAATAAACAACGGAATGATTGTATAATCAGTGAAGAACATTTCTTGTTTCTCCATCATCGATGTATCGGCACTCAAAATACGACGTGCAGCCTCGAACGTATTCTGCAATCAATTCAGTTCAACCTTGCGATATATCCTACAGATCTTTTCAATAATCTCCAATGTCTCCAAATGGCGAAACGGAAAAGGATTTTTCAGCAAACTTTATAAAAGAACCAAAGAATTTAATTCAATGGACTTTTCAAGCTTGCATTTAGTAGCTTTTTGCAACAATTCACTCCTACTACTCATCCTCCTCAACCCTATTTTCTTTTCCCCCATTCCCTTACCAAGCCTACGAAAATATGAGAAATGCCCTATAAACCCTCAAAAACCATGGATTAGCTAAATCCATACTTGACAACCTCATCTCTTAAACACTAGAATAGTGAATATGACTCATTTTCTCTGCACGCTCCCCACACTTCTATAACCGAATTTACTAATTTACTTCTAGCATATATATTATCTATACCCTTTACACTACTCATGAACATCATCCATACCATGTACGAACACCGCCTGTACCACTTTATACCACGTACAAAAAACGGAACATTTCCCTTTTCAGCGTTCACATAGAATCTTTAGCGTCTTCTAAAACATCCAGAAAACTCTTTCCTCCGCCTCGATCAATCTCCACACTGATATGATGCCGGAATTGATTACTTAATGAACAATCAGAATCGCTGTATTCCGCCTAATGATTTATCAGCAATTAGCAAGCAATAAAACATGAAAAGCCCTATCCAACTGCATAAACATACCACAGCGCAATCTTTTTGCTGAATTTCACCACAGTTCCCTCCCATACTTAGCAGCTGCAAATTATATATCGTTTGCCTAACATCGTGATTCGATGCTTCGATCACCTCGTCGACTTGTTCCTTTGAGAGTTTCAGTTTCTCTTGGAATGCAATGGTCTGCATTCGTGACTGTAAACCTCAATGATCCAAGTAGTACAAGAAAAAATTTTTTTAAAGAACAAAGAAACAATCAGCTCAGAAAAATGAACAACAAATCTACCATCAAGGAAAATATTTCATTTGAGCTTTGAGGCAAACCAATGAAACAATCTGCTCTTCTGCAAACTATGATTGCCTCCTTCATTATAAGAAAAGAAATAAGGTCTATATTTATTTAAGGAGGAGGAAAAGCGAAACCGACTCCCTCGAAAGAGAGAAGCTGCGACGCTAATGTCAGTTAATTATTGAAACCCGTTGCAGCAATTCCACTAAGCAGACAGAGCGAATCTACATCACTTAAACAAACAGAGACCGACATTTTTTTCAACCTTTCAAAGGCAAAGGAGATAATTGAAGTGGGTAAAAGCGTCAACTGCAATGAGGCAATCTATGCTCTCACAGATCTCAACAATTCAACCTAATTCTTTCTACAGCCTTTGCAAGCTGTAATTACACAAAGTTGCTCACAACGTCTGAACATTGCTGTGAGTGAAATAAGGCGCTAAACCTTGCAACATACACAGAGATCGGTGAACGAATAAACCAAAACTGTTGAGCAAATAAACGCTCTCTGATCTGTTAATCTTAGGCACCTTTGCATTTTTAAGAAGCAAATGGAAGACAAACCAGGTAAATAACACAATCCTTCATATTACCTTCCCCTTGATGAACGATTACAAAGGAATCCCACGATTTAATTCATTCACGAAGTAGTATTTTTGAGCGTGCCACTGAAAGACAATCAAGTACCCAAGTAAAAATCATTCACTATTGCAGTTCGAGTGATACTCCATTCCTCCATTTGTGGAGTTCTATATGAAAAAACATCCACAATTAAATCACAAACCCGGATCTGCTCGACCCTCGGTCGCTGGAAACGCACGTCGAAACAATAATTCACCAATGAACGCATCTTTGGTGATTGGCGATCATTACAAATACAAATTATTGGAATACGTGTCTCTCGGATCATTTGAATAAGTTCCGACAGCTAAATGATATAACAATATAATCAGAGAAAACTTATAATACAGGAGCCCTCAGTAAGAGAGAAAAAAGTTAAAAATTATAAGTACCATCAACGAACACAATGAACTTCTGTCCTCTCATATCGGACAGAAAATCTTTATATACTAAAGTTCTCAAGGTTTATAAGTAATACGGGGTCCTTATATTCAAATAATGCCTTTGAAAAAATTTAAAGACCAGTGCAGTTTCCGAAGAAATTTGTCCATTGTCATGGGTAACATCTGCCTGATCAATTAGTGGCATCGATCGGCCAAAAATAGGAAATCTTTTCTGCAAATTTTCGAAAATACAAATTTCTGCGAAATTTTACTTTTCAACCCATCGAGGAACAAAACACACATCATATTAATAACACAAGATCTTCAATCGACCTATAACTCTGAAAACAATTTGCATCTCTTACTACCTCCAATTTGGGTGAACCTCAGTCTGTTTCTTTTTGCAACTATATGCATTTCCTTGCATTACCTTACCTGGAAATCTGCATTCACACTCCAACTAGAAGTTGAGGAAGAGAGGATGAGATGAAGTAAAGGAAAAAAGGATGGAGGAAAGACTGCCCAACAGGGTATCGACTGTCCTGAAGACCAACTAAAAGGATTACTGATGGCTCGTGGCTGTGTTCAACTGCTATCAATAAGCTGTCATCAGGATCAATGTTCAACAAGCTTCTTCCTATCATCCAAACAAAGAATGTTATTGCAGACTGAGGCATATCGGAAAGAAACAACGAGTGAAAACGAACCAATAAGATATGAAATATAATAAACAACTTACTCCCGCTCTGTCCTCATTGCCGCTCATACCATCCACTTCGTCCATGATGAGAACGTGACCCAATTCATCGGCTTTTGTCACTGCAAAATTATCCTTCTACGAGATGAGGCAATAACCATCAGAACAATCAATAGCACCCACCTCGAAACGATAGTAAACCTTAAGGACTCATAAATCCGAAACATTTCCGCTAGCCTGTCATCAGGAAAATGATGCACCAACATATCGAATTAGTTGTAGCCATGAAAAATAATACCTAATGTAACCATAATGCGTATTTACAGAATCCTCGAGAAAGCCCATTCAAAGCACCTTCTTCAACGCCTTTCATTAGCAAGTTTCAGACATGTCTATGAGCAATATATATGTACATACATATAAATGTGTATATGTTGCACATATATACAGCAACCTTGAAATCCAAAGATCAAAACAACCTCTAATTAAAACTTCTGTATTATATAGATTATAGAAAAGGCTGAAAACTTTCTCATGATCCTTCACTTCTACTGGAACATCCCCGCCTCTCTATATGACCATGTCCTTGGCAAACTAACTTCTTCTTTCATTCTTTACTACAAATACGATAATTAATAAATAAAATAACATAAGGATAGCAATGTGACAAATAAAACACACCATTCTCCCGCTCGCCCTTGTTACGAAATCCGTAATGCAGAAAATTTTGTAGCGTAGGAACACAAATGCGAGGAAAAAGGGAAATGAGTTTGAAATCAATTTACTGATCATAAAGCAAAAATTATCTTCCACCTTTCTTCGCCTTTCCACCGAAATATTCATCGATCTGATGGCATCCGATCAGCTCGGCAGCCTTCGACTCGAGAAACTTCTTATTTCTTGCATCCGATGCATTCATCTCAACGAACTGTAAGCCGAGCTCTTTGCATGCCATTATGGCGCAAGTTGTCTTTCCGATCCCTCAAACAACCAATTAACGTTACGCTAGGCCAGTTTTTGCCAATATCCCAGAAAAACACAGCAACACAATTCACCTCATATTAAAAAAGCACGTGAAATTACAATTCTAAAAGAAAAAGCACGATGCGTTCTGCCCCACTATTTCGTGTATCCGCATTGTGCTTACATTACAATTTGGCAACTTTCCCAAAAACCTACGGCAAAATATCCCCGCCCCCTTTCCCTCTTTCATTTCACTTCTTTTCTCGGCAGGCTTCAATAAATATCGCTGGACAGCGGATGACAAGGCATCACATAACATACTGAAGATCCTCACAAGCTTCGCCGCTCTTGAAAAATCATCGCTTACCGCGGTGTGTCGTACAAATTCCGTAATCTGCAAGGCAACGATCGCCAAAACGATGAGATATAAAGTCGGCAACTATGAAAGGCTAGGCCATTCACCCGATCAAAAGTGATGCGGTGAATAGCTGAGAAGAATAGAAATTACAAATTGGCATATTTATGCGTTGCTTTTAATTTCACCCCTGAATTCAACCAAATCGAACCAACATTACTGCTCGCGGAAGGAATACCTGGAGGTCCACTGAGAAGTATAGCCTTGAATGAGGTTCCATCACTTTGAGCCATCCACGGAGGTGGTCGAGCTGAAAAAAGCAAAAACAATACAAATTTCATTGGGTCACATATGCTATTAAAGGAAGATCTTTTCTGCTAAGAGGCTCCTGATTTCTTCCGATGGATCAGATTCGAGGCTCATAGAGAGCTCTCCAAAGTCACTCTATACTTATCATACTAACAAACTACTCTATCTTTTAGAAGGCAATCTGCCTCATATCTTCGCTCAATCTGCCGGTAAAAGGAGTGCTGCTCCCCCCTCCCCCCCCCCCCCCCCCAATAAAAGAGAACATCGTTCAAATATCAAAGTAATAACCCGAATGTTCTACGTTGAAATAAAACTATCATTGAGCACTCATTTAACTGTAACGTTTCAACTATAAGCATCTACACATTTTTGAATTCATCCTGAGATTCGTGACGAAAAAAGACATCCCTTCAAGAAAACTCGAGTAATTTTAGTCTTCCCCTTACACCTCTCAGATATCGGCCGTCAGGCAATATCTTAAATTCTGAAATTGTTCTTCTGAAAAAACTATTAATACAAGATCTAGATATAGGAAAATCACAACACTACAAAAGGGAAAAAAGAGCAGACGCCTTGTTTTTCTCCTCTTACATCCCCCATCCCCCTGTACACTCTTCTCTCCCCTCAACACCTTTCCGTTTTATCTTTATCTCCTTATTAATGACCTATGGAAAAACAATTACCCACTCATAAGCCGTTGAACCACCATTTTACTGAATAGTTTTCTGATTTGCTGTATTTCGTTAAGCTAACGGTATTCTAATAGCCAACTATTAGAAGTGCCTGATGTTGGGCGTAGAAAAAGCAATGGAAAAGAGCCAACAGGTGACATGTGAGGAGACAAGAAACTTATCCAAAATGAGGTAATTCTACGAGGCTGACCCATCTGTATGGCATTCACTACACGGCAAGAAGGCATTACCTTTCGCTAGAGGTGACCACTCATTTGGAAAGTGAACATTCAATTACAAAGCGACAACTCATTCTAAGCTGCACATGAACTGAAGTGCTACTATTAATCTTTACAATCAACACGCTTAAAACGAATAAAGATTCGCTTCATTTCTTCAAATCTTTAACTAGCACAACAACTGGACAGGCTCCTTACGTCTCTTTTGCTTGGCACCATCACCGAGGTGATATTTTGGCCAGTCTCGTAGCCATCCGAGTAATTTGTTCATCGGTGATTTATCACCACTTTGTCCCACCAACTGTTTCAAACTTGTCGGCTTGTATTTGTCCACCCACGGCAACGTCTAAAAATCAATATTACACAAAGCAGCATATGAAATGAAGAATATTTTACATATTTTATTATTATCTTATTATTTATTTTAGGCTCAATTACACATCAAATTACTAGGCCTACTAATAACTACATTACTACGAAAGCAACAGATATGATGTATATTTGAGCGGCACAATTAACTGAAAGATCGCATCGCACAACAACAATTCTGCCTGCACTAACCATTTCACTTAGCATAAAAATATTTCAGTTGTTGGGAAACTGAATTTAGCGACGAAAAAGAAAGGCGATACAGGAGGAGTTATACGGATCGGTGCGACTGTTTTCTCGGACGATTTTGAACTTTTATCCGACATCGTCTTCTCGACGATCTCACTTCGAGTCATTACAGCTTTCTCGGGCGTTCGTTTCGCCGATTTCGATGAAGCACTTGCTGACTGAAAGCGAATATTTCATTATAATATTCTCCATCCGTCAAGAGACAATGCAAGAAACTAAAAGATTTGGTTCCTTTGATTCTTTACGCTTAGTTATTCATATAATAAAGCTATTTTCAGGAATGGGATAAATGCGACGTGTTATATCACAGGTGGAATGTAAGGTTCCCTTCGTTATAAAGACGATCATGTTTTTACACAGCTTATATTACCATACTTTATAAAAACGTGATGCACAGAAGAGTCGGATGAAGAGGAAGGAAGAGGAGCAATAAGATGAATTAAGTCATGACTTAAAGCGTGACAATATTTACGTCCGATAGAAAATATGAATAAATTGGTAGATCTCAACATGCTACCGACCCCTCTACCCTCCTCCCACCCCTCCAACTTCAATAGACCCCCTCACATTGAAAACCCAAAAGCAATCATATGAATATTCATAATAAAAACAACCAACTTCTTTCCTCAGTGTTTCTCTTATGGTCGCTCCATTACCTTCTTCGTGTTTGTGCGCCATCACAGCATCTTTGTGGATGCTGTCTCTGTGCCGGTGCTCACTCTTGTCCAATGCAATCACTTTACTTCCGCTTGATTCCATTACCACTCCTTCACCTCCGCTTTCCATGCGTTCCCTTGACTCCTCCTTATCATGTTTATGTTTTTCCTTATGGTATTTCTCTTTTCGTAAAGCAAATTCGCCGGAATCGACTTCACTCAGTATATGCTGTTGTCGTTTCTCAGAGATTGTTTCTACCGAACCCTGCTTTACTACCGTTCTGTGCGGTCGTCTGCCTTGAGAGTTATCAGCATTCTCGCCTTTTTCATACTCTTTCTCCGTAATTCGGATCGAATCAGAGTCCATCTTTTTCTTCTTCGTTTCCGAATCAATGAAGTCTCTCGGTGCATGATTTTTCGATACATCTCCTTCCTCTGTGTGGCGTTTCTCCTTTTTCTGTTTTCTAATTTCCTCGTCTGTTTTACCGAATTTGTTGAAAAAATCTGCTGCATCAATTTTTGACATTTGCCGACCGCCTTTCGCTCTTTCCTCTACTTCTGTAAAAACAGACAATAAGCATTTGAAGACGGAAAAATCCATCTAAGTAGGCGTTATTTCTGCTCAAGAGGCAAACCTTCAACAGTATTTTCTGCCTCACTCGTCTCTCAATCGATGGAGAAGAGAAAAACACGGCAACATTGCGAAAAATTTCTACAGCATTATTGGCAGCATTTGTTAGGCACCTGCCTTTCTTAAACAGGATAACGAACTTAAGATTTACATTAAAGATGTGCACTAAAAGTCGGAAACTAGACTTCTGATAGAGTTAAATTGGAACATAGAGTGATGTGAACAGCTAATGGAAAGAAGGTCCCTTATCATTCCACCGCTCCCACAGCCAACAGTCAACTAAACAGTCTTCATAACTACCCTCTGCTACGACGACTGTAAAGGCCTGTTGCAAATATCCTGGCGGATTTACCTTGCTTCAGAGGTTTTCGACAAACTGCGAAGGAACGCCTGTTACCTCTAATCCCTTCCTTTCCCTTTCGTAATTCCTCTCACAAAGGTTCCTAACTCCGATGGTCGTAGTCCTTAGCCCGAATTTACCTTCCAAACAACGCAGATGCAATTTGATGCTGTTGTTTTCTCACCTTCAGTGGCAACGAATAAACTGATGACTTTTTCAGTAGAAGAGCAATCGAAACGTGAAAACCTTTAGACGATTCTGATGATTGTACGGCAGAGTGTGAGAACGAGAGTTTCGACTGCCCTGGTGGTGTGGTCGCACGCTTACTTTTCTTCACAGGGGGCGCAGGTACAAAACTGCCCTCTTCCGACCCACTGCTCTCCGCCTCCTGAAACCATCACGGAACATTTTAGACCAAAAAGTATTTGAGAAATAGACCACACCATTTAATTCCTCACCCGTCTCTTCCTCCTTTTCTGCTGAAATTAATGAACGTCACGCTACGATTATAATAAATTTTCACCTTTGTGGGTGGCGCCACATTTTTCACTCACCTCTTCCTCGGATCATCTGCAATATTTTCTCGGATATCAAAGCAGAAACTTTTCGAGAATGACCAATGTCACCTCCTTCACTTCACCCCCCCCCCCCCCCCCCACGTTCTGTCACTCATTCATTCCTTACTTAACATCTTCTCTTAAACGGTTCTGAAAATGAATCCCGAAGGAAATAGATTAAATAGAATTCGATTAGTCACGAATGGTGCACGCAGTGCAAGTATAAAGAACATTCGGAAGTCAATTTCAAAGTGTTCACTAACTAAAAGACTGCAAAGGCGAGCAGCAAAAAATGCGTCAAGTGAGCAGTAACGATAAAAGTGATCATCAAGCACAAAAGACGAGCAATATATCGCCTGAACGCCCAACTTGATGAGGCCATAAATAGCTGCTTTTCAAATTCTTTACCTCCAAGGCAGAAGTTGCAAAAATCCGAGAAGAAAGCGGAACGAATTCTCTGGATATCTGGGATGTGACATCCAAACTGCCCACCCTCTAGCACCTTAAAAATTCGTTGATCTTTTCACACCCTCCATTTCCTTGCACTGCTTTATTACAAACTGTCATATCATCAACCAAATCATATTTTCCACACAACTTAAAGTTTCCAATAAGTAATAAGTTGCCCGAATAAGAGAGAACAATGATTCGGATCTATTTTTGAAGATGTCTCTCTATTATAACAATGGTGTAGTTGACTTTTTCCACTCAAAAACAATATCCCCCTCCCAAACCTATCACCTCTAAGGAATCCTTTAAGATAGCCCCTCTCACCTCTATGGAGGTGGACGATCACTAATTACATGACTGAATTTCCACAAAAAAAAATTCACTATGCGCGAAGGTAATCAAACTTTCCTCTGGTTTATTGCGCACCTTTGTCGTTAACGAATACAAAATAAAGGGTCAGGGCTATTAGCAGTGAGGAAGTAAATGACCTCAACGTCTCTCGGGGTATACTTTTGCCACTGTGGTTCGATTGCGACATCACTTTATTTACTGACTTCTCGACGTTATTTCCATTACCCTCTTTATTTAAATACTTTAAGAACTGACATTATATCGCTCAGAATGTTTGAGGGAGAATAAACGACTTAATTGCCATAAATGTACGCCGACCGTGACTGCAAAAGAGCCATAAGGTGATTGAAAAGAAATTATTGCTTCTGCAACGATAACAAAGAAATTCTGAACACAGCACACTTACGCAGTGCCTCTCAATTTGCATTTGTCTGCTCGAACGTTGTACGGCAGTCGTTTCGGAAGCCTTCTCGGAGCGCGACGGGATTTTCGCTCCTCTCTTTCGTGGACGTGGCTCCGATGCTGATGGTGGCAATTCGTCATCTATAATGTTTATTCATCGTTAGCTTATAGCAAACAGACTACATCCACTGAACTACATCTCTATTTTTTCTAATTCTCCATAAAAACTTTCCAATAGCGAATTCAAAAGAACCGAATCTCGCGGATCAAAATTCAAAGGAGCTTAAGCTCGAAACTGAAAGAGTTAACTGAATCAGAAGACAGCAACCACGTGAACAGCTATTACACAAGGAATGTCTAATATGAATGGCAAATCCGACAGACCAAGATAAATAAAGAAAAGAAAAGAGTCCAGAGGCGAGAAGCGAGGGAAGCAGGAAGGGCAAAACGAAGACGAGAGGCAAAATGAGGAAAGCGAAGAGGTAGCCTGAGAGAATGGAAAAGAAAAAACATTTCCTCTGCTGTCTAAAACTCAAAAAATTAAGACAGTGCAAATAATTTCATCAACTAGTGAAAATATAACGATCCTTGCAATATATTCCAACGATAATACCTGAAAGGTAAGCCTCACGATTTCAACTTCAAGCAATAAACCACTTGAACAGTGAACAACCTACCTGATGAAGAAAGCTTCGTGTGAGTCTTTCTTGTCTTGCCTAAATTCTTTCGTAGCGATGAAGGAATCGGATTTTCACCGTCAGCTGGAAAAAAGGTTTTCACCATACAACATAAAAGTCCGATCATATCAGTTTCCAAACAAAACAGAAAAAAACACGAGGTCGTTCCACGCAGCTATAAATACATAACCCCAAACATAAACACAAGCCGTTAACATTAATCCAATATTCTTCAAATTTAGAAGCAAGACATTCCAGAAGTTCTGAAATATTTAATTAACAAAACGAATGAGAAGTATGTCCGATCCAAACCCCTTCCTCTTCCTTGGCCACCCGATTCACTGAATGCTTTAGTGGCCGTTAACTGATTCTCTCGAGACTAAACATAGATGAATAAATCTTTTAGTATGTTGTTAGTCCTTCTCATCATAATTCCATCATCCCGGATGCCGCATAATTACCGGTGAATATTCCCTTCATCGAATGCAAATTTCCCCTTTTCGTCGACCCCACCACCTCCCCACTTATTTTCATCAATGGTATATAAGAACAAAATTATGCGAATAACTAAAGACCATCTCAAAAATAATCATCGTTTCGTTATAATATCTTCTACAACACTAAACCTTATACAACATCGCTGTCGAATATAATCTCAATATGTTCAAGAAAATGGCCAAATTCCACTTCGATTCTCTTCTTTTTCACCTAGTCGATGAATGACTGCAAAATCTCCTTTCCAAAACGCCTAAAAAAGATAGCCCAACTTCGAAGCAAAACATCTCCCCCCACTATCGCAGATAAGGCCACCTCTGTAACTCGACCTCATGCACCAACGAATTACACCTTATGAATTCACATTTATACACCTACCGATTGATAGTTCAGCATGATCATATACGGTTAACGTCTTTAGGGCCGATTTATGGCATAAAGATATTCACTTTCACCTGCTTGCATCAATTACACGTGCATTTAGCAAACATTCATCCACTGTAACTGGAAAATTACATCCGCCTGCTGTAAGCATACGGTGTAGTAATTACAAGAGAGTTCACAGCAAGTTAGAGAAGAAGAGATGACAAATATCAACTTCCACGAATTGTAGGACTCGTTTAAGAGAGAGACTAACAGTCAGCATCGGATGAGAGCTCAATAGTAGGCGCTTTCCTTTTCGAGACACCCTCAGGACGTTTCTTAAGCGATGGTGATTTCATTGCTGCTGGACTTCCTTTTGATGCACGTATCTCGGTGAGTGCACTCTTACCCGTTCCGCCAGGCTTCCCGGCGAAAAAATTTCGAATATCCTTCAAATTGTTTCTTTATAATCGAAACATTTCATTATTCAAATATCACTTCCACAGCAATAATAAAACTATAAATTGTGTGTTCATCCAGTTGTAACATTACGTCTACTTTCTCACTGCAACGCTCAAATCACGCTGTAGTGAAATCGACCACTACGCGCTATTTTTTCCGAATGGAACTCGCTTAGCGATCGCTCATTAACGTCCATATCGGAACTATTCTGCATATTTACACACCGTCGTCCACAGCATTCAATAAATTAATACTTCGCCGAGAGCCCACTGGCTGCATAGTAATCACGAAACGCTTCATGCATATCAATCCAGACTGCATTCAGCCATTAGACTGCCTGTCGCCTAGAAAATGACTAAGTTTTATCTGGACCCTTCTGCTTCCTACACTTTATCGTTCATATCAAACAACCGTCATCCCAACAAAATACGATCCAAGTATGAGAGCCGACAAATTCATATATAAAATTCACGGCGATGATAGCACATCACTTAGCTCACACATACTACCTCTGCCTCAGCACTTACCCAGGAGTACCGGTTCGTGCAGAGATTTTTCCGGTAATTAATGATTCGAAACGGATCATTCAATTCATATAGTATTGCTTCAGATTCCATCACAATTCTCTACTTGCTTCAACATTCTAGAAATTCTTTTTCGATCGAAAATCTGTCATAAATAATATTCTATATGACGAATTTGTGCTGGCTAATTAGAGCTATATTCAAATATTCATAAGTGCGTCAACTTCCGAGAGGTTGACGTCACCTCCAAAGTATAAGTCGAGCTAACATCTCAAATTCTAAAAATGGAAAAAGTCCCATAACTGAGGTCATTCATCATTTTCTTCAGTCCGATTTCTTCTAAGTTTCGCTTTTTTCGTTCCTTAAGTATAAAATTTGGTGGAATATACTTTGAAGCTATCGAAATGAATAGAAAAATGAGAAAGAAACGTTCGCAGTAAAAAAAGTCGAATATCGCTCGAATGCAAAATACAATCACAATAAAACATATGTTCGTTTTATAGGCAAATTTGAGTTCTATGCAAATTTCCATACTCTTTTTATATGCAAATTGAAGGCGTATTAACTCAATACGTTCATCTCTACCTTACAAGCTAAAAACCCCATTCTCAATGAATTAATCCCCTTACTCCATTCCCCTATTCGAAAAAAAGATGGAAAATCCCGTCGATCTTCGCTACGGATCACTTCAAAATGCATAATCACGAATATGATTTCAAACGCGGTACATATCACCATTAGCATCAGCAACATTCAGATCTTAAAACAGCGATCAGATAGCTAATAACTTCGAGGAACCAGAATCGTTAAATAACTAGAAACTATCACTGATAATTGAGAAATTATTGCTTAAATGTATTAAAATGGTACTTAAAACAGAGAATGTCTAATACTAAAATTAGAGAATACTGAAATCAAACTGATGCTAAAAAAAGGAAATCTATAACCTTAACGCCGGGAAACTGTCACTTAACAAAGAAAAGAGAAACAAACGACTCTGACGACAGTAAACTCAGCAAATGAAGATATACGAAAAACGCTAATAGCGAACGATCTAAAAAATAAATGAATGAGTAAATAAAAGTTCCACTTACCATTTAATTGCAGGGACTTTCCGTGATTACGAGACCAATCTTCAATAATGCACGAATCGACGATCACCACATCGATCGACGTCTATCACTGCCAACAAATATTCACCTCATCAAGGATCAATACGAATTAAAATTTTGTACATATTACAGAGCAATTTACCGAAAACACTAAAGGAAAAATCGACGTATAAAACAATATACCTCCCGACAAAAAAGAATAATTCCCACACTAATGACAATTCAAACTTCAAATGACATTACAGCTCGAGTGGAACCCATCCCTCTGAAAGTCCAGACTTCTCCGGATTTTTCGGGAGGCGCAATATTGAGAATGGGACTTTGAAGTGTGGCGGTTTTCCCTCCTAAAGAGAATGCGATAAAAGGTTGGACTTCAAGTTTAAGGAATCAGAGAATCCTTTTGAGTACTATAATATAACTGGCCGGAACAGAAATGAGGACGGTAAAGTATATGAATGCTATCAGCCAATAAGGATTAATGAAATACTGCTGAAAAAATAATACACTATTCAATCACTTAAAGATTCCTGAACAACCCTAACGGCGCTCGAAAAACCTGGAAACAACAAGTTTCGGCGAGTGCGTTTTATTACTCAAACAGAACCCATATAAAGCCTCACAGTCATATAACAACTTTCATATTCAGTTGAAGATTAACTGAAATCAGGCCTCATCATATCGTTCACTAGTACCCCACGAATTTTATCATCGATTTCGCTAACAGGCAGCATTCAAAACAAATAACTCTATGTCATAAATCGCAGCTGATGGTAAGTCTTGTCCTTAAAAGACCCAGTAGCACAATAAAGCGTAAGTGCTGTGTTCCGATACGTCCAGCCACCAGCGATCGAAAACAAAGAGTGATTAGCAGATTGCATCGGCAAACCTCATCAACAACTGATCTTGCTACGTAAAAGACTGGATAAAGGGATGGGTACAGGAGGGACTAGCAGAAGGAGAAGAGGTAGACAAGAAAGAATGTTCCAAGTATCATTAAATAGGGAGAGGCTAATCAAGTGCTCGCGCAAGCTCATCCTCAACGTTGCACCAGTATTTCCAGATCTTTTAAAGGAAACACAGGACCAAACGGGGGTTCAGCTAAATCTTAGAATCGATCGAGATGGCGTCTCACTCACTGTCCATAAGGAGGTGAGTCAGACACAGCTCCGACGCCGCTATAAGCATTCACTCACCGAAGACTTGGGAGGTGTGGAAGAGGGTTGGGACAGTGGTCGCAAGGAGTAGAAAGAACCTCGACAATGCTTGAAGTCTTCGAATCCACGATGCTCTCCAACCAATTTCCTCAATTGTTCCTTTCGATGATCTATTTTTCAATCCTGAAAATGCAACTTGCATATTATCGCGCAATGGACCTACTGCAGAATTGTTGTCGTTGCATTTTGCCGCAAACAGAAAAACTTCTGAAAGAATTATTTCAAATAAAATGCACTTAATAATTTTAAACTGAAATAAAAGAGCCAAATACGTCTCCACTGATCGGAAATGAATGTGCAAGCTCGGCGATGATCGCCTCGGACGATTCCTGTTTAACCCGTTCGCTTATCGAATACCCGGCGATAACACAGCTCACTAACGTCTACAGCCGTATTGTCCCATTCAGTGCATTCAACAGGTTCGTCTATTATCACTAACGTTCCTTGCTCCCATGTCCCTCATCCGTACTACCCATCCTATGCGTTCTTCCTTTCATTTCTAACTCACCGTTCATTTAGTAAGTCGGACTTTAGACACGAGATCCCCGCTTCTCTAAAAACAACTGTGAAGCGTTAGATACTGTGTTCTACAGTGCTTTTTTATTCTAACTTAAGTTGTCGTGCTTTAATTCCCCTTTCTTTTTTGTAGACAACAATATTCCCATTAAGCGCCTCCTCAACCTCACATATGAGTCTCCCTCAAAGCCCAGATCACTCCACTTTTCTGAAGCAGCTAAAACTTCCCCTCCCAATATCCTACCCGACCATTTTAAGCCCCAACTATTAAAAGTTCATCAGATTTCGAAACCGATAAAAATTCGCAGAGTTACATATGGAGAGAGCTGGAAAAGAAGGGCTATGTCACATGCAGATTACACGATGCATGCACATTCGAGGCCCCACACAGTGGCTTCGCTCTCTCGAAGCGGAGTTAGTTCTGATGATGCGAACCCCTCTCCTCGACTACAAACGTTAGCAACTCGATCTTGAGATCTCAACTTTGCCCCACCAAGAGATTTCTGCACGTGAACGAAACACCCGTCAGGAATAATAAATTACAAGCATGAAAGTAGGACAAAGGTGAAGTGTCGACAGGTCATGAGGGACGGAAATAAATAACAACATCGATGAGGGGATGTTTATTGAAAATGAAAGAACAACAAATAACCTCAAAGTGATCCAGTCAGAGAACCAACAGAACAGTCACATACACACACCCAACCACCCATGCAAAGAAACAAACAATGCATTGTCGAGATTAGTTCCTCAGATCTTCAACTTCAGCGATCTCTGACCTCACATCTCCGCCAAATCGACAATGCACAAATTCCTTTCCGCTGGGCAATCGCCTCTCTTATCGCCGAAGGTTCTTATCGCCAATGGCGGTGGAGTTTCTTCTTGTTACGAAATCCTCAAGGATTGTGAGGTATTCAGCACACCCATATTCCTTATCGTCATGGTGGAGGGGAGGGGGAGGTGAGGGGGGTTATGAGAGGAGGTGGAAAGGAGGTCTAAAAGGCTGTTTAAAGTGGTACGCACCATCACAGCTTAGTGTTCAGTAACGGTGGCTGCATAATGCAGTGAAAAATTACGACACCGAGGTATTGCATATTTGAAATTCAATGCGACGATACAATAATACAATAAAAATTCAGAGGTAAGCAGCCACAAAATGGTCATTGAAAACTATTTCTGATACGACAAAGTACTCAGTATTTTCCCGGTTAAGTAAGTACCAAACGGCAAAAAATGCTCAGAACTTCTGCTTGAAAAGTTACCGGTCGGAGCGAATTTCCAACATCACTACACAATACTTATTATCATACCTGTACCCGGCGCCATTTAGAACGGTATCGGCTGTCATATCACCAATAATAAATGAGAAAAAATTCAGCACAACATGATCTTAACAATAATATTGATTGGTCATCAATAAAATCAGATCAGTGCAAACTAACATGATGGCGACCACAACAACGTTGACGCTTTAATGATAATAATAACAATAAAAACTTCTACTCAGCAGATATGAGACTTAGAAAATCAACGATCGTGTCGTCTTCAAGTAAAATTACATGTGCGACTGGCTTCAAGTAGCCAGTGCGATCTCTTATACCTCTTTCAAATCACTTTGAAAACCGAGTCTTCAAATCTTTAACATCAGATCATTATTTCACTGTCACCTCATTCACGTGGAAGTCGGGAGGAAGAACAAATACTGGAGTAAACCCACAAAATATCGGGAAAAACGTTTTTTGGCATAAAACCACCCTAATTAAATGCCTGAAAGCAGGGCAGGTATGCCCATATCTGCCTTTATATTAGCACAGTTTAAAAGATGGTACGTTTCAATGATCTCAACAATTAAAAAAACGACGAATGCGACAAATCGCAATAATAATAATCAGCATTTAAAAACATTTAATGCTCAAACAAGCGGCGGAAAATTACAAACAATACCGGCTGTTTCCAATGCCGAATAAAGAAACAGATTACGCAACGGTTCCTCGTTCTGCGAGAGCGCCTGCAAGAGATGTGAAACAGTTTATTTACAACAAAAGATCTGAAATTTTACCCCTCTCCACTTCCCTCCAAATAATTCTCTAAAGTCAGTAACTACGTAAGAATGATTACTACCGTTCGCCGACATCTATACGCCCGTCAAATCAGAACGACCAACACAAATTCTCATTCACAAATGCATTTGAATATTAACTCGAGTAACCACTGAAAGGTTTTCACTGGTTTGACCGTCAAAATAAAAACTCTCCAATCCCTAAAGATCATTCTAGATTCCAAATGTTCACTGCTATAAAAACACAAACTTCAGAATTCGTTCAACGTGGAAGTTATAGTCACCGATCAGCCATTAGGAAGACCAAATTTGCCCTCAGTAATGCCGATCATCAAGCACTTTTGTGGCACCAATACATGCAGACTCGATGCCAATAAAGATTTATGCAAATATGTAAATAGAGGCAAGAAATCAGTTAGTTACCTTGACTACCTCCTGCCCGATTACTGCACCGACGATTGCGCAAGCAGGACTGAACGGCGGATCCATAAAGCTGAAGGATTACTTCAATTATTTACTCATTAATAGACAGCTATTGCGATATTTCCCAAAACAGAAACAAGAAAACACAAAATAGGCTGGCAAGTAGACAAACCACTGAGTTCTGATAAATCCACCAGCAATGAATCATTTTCAGCATGAAACAACCACTTCATCCATTTTTTCAATACTGGTTCCAGCTACCTTTCATATAAAATAACCATGCTGATGGTCGTAATGACTTCCTTATTGTTTGAATTAAGTACCACCAGCAATAAAACCTCCTTCCCCAACCCTCTGCAAAAAGTAGCAAACGCCCACTTGCCTTTAACACCTATGGATAGAAAACAAACCAACTCCTTAGCAGCTTTACTTCATCAGGATCGAAAAAAATTCCAAGAACAAGTTGTTATGAATAAAAAATACGAATAGATGCCAAATATTCACACTTGTAAGCGCACCACAAGCCTACTGGAAAACATAATTTCCTAATCACCGCCCGCTTCAGGCAAAATATGGAAGCACGATCTTACACAAGCGCAACCAAATTTGAAAATCTGCTAGCAGTAGAAACCGATGAAAGCAAGCCAACCCCCTCCTCCTCCTCCCCTACTGAACCCACAAGGCACGGAACTCACACCTGTTGCTCAATTTAAATGCACTTCTGAAGAGACCAACTTCTTACAGACTTTTCTGGATTATACTTTAACTGAGAAAACTACGAACGCTATATCTCCATTCCCCGCTCATCCCATTTGGGAGGGGTGGGGCGAGACTTATAGACAAATAAATGCGATTGGGCAGATTCGATATTCAAAAGGAACTTCAAGAGATCAGCACAACGCACAAGGTTGCATCGCCTCCATCGATAGCTTGTATCTCGAAATTACGGTTGCAGTTTTCCATCTCCGCTTTCCACAGTTTCAATGCCAATTCTGCGCTCACTTCTTCATGCGTATCGTAAGCTCGAAGAAGTGCTAAACGAATAACTGATCAATGAATCAAACATCTTTGCACAAAAGTGATGCGGATTTGAACCTATAATAACCGTTATTTCGATCAAATATCTTATCCATTAACCTACCCCCTACTCATTACTCTGGTCTTCTGATTTCTGAAAGTCGATTGTATTTCAAGCCATGCCCTATGTATCTGAAATAGGATTCTCGGAGTTCAATGCGGAAACTGCTCTCAGTAATGTTTCCATCAACATATCACCACACCTAGTATTATATAGAACATATCCGTTTCCATGTTTTGCAAAACAATGTCTTGCGATCATACCTTAAGGAGATGACACTGGATTTCATCATTACCCTCCTCCCTCACGATCTTCCAATGTCATTCCCCTATGATAAGCCTACAGTCTTCCATACTTGCGAATATCACTTTTTTCCGAGGATATTCTCATAAACAATCAGATAAGGCACCAATGATTAAAAACGCCACCAGTAGAACATAAATTCCTCCTAATCACATTCACCTCCATGTAGGAAAGCATTTTTCACATTTGAAGCGCATCCCCTTTCCCGGGTTAACAGAAAAAAGATAATTCTGTTCAAAGTAATTCCTTTTTATAGATAATCTCTTCGTCAAACTCCCGGACAATTTCGCAGATTCCACCACTTTCGAAGTGAATTTCTTTAATATTTTTCAGCAATTTCAGAAAATCAGTCAACTGCCACACCATCAGTTTTGGCTTCTATATGACAGCGATCTCATAAATCAACAGAAAGAACTTACCACGGATCGGAAAATAGCAATTCGGGAGAATCCTCTTTGACTTGCGGATTAATTTCTTCTGCGTCCAATCAACGTTCAACGTCTCCTCCCAACTAGGGTATGGGACCTTCTGCAATAAATCAACAAAATATCGCCACGAATAATAACTTATCACTGACAACTTTATCGTTCAGACATTACCGATAAAAAAGTTTTAAAAAATGCAACGGGATGCAAGATTACGAACTTCGACTTTTTATTATCGAAGAGAGCATTTCTTCACTGCGTTATCACTGCACAATTCCACATGCTTCTACACTATAAGCTACAACACCTCAGTACATTTCAGCGTATTAAGTATGCTTAGAGATATGAAGCAACCTCCAGAGGAGAAAAGAACAGCCCATCAAGAGGAGTACTCCAAAAGCACTTCATTTCAATTATTCAAGTGATGTAAAATAGAACTATCGGCTAAATCCCCTAAGCGCAAATGAGCGAAAGCTTCTTTTGTTGAATAAGGAGGACGGGAGCGAGAGGGGCATATTCGAAGCTGCACGATATGCACATAAAGAACAACATCATGCACTAATAAAAAATTCTGATACATGTGAAAACATCGAAGAAGCAACAGATGATAAGTAATCAGCACCAACAACATCTTAGGAATCGTGATTTTTACCTTTTTCGCTCTCACACTCCCAACGATATATCCCCCACCCACTACTCTCCAATTTCATATCAATTCAGTATTCAACTCCGATTTCAAACCACCACCTTCCTCTCTTCAAATAGCGTTTTCTCCTTCCGCCACGTTATCACTTCCTTAGCAGTAACAAACGAAAATGTGCCTCCCAACCCCCCCTCCCCCCAAGTGTTGTAAAGGAAAGTGCGATTGACAGAACTGCCTTATTAAGTGCTACGGAATACCCACCACCTATTCAACATCATCCCAATCATGCACATCTCCCTCCATCCCCCCTCCCCCCTACTCTACACGGCATCACAACTCACAGAACTCCTATTGGAGATTACATCTACCGACGAAGCCTATAACAATGAAAACCCTCTAACAAGAATCAAAACAAATCCGAATGAAAGAGAATGCCTGACCATTTTAATGCGCTCGTCTTCATCATCATCGATATCGATAGTCTCAGGATGCTCAGCGCCGTTGTCCGCGCTGGCCGCATCTCTTATATCGCAACGAGGCCTTTTTTCTGAATGCGCATATCCGTCAGATGAACGATCCAACACCACAGTGTTAGAATCCATCCCAGACCGTTTCGGCGCCCTCCTAAATGAAGGCTATAGCACTCAATCGAACGCTCTGAATGATGCCTTAACAGAACATAGTGAGAACATGAAATACTAATAAAACAATTACACCCATTATAAAAGTACAAAAAAGGAGTTACTGGCTTTACGGCGTGCGCCTTTTCTTACTTAACAAATACCATTCCTTAACAACTCGTTCATCATTAATACCCAACAAATGTCGCACTAAAACCAATCAAAGGCAAATATGAAAGCGATCCCTTTACAACGACCCCTTAAAAAATACTGACTAACAAAGAAGAAACACATGAAAATCAATTCTAGTCTATCAACAACAATGCTATGCAATGCGACCCTCATTTGGTACTAATTTCCTATATGATTTCGATTTTGAAACAACCCCTCTGAATATATGTGACAAATACCCCACCAATCTATTCAGAAAAAGGAGAAAAAAAGGCAACATTAGGAAGGTATAGCCGTTGAAATCGAAGAAGCCATAACCGGTCCAACCAAAGACACCGCCGGCCGCGAACCTATAGATCATCACAGACTTAGAAGTAATAAGGCTATTGTTGGTACACTGCAGTGAACGAGGAAAATGCAAAATATCTATGAACCTAATTGATCTACTTATTTCAGATGACATGAAATTTTGACCACTCAGTTATCATCATCTTCATTAAAATCGACTCAAAAGAAATCTCCGATGTATTCATTTCCCACTCCCATTCTAGAAATAACACCTACAACAAACACCCATGTTCCCCACACCTACTAGTGGAGAGACACAAATACCCCCTCTTCCCCATGATATAAGATCCCCTCCTGTGCACGGCTGCTATAAATTCCGATTATACCACACAGCGATTCGACACTAAAAAGCATTTCGGAGAAGTAAAATAAATGCCTTCCTTCTTTCATGATTATGCACCCAATGGGCGATAAAACGAGAAAATTGGATACTAAAACATTTGATAAAGACTGAAAGCAATATACAGCTTAACGAATAAAATAAAACCAATAAAGCAATACAAGTATCGCCCCCCCCCTTTCCCCGAAAAAACCAAACCAAAAAACCCCAACTATTCGATGATGCAAACAATTCCAGTCAACTCACCTGATCTGTGCAGATCTGCAGATCCTGTCCACCTTATTAACAACGCTGTATTTCTGATCTATAAGAACGACTAAATCAAACTGCTTGAAAAAGTCGTCATTTTTAGTGGCGATTTCTGACGTATCAATTTGCAGCATCACATGAGGATTGAGGAGATAGCAACGCTCACGAGACGCTTCAGCTCGCTGAAACCAACACCTCTCACACAACGACAACCTTAGGCCAATGAAAACTGAGAGGTTCAACGAATACCTATTTCAACCGCACTCTCCACCCAATAAGAAAGGAAATGTAAAAGAAATTCTCCGGAAACGATTCTAACAAAACTAAATAATTACAAGTTTTCATTTTCATTAAAACGCCTCATGCAGAAAACTCAAAATTCCCACAACTCTACGAAATAGTAACAATAAACTCCAAAGACCTACGTTTTGTCCAATGCTTCCGGGTGCGATGAAGAACTGATTTGATTCGTCCATTTCGGTTACCTAAACTAAAATATTATATCTGATGAAGCGACGTTATATCTGATCTTTCTAGCTACATCCGACCTTCACTTATTAGTTTAGTTTCCACTTTTTTCAACTTCATTTCAAGAAGTGACGACTCACGGGACGTCCTCAATACCTCATCCAAAATACGAGTGATCATACTTCTTCTGCAGCACTCCATCAATGACACCACCAAGTTGACGGTTAAAATAAGGAACAAGCAAACATTGGAGAATCGTATACGCGGCAACAAGAAGGGCTGCAGGAGCGGAGAGGGAGGAGGAAGAAAAAGAACAGAGAAAGGAACGGATTGTGCTTACTTCCTCCACCGTGAGACTGCAAATAATGTGGAATCAACACAGACCTTTTGCGCTTATTCCTTCATTTCTCCCCCTCCCTCCCGCTCCCTTCTCCCCCTCTCTCATTAGCCCAGTACATCAAAAACAATAGCCTTCGTACCAGCAACATTTCCACATAGCAAAACCATCCTAACGAAACTGGAAGAAGGACGAATCCCTCTTGAACGAACAATATGAAAGAGTTGGTAAAGTGAACTAAGAAATTCAAGAACAACTCTCGACTTGCCTTTCTATGATCAAGAAGTGTTATCGACTTAAGACCCGCGAGCATTAAATTCTTCGCCACTTCAGCTCCACAACCCGAGAGACCGGCGATAAGAACACTCGAATTACGTAACCTAAATTTATATTCTCTAATCACTATGGGAGTTAAATTAGCTTAATTAAACACAGTCGGATTTTTCTACGTTTGCTCACTTCGAAACATCGAGATGAAAATTGAATAAAATAAAATATGCGATGGCAGTGACCGCTGAAAAAACAATCAATATAACAGTAGAGCCCATTTGTTATAGAAAGAAAAGCTGAAAAACACATAGACCAATTTCCCCTCCTGTAGTCTTTCCAGTAAAGAAGAGAGCGCCTTAATAACCTTAACTTATAAACCTAAAAATTGGCATTCTTAATTAAATGCCCACAAATAGGAAAAGGGATATGGGATGAGACGGGACGACAGAGGTCGACGCGGTCCTTTTATTGCTCTTCGAACGCACAGCAAAAAGGGACAGAGGGAATAGGGAAGGATATGTTTATATGAAGTCTAAAGTAAGGGTGTAAGAACCAAAGTAACAAACTGAGCTTATGAAAATGAAGGAGAAAAATTCAAGCTTTATTTCCCCGCTGTGCTATAGTTGGTACTGACGAAGGTACTGGACGGTATAGTCGGTCGTGCACGTCGCGCAGGTATATGAGAAGTCCCTCTGTTGGCACAGAAGCAGGCGATGTGTATCGCAAACATCGCACGTCAACCTTCAGTACCTCTTTATTCTTGATAAAAGCGAGGAATCTGAACCTGTTTTGTGCTTCGAGACCCCATAATCGAATTTGTCGATCATAGACAGCCTTCTCCTCATCGCTTATGGCCACCTTCACAGATTCTCGACGCCGTCCACTTGAACCTCCTTCTTCAACGCTCATTTTACAGTGGCAAAGTGAACTTGAAGACAATGACGCTATTTTAGTAACTGCTGCAAATTGAACGTATCATAATGTATATCATTAAGCCTGCAATCAGATAAGCGGAGATAGTTCATAAAACATACCGTACAACTTCCAATAAAGCCTCTTTCCAACAAAAGTCCCCTGCTTTAATATGAAATCTTCCATCCATGCTGGAACCTTAAACGTCGGACTTCTTGTGGACGCTAAATTTCAACTCAAATAGATGGTGGAAGTGGAGACACGAGTGATGATATCCAAATGTGCAACAAACTTAACAGCAAGAGACGTGTGGAGGAAAGAGGAAAAATGAACTCTATGCTTACATCCCCTCCGATGAGCGGATCTCTTTTATCAGTCCGGATCGTGCGCGTTGCGATCTTCGACGCAACACTCTGCATGATCACGTTGCCTCGAGTATCGTCTCGTGACGAGGAAAACGATGAGAGGAAAGCAGAGGAAACCACTGTATTGCAAGAAGACAAGAACTCTTTTCAAAAGGAACCTTCCGAGTTAAATCGCGATAACAAGTCTTCATTGCAATGGCCAATTTCATCGTCTGCATCTCCAACATTTCTATCGGGAAGAATGGCGAGCGATGGAAGAAGAAGGATGGGGGAAGAAGGAAAACTGAGACACAGGAAAGGAGAACGAGGGTAAAAATAAAAGAAGAGGAGAGGAGAGGCGGGGAGGATGTGGCTGAGAACAATAGTGGTGATGAAGTGATGCCATCGGTTATATTGCAAGTTCTTCTATATGCACGAATGCGTCCATCGTCAAAGTTTAAGAAGCAGAGATCTAATTTCATATCCTCAGGCAGTGCACCGTTGAGCAGCTCAGCGTTCATTCACAACAATCGCCACCGATGTGTGCGACAATATGGAAGCCTTCAAAGATGGAGGTTCCGAAAAAGTGTGGGGATCCTAATTAACCTCTGACCTCTCGAGTTCCTCTTTGAAATAATATGCTACTTTCCATTTACCACAGAAAGCTCCGAGAAGAGCAATAGACAACACGGCCACAAACACCTCCACTACGACGGTGGAAATTTCCTTCATGACAAAGAGAGAGCGACGTTGAATTTTAGGAGAAAATCCTCTCTAACACCCGAATGCCCCTCGCAGCGATATGAGTGCAACACAGGCGCACCCACCAGTCCGCTCTATATCTCGAACAACTTCTCTCAGCAGCGCCCAAAGACCTCAGCTCACATAAACACATGCTGTCTAACACAAACACCATCTCGGAAATCGAAATTCAAATTTTGGCAGACGTCCAACAACTGCACTCACCATTGGATGCAGAAACGCTGCGAGAATGAAACTTGAAGCAGCCTTTTTAAACTGCAATGCACAGGCGAGTCCTCCCAGGTCTGATGGGGAGGAGGGGAGGGAAGGGAGAGGAGAGGTAGTGCCAACTCTCCCACTGGTTTCTCATCATACCAACGGACATCCTGAATGACAAATACGACCGGGAAGTCGCCAATAATATTACTGACTGAAGAGTATCGTTGAGACCAAGGGCTCGAACAATCAATACGACCGCATCCACATACCACTCTTTCGTATGTAGTCGTTTGTTACTAGCTCTTCAAGTTCCAATCCATAGAGGCATCGACGAAGTTCCAACCAATCCTCGAAGTTCCTCGCGCCCGACGGAGGCAAGATTAAAGACAATTTTTGGGTGCGGCGATAGCGCACCAACCCACGACATCTATTTATGATCAAACAGTGATGCTTTCCTCTCGTAACATCATGCACTTTTGCTGTTTCGTCTCCCACCATTCTCTGTTACAACACTCTTTGGTGATACAGCAGTATCGGTCAAACTATGAAAGGCAAGAAATCCCACCATGGAGAGACACAGACCATCGGATACACGACTGCAGCTGCTTTCGTAGATCCCAACACCATCATATAAATTACTTTTTATTCTTCAACGGCTGCAACAACAATGAGAGTAATTAAGCTAAAAATTCGTAACCACTAACAATATTCGCAGAAATAAACGGCTCGTTCATATACGGTGGAGAATATGCATTAATGCATACTATGCAACAGGCACATATCCTCCAGATCCTTTTAAATATCCTCTTTCAAGTCTGAAGTTCTTGGTATGAACTAGTCTGACCTTGATATCGACTCGATGAACTTTTGGTACGGAGTCGACTACCTTCACTATGGGTTCGCCAAGGATATTTTTTTGATTTGGCACAATATGCGTCTTACTTTTTGACGAGAACGAGAGCAGAAGTGACTACCCGTAAGTTAACCTCAAGTTGCTGAGAACGAGGAGCGATTTACTTAAATAGCAGTCAACTTCAGCTCCATTATTAGAAGAACCTTTTTTTCGACTGACAGTATAATCTTCATAAATCAACAATAACATCTCCTTGAATTATTCAAAATAGAAATCTTATCCTTCCGCATTATGAAGGACCTAAGGATCCGACAACGACGAATCTCTATGATATTAAATATCTGTCGGATGCAGACGCTACGAAATAATTGATATTAATAAGCGAAAGTGATATGAAGAGAGAACTGCGGGAAGCACCGATATTATTATTACAAGATCTCCTACACCCCAACTACAATAACATTAAAAAATTCTACGTCTGATATACACAAAGCTCCAACTCGCTCTACAATAGAGAAAAAAATCCGCAAATCAACAATTTAATTGTACGTTTTGCCTTCATAACCTGACAGAACCTCGTCGAACCACCAATCTTCCTCTTCTCCCCTCCAACCTCCTTCAATCCCACTTTCATCACCTCACAATTCCACGAAGGTAATATGAAATGGCACCATACCCTTCACCAACGAATTTTCCCTCATCGTCATTCCTAATGCAACCACATAAACTGCATTCACGTGTTCTGCACTGTTAGCTCGAACCACTGTCGAATGGCATCAGCAAGTGTGACGGGTAATGAGGAAATATGTCTAACAACCATATAGAAAGGAAATGGGAATTTACTCATATAAGGAACCAATTCCACCTGTCCATCGGTGGTAAATTCGGCGACCTTCGTCTCGACAATCGATTTCTCGGCGTTATCAACAACCACAAACAATACAGTCACTTGGTCACTGTGTAATGTGCCCAACACCTGCAATTTCTATCCACACATAAAACTGCTGTGAATATTTTCGCGAAAAGATCGACGAATCTCACAATCGCAAATAACAGACGGATTAATTACTCGATAAACTCTTACAAGTCATGACCTCCGACAGTATGGAATAGATGACTCTATCAAATAAACTATTTAAACCTTAATCCTTCCACTAGACAATTAAATAACAAGAATAACTCTCATACAATTACCGGACCAAATCATATCTACCTCTGTACAACAACCTTTTAAACTTTTGCTCCGTTCTCCGAACACTAACACAGATAAAGGCTTAGATCATCGATGCCTTGGTACCCTCGAAACATCAGGTTCATTAAATCAACGTCTGTCTCCTATAAACATCCCCGCCTCATCCCACAAATCAGTTTCCTCTAAAATGCTCCGGACTTGGTTACTAGATGTTCCAGAGACTGGTTCTCAGGTGTTCTGGAAATCGGTTTAGGTGTTCCCGAATGTGGTGCTTTGGAAGTCTGTTGTTAGGTGTTCAGGAAGTTGGCTATCGAGGCAAACACTTTGCCGATGGTGAATACTAGATAGTGTATTGGCAGGCAAAAACCAAAGTAAGGCAAATCGCCAACCTTAACGATGCGATCGGTGCCATCAGTTAGTACTCCTCTACCATCCGACACAATTATCATCATCTGATTGCTGCGTTCTCGACTTCTTGCCTCCTCTAATACCTGAATTACAAAATATCAAGTAAAGAAAAAGTGTATACAAAGTATCAAGGTAGTTGAGATTTCCAAATGGAAAATGGAGAAGAAAAGAGATATACTTGCCCTTATAGTTAAAAAGGTGGATGCGAGAAAATTTCATAATGAAAAGACAAAATAAGTTGTCTGCAGAAAAAATATATAAGAGGAGAAGGATGAGCAAGGCGGGATGCTAACTCTCCAGGCCAGATCCAGAAAGAGGCGCCTTATAACCCAGTAAATTAGCTTTCTCTCTTTTGCTTCGTTAACAAGAATACCACACCTCCCTCAAGTCTTGCAAACAAAACAAACCAAACCATATCGCATTATGCAAAGTAATATTTTAATGAAGCTGGATTCAGCCCGTTTCCTATTTGTTGATTTGCGCCGCACGGAGATACACCTCCTGCGATCTAGGGCGATTGCGATCCGTACTTCACTACCGCACAATACACCTCGTTAATCAAAATATTCGATATTACAATAACGATAATCAACCAGTAAGATAATACACCCATTTATAGTCATGATTCTCCACTGTGCACAAAAAAATTACGAATAACAAAACGACTTCTTATAATTATCTTTGAATTGGCATGAACAGAACACTACGCAAAACAATAAAAACCCTTCAGCAGGACAAATCAGTGGATAGTAAACGTTGCAAACTGTGAGAAATAGTGAATAGAACTGATCTGTCCACGACCCTTAGTGAGCCCTTCTGGTCACCTCCTTCCCCATTCCCGCCTCCATTTGTTAGCACTCAATAATAATTATTTGGCCTTCGGAATTCAAAACAAACCTTCCTACTGACGTTCAATAAATTAACGAGATCTGTCTTGTCTTGCTTGAAGGTAAGCTCGGTGAGGAGACGCCCTCCAAGAGAGCCATCTGCATAGGTACAGAAATCACTCAGCATCTTCACCTTGCTACCAAATTTGCAGATCGCTAATTGGCCTACTTCTAGCTGACGTAAAGCTGTCCCGATAACGCACACGCTTTGACATGCCATCTGCAAATGTGCTGTGCAATTGACTGCATAAGATAAGTTGGTGTTAAAAGTTACGAATCGATAATTTCAACTGATAAAAAATAAACGTCTCCGAGATCTTCCTATTTAACGGTCATGTAGAAGGTTCCCTTACTCCGTAAGCATTAGAGGAACAAGTTTTTAGGTTACAACTGATAAACCATCATCATTCATAACCTGAAAAGGAAAGAATCTGTGGACGTAAAAAAAAAGAAAAAAACGCAAACTAAGAAATAAATCAGCGAAACAACCTTCAAAATCCCCGATTTTAGACATAAATAAGTCCCACTTCCGTTGGAATTTAGTCTCATCACAAGGTAGGAAGCATGAAAATACAGCACAACAAACATATTTAGCATCTTTGCATTCTTCCATTTAATTAACACCCCGGACTATCTGCAGTTCACCTGAATTCAGTGCACTGATAAGAAGCTCTTAAATACGACAGCAATGAAATCGTGAGCTTTACTTACTACTATGGCTGCTACTTGTTGTTCAGATATTCAAAGCTCTAGGTGTACTAGGTGTGTAAAATACCTGCCCAGATGCTCTAAGACTATAGGGCGATTCCAGCTGAGATGTATTTAACCACATAGTTGCACGGCTCAAAATAAACTTCACGGTATAAACACCATTCAAAACCACTACTTCAAGCGATCCACCAGTTTATACAATCCAACTAACCAAATTCATATTATTGTCATGCATTGATGCAGAATCATCAACAGCGACTAGAATCTGATAATTGCGTTGTGCCTTCTTGGTACGACGCAACCAAATACGATCCTTCCGGTAGTCACTTGCTATGTAAGCTATAAGCCTTCGCATATTCAGTCGTTTCCCGGATCGATAGTCACCTCTAAAACAGTATGGTGACATATACCTTTAGCTCAGCAGTTAGAGCATAAAGTGAAAAATACTGGAGCACAACTGAGATAAAGGAAAAAAATTCATTGAAGATACACAACTTCAAGATTCCATTAGCTATTTCGAAACGAAAATTTCTAAAGCGTACTCAAGTTTTGAGGCGATAGACGGCTCGATGATCGTACGTAGGTTTTCGGCGAGTTCAGCTGATAATACTGACACCGATTCCGATATTCGACTCCAACGCTCTTCATGCAATTTATTCGATTCCGCCACAACATCACTGTCCAATAGTTGCACGCTTTCATCACTCGATAACCTCGTTGATACTCCAGCCTAAATTCATCTACTATAAATAAACACTAGGTGCTTGAGCACAAAATTCGCATACTGAGAGCCAAGAATGTGGTAAAAAGGCGAGAGATTCAAAACAACTAAGGTGTACCACGAGAAGGTAAAATATTTAGTAACAAAAAACCCTTCCCAAATACCTAAAAAATAATCAAGAAAAAAATTTTTTAATAAACCAAAATCAATATTGGTATTTTCCTAAGTAATATTACGAATACTTATACATTTCTCTAGCTAAACTACGCTTAAAAATTCAGTAAGATGAAAAAATAAAAAATTAAAGGTAAGCAAGCAGCAATGAACATTTCCGACACCTCAAATTAATGACTAATACAGCGTGAGGCAAATAAAACTTCAAATGCTGACCAATCGCTTTCCCTCTCTTGTGGGCAAACTGATGCTAGCAACAACCTCTTAAATAATCTCACGCTTGCAGTATCTTTCAATACTGAACACAGAATATTCAACACCAAAGATACAAATCTGTGGATCAGAAGGCAATGCCCTCGTTTCATGAAATCGACTAATTAAATGACATTTGAACACATGCCAATTCATAGAGACTCGTCGATGTATAAATAATTGACGCGTGATCAGCCGTATCATTCTTCTCACCGCTCTCCTGCTCTTTCTCTTCTTCTCTCATTTCCTCTCCCTTATCCTCCGTTTCAACGACATCATCGCCACTCTGAAAGTATCATTCATTCCTGCCTCTCCACCTATTGAAGCTAACTACTTCTTCCAGCAATAATAGAGTGATGGCACACTTTCAATAACGAAACTCCCTCACTCAAATGGCAGCAAGTGATCAGATTCACAAAAAAGACATCTTTTACGGAACAAACCACCGAATCTTTTCGCGAACCATCAAATCGAAGGAAGAAAAAGATTTTCAGTGAATAAACTCTTATCTTACTAGAGTCTTGCATGTGTTATAAGCTGGAAACATTTTTAGTTTCTGACGTTTTTTTCTACTCGTCAAGAGAGGGCCAACAATTAATTACTCTATTCTTCCGCTAATAGTATATGCGGTTAGTATGCCTCGCAACAGCGTCGCTCTTGCGTATCCCTATCTATTGCTCGCTCCCTCAAATCACTTCAGAAATTATATAAGAAAACAGGATGGATTCTTAACAATTGTAAAATAACGAAAACAATATTTTTCTGAAATAGCAGGAATGACCTGTTCTATTCGATTTGCTTTGTTCCTCTCTTTCAACTGTTCCACCTGGGCTCTTGAATCCTTTGCCTCCTCCATCGAAGCTTTCTCGACGATCAACTTCTCACTCATACCGTTATCATCCTCATTCATATGTGCATAACAGTCTTCACACTGATCTTCAGCTGGTTCTTCACCTCTTTCTTGTACATCTTCTGCCTCCATGCTCTCCGACTTATCCGCCAATACTTTCTCACACACTTCTTCCGATTTGCTCTCTTCTTCCTTTGCTTCTTTCTTTTCAACTTTGTTCTCTTCCCTCTTCTCGGAAGAATTCTTCGACTCCGACCTACCACCTTGTTCCAGCTCACTAAAAGAAGTGGGAAACAAATGCGGCAATATCGGATAAATGTTTTCAAATACGACCACAATACAGCAGCTCCTCAGACAATGAAGCTTTTGAAATGATGCTCATAGGTTCCTTTCAAGAGTTTACTTAATTTATAAGACTTTTTCTTTGCCATTAACGATTCTTCGATTTGGACATTAAACTACGTTCCACAAAATATGCTAATATTAATTCATGGCTTTTAATTCATTCAACGATTCACGATGAATGGAAGTATTAACAAAAATGCTCGCGTGAGGTACAAACTGCCTAATGGCCACATCAATATCACATCTAAAGTTGTATTAATACAAACTGTAATGATCCTCTTCAGTTTCGAAGGCAGTCAAATTTTACAGCCGTGTCAATCATTGTCCCTCTTCATAAAATCTCCATAATCCATTGCTTTTATCTCTCACTTCCAAACAAAAGATGGAGATGTTTTTTGCTTCGTCCATCCTCCTTTGTACCACACGGATGTTTCTGATATGCGACAGCGTCAAAAAAAGAAAATTAAATAAAAAGAACTTCACTGGATCAAACGATGAAATATTTCCGGTCATGATCATATATTAATAAACGAATTTCTCTAAAGTATTCAACAACAGTTCTAACCATCGTTCACTTAAATATTCCTTAATAACAATAAATTTAATTCGCCGTTTCATTTAAGCACATAAAATGATACTTTTTCCTTTGAAAACAGTCGAAAAAACTATTACTGAAATATTTCCGTAAGCATATCGAAGTACATTCTTTATAGCGGTCATCTTCTGAAATGTCCAAAAATATTGCCTTATTCTCTAAAATATGGTCATCGCTTAGCTAATATTTGAAAGCGTCGTTTTGCCAAATAAAATTCGATCACAGACAACTATACCGTATACATAAAACCGATAGCCCCACCCAACAGTTCCTAAAAATTTTTCCCATTGAAAAGAAAATGCAATATCATTACATACATGGATTCACTGCCGTTCTTGTGCGTGTCTTCTTGCTCCACCGAGGCGGCTCCTCCCATGTCTTCTCCGTCACTGTCAACCCCCTCGTTACGTTCAGTACCTCCTCCATGCGTCGCAATCGTCTCTTCCGCACCGTTTTCGTCGTCGCTCGAATCCTTTTCCTTCACTTCTTCTAATGCTTCTAATTTTCCTCCCTCAAAATTACTTTAATGTTATCTAAAAAACTGCTGCTTGAAAAAAAACAACAATCAAATATAAAATGAATGAAAAAATCTTCACGTTAGTACCCTTCCACTCTAACTATCCTCCTAGAGGTGAGTAGAAACATCGATAACACCATGAACAAGCTGTAAAATTCACCTCCTCCACCTCGTCCTGCTGATCACCTTCCAGGCCCTCTTGATCGTTTTCATCCTCCAATACTTCATCGTCGTCTAGCTTCTTCCCTGCCATCATTTCGCCCATTTCGTCCTGCTTTTCTTCTTCGTTAATCTCTTCCTTATCTTTATGCTGTTCTACAATCATTTCCTCGTCTGGCACCTCTTCTGTCCCTTCTCGTTCATCCACGTTTTCCATTTCTTCGTCATATTCCTCGCCTCTGTCTTCCTTTTCTCTTCTATCTTCCCTATCTTGTTCACATTTTTCGTCATCTTTAGCAACCAGTTGATCTGTGATTTCTTTTGAACCTATAAATGAACGGTTTTCAAATCAACAATAAAATCAATCAAGTCACCAGCAATATCTAACATGACGTTTCAAAAAGTCCCTTTAAGAGAGAAATCTTTGTGATGAATTCAATTCATAACGGTGTTATTGTGAAAAAAGGAGCAATTTTGGAGAATATTTCTACGCCACTCCAAAAAATATCGCTGCAAATCATTTCCAAATAATTATTATCGGTGAATAAGAGATTACCCTGCACATATCAGGAGAGAAAAGCTATGGTGGGCAACTGTATTTGACGCTCCCATCTGATCGAGTTAAAATGGCTACTTCCGAAGATTCAGCTGTCATGGCGGCATCACAGCGATCAAGATATGAATTCGAACTCCGCTGCTGACACTTGTTTTCACCTACTCTGATCAATAAAATCCTTTTTTTCACTCAAATGAAGATATTTTCGAAAAATGCAAAACAACCTTGAAAACTGACTACTCTTATGCAGATAAAGAGAATTCTCCACTTCTCATCGATTTGTTCAACTCATTTAAACAAAGCGATTAACCTTCGTTGCCCTGATCCAATTCCTTCCTTGGTTCATTGCATTGTTCCTCCTCCTTATCCCAAAGTTCCGGATCTAGTTTATCCTCCTCACTATCCTCCACTTTACCCATTGCGTCATCCATCTGAGGTTCCTCTTCTTCTTCACCTTCTTCGTCCTTCTCTTCTGAAACAAAAAACAATTGATCCTCATATCACTACTGCTTCCAATCAACCAGACATCGCCACCTATAGTTTCCTGCAGCAGCTTAACGACCATAAATGCCTCAGAGTATTTCAAACACCTGTCGATAACATTTCTCTCCTATTACGGAATGAAATATTAACCCACGATGGCTATTCAGATAATATCAATAAATTGGTAAGATTTCTTCAAAATTCTTCGAAAACCTATCACGTGATCGTAGAGAGATGACTTTTATAACTGTTTCACGTAACAGTGACGTAATCCGGCCTGCAACTTATGTACATCGCTCTTATATTTCTTAACTCTACTTCAAACTCCCCAACATAAAGTGGTTCAGTTTTGCAAGTACCCATCACCCCTACTCTTCAATAAGAGATGTTCGAAATAACACATCAGAAAATTTATGACCACTCCTAACTGCAGCCTCAGATTTTGAAAACAAGTATTTCAGCACAATTTCCTACCCCTTTCGAAGATAATACCTCACTGAGTGGAGATTTCAATATCTCGTCGACTACAGATTTTGAAAATTCTTCCCTTTCGAGATAAATTATGAATAAAAAAATAACATATGCGAATAAGGAACCGAAGTCTTTAACAGAAAAGAATACATTACCGTTCCTTCATCTTTATCAATTCCTTCTAGATGATCAGCTGCAAAATCTTCATCCACATCGATCGGTTTATCCTCATCTCGTTGTCGTTCACTTTTCTCACCTTCATGTTCACTCTCCCCTTTTAATCCCTCTATCTGAAAGCATCATTCACAGCAACATCGAAAATCCCTTCAATATGAATTATTATGTAAATATGAGTTCCCTTCAACAAGAATTACCCTAGATATTATATCTGCTAATTAACGATGGTTAAAACTGGGAAAAAATTGAATCTGTAAGTAAGAGAGATCTGATCTAACATTATTCATTACTGAAAAAAATGTGAATGAAGAAATCGAATATCGGAACAACGCAAACGTGAAGAAATTAGAGGCAGTTAGAGCACAGTGGCTTTTAATAGTCTAATCGTCTTGTGACCCATTCAAAGAAATTAGACTGTCAACGTGATTTTCTAAAAGAATGTGAAATAAGTATGATATCACTGCACTTAAGTAGCTTAGTCCCCAAAAATAGACGGGATACTGATAAATGGCCGGCCGATTCAGTGCCTAACTACCCAGGCAGTCTCGATCCAAAGTCAACTAACCGAACCCGAATGTCTAAAGAACCATTCTACGGCACCTGTCCCATTTCGTCCATTTCATCGCCTACATCATGATCTCCTTGAGCGTCACCCATTCCAGCAGGCTCATCACTTGCCATCAATTTGCCATCTTTTCCCTCGCTTTGCTCTTCCAACTTTGGAATCGCATTAACATATCCCTTAAAATTTGCATCATTTCATTCGTGTAATTCACACAGCTATAACCCATCTCTGGTTACTTCGAACAACAAAAGGCGAAAGAAGCATACGAAGATGACATTCTTCCCAGCTAACACATAAAGTGTGTTCATGATCGAATATATTTTAAGAATCTAATGAAGAACAGATCTATCAATAACGGATCTATCCATCAAGAACAATCGAATCAATAGAAATCATACTTCCCTGTCAGTGAACAAAGATAATAACGAACATGCACGAGGGCAACAATTGCGGTGACGTTTTACCTCCAAATATTGTACTTTCCTGAGGATGTCCATTTATACGCGAATTAAATAAGTTGATAAACAAGATCCCCCTATCCACACAACCGGTTTGGTCACATTTAAGAGATACCTTACTACCTGATCCACGGGAAAGAGACAAGGGGTGAATAAACAGAGACTATTATTTGCGAAGCACTCTTATTCGGTGAATTTGCCATCTCAGCAAACGAAAATTAAGGCCAGCCGAAAAACCTAAGCACTCATTAATGCCACCTGGGGTCTAAAGCCAAAACTCGACTATCAACGTGAAAAATTAATTATGGGAAATGTGGAGGTTTACATCCCGCGTTTTCCAATCGTCTCGGAAAGCTGCAACTTCTCAGATTTTCTACCATATAGGAATCATGTTTCGTATTGTTATTCACAGTTAACGCCGTCATGTATAAGTCCTTTCTCTATACGCTTCCTTTCAAAAGTCAAAAAAACGGCCTCACTCATTTAACTGGTAAACAAATCGAAAGAAATTACCTTTCGCAATAACTGAACAGCAATCGACTCAAAGTGAAGGTAATATAGCGCAAACTGCAGCATAAAACGCTCAATACCGTTGAAGAGTAAATGAAAAACGCTGAGCAATGACGAAGTGAGTGATATTGCCTTTTCTAAGTCCTCTTTTAACGTACATCCTCGCGATATATGAGAACATAACGCCCATAAAGCATCCAACGACTATAAATGCAAATTTTGAATAACTAAGCTGGAAAAAAAGGCGAAAAAGTTAGAAATAAAGAACTAAAGAGATGTCAGACCTCTTCTTACCTTCAATTATACCCCACCTTCTTATCAGTCAAATATAGAACATCAAAATGCTTCAGTCAAATAAGCATGCATAGTACAAAAAAGGCCAAACTCTTTACTCAACGATGCTAATTTGCCTGAGTAACCTCTCATAGAGAAACAGGGAATATTTTAGTAAACAAACAAGAATACCACCACCACCACAATTCCAGAAGGAGGTGAAGGCTACTTAAATATCATCCAGTTGTTTTGAATGAATCGTTAAACACAAAAGATCAGCATCCCGACGGTTACGGGGATTTTATAACAGACATATTGTGACTTCGATGTCTAAAATTCCTCTTAATTTACTTTAGACGGAAATAAAAACCTCAAAAGTCTTATTCTCATATTATTCTGTACCAATCTGAATGAAACTCAAATCAACAATACTCATTCATACCAGAATCTACGGTTTAATTATATAAGCAACGGCCACTCAAAAAGACGAAATTCATCATTTGTCTCGAAAGTAATGATCCCTCCCCCTTCCATCCAGCTCTCTAAAACGATTCCATTAGCTCTTCGTTGCCTACTTTCGACTCCTCCTCAATCTACACAATCTGCTCTATCAAGTAATTAACTCTTCTCTGTGTCCCCACTCAACAATTTTTTTTCCGGCGGAAACAATCTTCATATTTTCCCTAACGTTTCACAGACGTTTAATTAAAACAACGAAAATAAACCTTTTCAAAATTGGCGCTTCTCGCAATGCTCATAATCGATCTGATCCGATCCAATACTTGCACGGTGACTTGATTGCTTTCGCTTTCGGCCTTTGCCATGTTGAGGGTTCGTTTATAGGCATATTGTAAAGTTAGAAGAAGCGATTCGAACGAAGGATGACAATGATCGTTCGAATGCTCCGCACCAATATCCACAAGGGTGAAATGACAGAGATTCATCACTCGCTGAGTTAATGCAATTGCTTCTACACACTCGTCGTTCATCCACTGCGTTAGTTCAACGAAATTACTGCACAACGGTTCACCCTCCATACGCAATAAATCGCTTAATGCACACATCTCATCTCTGCAAAAGTGACCCTCCAACAGTCATTAGAAATTGCGTTCAACTTATTCATTCATTCTCCCCATATACTGCCAAAAATGCTTCAAAATTTCGAACGCTTTTTTCAATACTTCAGAGCGGATCTGAGTTAGTCTGAGCGGTTTTACTGGATATTACTTTCCCAACTTTCGGGAAATCAAGGCATCTCATTGAATTTTGACCTATCTCACATATGATGCGTTTATTAAACAGACTATGAGCTATGAGAGAATAAGAAGTTGGAATTATACAATACTAGGATTTACTTACACATAAATTGAGAACTATGGCAACTTCGAATTTAGACTATGAGCTAACTTTAAGCTGCGGTGTAGTGAAGAAAGTACCAAAAAACTGACATAAAAAGTAAAAAATAGCTTTCTGTAAGGACGCACCGTTTCCAAACAACGATTTCTTCACATCCCTCACATGTGGCCAGTGCATCATCGACAGCTCTCACCATACGCTCAATAGACGAACGCGCACTTTCCACTCGACTTTTAACAACACTGTACTCCGGATCTTGAGCATGCAGTTTGGACAGCGGTGTATCGGTAAGAGCACTTATTTCATACATCTGCAAACGAGACGAGACAATCTTCACTCAATTCTCCACACAACTTTACTTTATCGAGTCGATCCAAGTAGAACAAAAAACCTTTGCATATTTAAATTAATATGGATATTTACCCTCAATTACGCAAATATTTCAGCAATCATGGGTTAAACCTAATCAGAAGTATAGAAAACGAGCAAAGATGGAAACTGTGGCCGTTCAGGATGTGCCTTCAACAAGTAATACCACAAGATTGGACAACAAACCTCCCCTTAGTACTACGCCATCCTAGCATTTCAGCGATATCATGCATGAGGCTATTAGCTTATCACTTATTACTGCGCCTCATTAACGAAAACCTAACTTCTCACAAAGAAAACAGCATTTCCCCGACTCCTCTCATTTTTCCACATAACCTAACACTACAGATATCCATAACGAATAACAGCATAGAGCAGCTGTCAACAACCAATATTACCTCTGAGTATTCCGCATACTGTTCACGTGGCGCGCATTCCAGTTTACTGATCATAATACTCACAAGAAGTCGCAACTTCTCAAGCGATTCGAGCTTAATCAAACGCAAAGAGCTATACCACTGTTGATGATCGATGCACTCACTATCGGTATTCTAAAACTAATAGATTTGAACGTATCGGCGATGGAACGAAAGGAAACAGAAACAAAAAGAGATTTCCCATTCAATGTAATTAATTAGTCCACCTCAAACAACTGCACAAACAAAGAGAAAATTCGAAAAGTTCGTAAACAATATCATCTCTCAAGCTCACGATATTCCAGTCAGCAATTCAGAAACATCAATAATGTGCAATCAAAGTGCCCATCGAATGAAAAATACTAAAAACTAATAGAAGCAGTTAAATTCATGGTTCATCAAGGACTACCTATCTCTTGTTCGGCTCAAATATTGTGTCGCCTATTTTGAAAGGGTTCTGAAATTAATAGGAAATTAAATTTATTCTATGGCAGAAAGGAAGAATGAGATGCACTAAGCATTTTGATAATAAATCATAAAATCAAAAATACATAAGATCTCTTCCATTTATGACGTTAACAATTTCTCATCAAAATTATTCCCTTACTCTCCGGTGCAACTTCATTCTCAAGAACTTCAAATCCTCTGTCCTTAATCAGAAATTAAAAAACCTTGCTCAATCGCAGCAAATTGGAAACTCAGATTAGGAAATGTGTTGCAAACAACGTATTCACAAAGTTTAGCAACCAAAAATAATGGCCGTTAGATGCAGAACAATTTTCAAATTGAGATCGCCGCCGTTATCGTTGACTGAAACTGCTAATAAGTGAAGATGCACCTAGTCCACCTTCTCAGGTAACGATCGTCCCTATATCGAATTCCACAGCTTCATTCCGTTGCCGACCAGCTCAAATTTAACTAGAATTTCGCTACTACCCATCACAACGGAAAATGGATTGTGTATCAAAGGCTCCCATCCATTTCAGATAGCTACGAAATAATGGGATTGCTTTCTATCAGCAATAAGCTGCATCGCTACCGAACATTCCGAGAAGGTGAACGTCACAAACCTGGATATTTTCAGCATGAATGCGCAGCATGCGCAATGCAGATTGCATCCTCGACGTGGTTTCATCCCTCAAAGATAGATCCGCGTTGAACGCCAACATTTCCTTGAGTGTGAACTCGGTGATCCCTTTCAAACGTGAGATCGTATGCACACTTAACTGCTTGTTTGGTTTATGAAGACTCTTCAGTACAGTGCTCCGCGAAGCAGCACTCTGTCTCACCAACTGAAATTGAATGACGTCCTCACAAACAGTGATGTCATTCAAGACACCTTATCGTTTTGTTGCTCTCACCCTTTTCCCCTAACAAAATCTGTTGGGTCTGTGAGGAAAAATTTCCAGCTAAAGTGACAGAAAGATTCACTACCACTGTTATCCATCAAAGGGAAAACAAAAGCTCGTTCCAACCCTTTCTGTCCAGTTCCAATTCTACATTAAATATGACGCAGTAGAATATCATCGCTGACAAACAAATGACCGAAAAATGCCCATTTATTACTAACTGCATAGGGTGCAAAACCAAGTCATTGTGTACTATAGTGTTTGAGCACCTCTGAGCAAGAAAGCATAGATATAAGAAAAACTGAAAATTTATCTTCAGAAAAACCGTAGAAAAATTATTCGAACTCTAAAATAAACCATTGCTTAAACAGTGAAAAAAGCCGAAAATCATCCGTTAGCAGTTATCAGTCGTTTTTTATCTGTGAAAATGAGGAAATAATTCGATGGGCACCACTAAAGAAAAGAAATAAATCGATTTCAGATCGAAAAATTGGAAAAATGCCCGACTATTGAAGCAAAAAAAGGGAAAATAGGAAAATAAACACCAAGAATAGAAGCAAGTGAGTTAAAATCTAATATTACGTTCAACTTATTGCACCTCTTACTTATCTTAAAAAACAAACTTTAGAAAAAAATAATAAAACTAGATAAACATAAACCTAAAAAATACGAATAAATAAATAATAAATGAATAAAAGAGCAAATAAACAAACTTTACGAAGCAAACAATCGTTGCCGACGATACCCGTCACTGAGGTGGCAGTCATTTCTTCCGCATCTACGAGCAGGCCCCTGCGAAAACGTATGCCGAACTCTGCGCACCGTTTGAATAATAACGATATCGCCTGCAAATTACTTATCCATAGCAGTCTGATAAACGATCTTTAATGCCTCTCATCTCTTAATCAAATCCTCATTTCGATCAATATTAAACAAAAACGCTTGACTGCACCTTCAGAACGGATCTCTCTGGAAATTCTTTGCTCTCTCTAAATCAAATTACTTTTCAGTTCGTTCAAATCACCTAGTGCTTTATCTTCAATTATAATAATTCAGTGAGACAAACGGCTGGCATTGAACTGATCCATTGATTTCACGCTATAGCTAACTAGACCAACTAATCAGCACATGAACGGGGGGAAGAGATTTCATGATATCCTCTTCGGCATCAGCGAAGCGCTGACTTCAGCTCACTCATAAATATATAAAGTGACATACATAAACATTCCTCATAAATATATAAACAGTGACAGGACAAAGGATTTGCACACCACATAGAGAACATCGAGGAATATGCCACCGCAGATGTCTTAACGATCCTTCCCCCCTTCCCCCCCCCCCCAAATCCCTAAAGACACATAAGCACCAACCTGAGAGGCATATCAAAATCTGAACTGAACAAGATTCTGATCACTGAATAAAAAATGCTTTCGGCAATTCCCTTTCAAATCACAAAATTTTAACGTCCAAATCAATCAATCCATATCGTATTTCCTGGTTCCGATACCCCATTGCGAGAAACACTTGCTCCTCGACAAACCACTGAGAAAATATAGGGAACGCCATGAGATCGGTGATTTATGAATGAAAAAATGGTGCAAATAACGAATAACACATAGTAAAATACCTGTCCATTTAGGTCACCTATTCAAAAAATTCGGCTGACCCAAAAACAACAATAAACATTCACAAACAGAGAAAAAACGCAATAACCGAGAAAGGTCGAACCTTCTGTCTTTCATCCAACGCCCTTGCCTGCTGCTTTTCTTTCTCCTCCTCTTCACCTTCATAGACGATCTCTTTTCGAATGAGTTGATCGCAGTCGACCGTCAATTCCAATAACTAAATCCACTCACTAAATTAGTAAACGAAGAACCTCAATCATTCGACACCATCCTAGGCGATTCAGCAATTCTTCATCTTTACTGGAATTTTTGAAAATGCTCGAGAAATTCCCCAAGCTTCGCATCAACTTCAAATTCGCGTATTAAGTATCGATTCAATTACCATAATATCGCTGAAATATCAAATAAAACGGAGTCCTCTTCAACCATTTTCATTCCCGAAGATAACTCATAAACCGGTTGACATTCACGGCTGGCAGATACCTTCTATCCGCATGTAAAAAGCCACAAGGACAGCATACAGAAAAGTTCATCAGGGTGTAAACATAAACTACGTCACCTCATTGAGATCATTAGTCGAAAACTCAGCGTGCAGCCTTTCAGCAACCTCACGCGCAACTTGTGAAGCTCTTTTGACGAGTGCTTCATCACAATCGTTAACCTCCTCCACATTCCACGTCACCGTATTGTCGTCATTAACCTCAGGTACTGGTAACAGATCGTCGATCAAAGGAGCAATTGGCTCATTCCCACAAAGCTGAATATCGGAAAATATTGAAAACGAAATCTGTCAAGATAACGACTTGCATCTACTCTCAAAATAAACGTGAAAGGTGCGTCAATATTTGCTTATTCTTTTAAGCCATACCGATATCCACACAGCTGGTCAGCAACTCTCCACCACCTCTTATGGATGCTGAGCCGTGCCGACATCCACACAGCTGGTCAGCAACTCTCCACCACCTCTTATGGATGCTGGAATTTTTTATAAAATCGGGAAATATACAAAATGTGTTTATTCTCTCCATTTCAGAAATAACGCTATATTCAACCCTTTGAATGTGCATGAAATCCACAAGGGTATTGTCAAAGAATGCGTCAAAGAAGTTCGACCTCACAAGAGAACATTCCCCCCTCCGCTGATGAGGGAGTCCTATAAAATTTGTCTCATTTTCGAAAATGGAAAAAATCATATCACAACAACTTACCTTAAACTGTTTAACAATACGAAATAGCTGCTGGTGTGCCTTCTGTGCAGATAACTTCACACTCCACAGATTTAAGTCGTTATATTTAACGATTTTCACAAATTCGCGAAGCTGAGTTTCGATTGGAGACTTGAGAGTTTCAAACCTTGATAAGATTATCTGAAATTGCCTACCCAGATATTCTGAACAAGCGATCGACCCTCACCACAACAAAGCTTCATCATCGACTCCCCTATCACAATGCGGCTCTATCGGCGACAATAAAATTAAAGTTTTTCAGTGGTCTTTTTCTATCTACCGCCTGTTATCCTGGAAACCTGCAGTTACGACCACAAATGAAGGAAAAATAGAGAAAATTTCTTTACATAAATTTACAGATAAGAGTATTTCTGAAGCTCGAAAGCTAAGCGGGATTAAGTGACGCCCATACAGAAATTTCAACGATTTTTTCAATCAGTATCAGCGATATTTTCGGAATTCAAATTCGAAATTACGAATTTCCACTCACTACATTCCACGATTTACCTCCAATTGCCACTTATGGTCAGCGAATTCCTTCAACCCTCCCTGTCGCAAACACGCCCGTAAATTGACGTTATCAAACTATATAGCCATACCTTGAAGTACTGGTCGAAATAGGCGGCAGTTGAAAGAATTTGCTTCGCTAGCTGCTCCTTCTCGACTCTCGAACTCAGGTGAGCATACCTTGCTAACAATCGCAGAGAAATAAGTCTAGCATCAAAATCAAGCAAAGTAGAGTGTTGAATCCACTCAATACTCATTGCAAGCACATCCTCGTTTCTCCTTTCGGTGTTTTTCAAGGCGTCGAACAATGGCCATGAAATTAATAAAGCTTCATCACCACAACATCTCTGAAATAATTCAATTTTACTTCTTCCCGATCTATGTAGCGCTTCCCAACCCTTCTATTTAGCTGCTTTTTCGTTAACACTCCGGATTTATGGCCATTTCCGCAGCCGCTACAGTTTGTAATCATCCAAAGAATTAGTGCTGGAGCAAAAGGAGTTGTCTCTGACTGATAAATGGGAAATCACAACTTGATACTGCACACGTCCTATTAAGGAATTAAAACAGCACAGTAACAGTAAAAAAATACTCACAGTTTTATATATTCAAATATTATGAATGTAATATAAACTAGGGAAATAAGCAACAGTCAAAAAAACGATATCGCTCCTCGAAACGATTCACATAAAACTTTATTTTAGTATGAAGCAATGATTTCGGAATGAAACACCCCCCCCCCCCCACATCTCGAAGCACCAAAATACAGAGGTAAATTTTCTGCATCTTATCCCTTTACTGGCAAATACGACACTCATACGGAGATTTTCGCTACTACTGCCTCCAGCTTCCGAAACAGTCAAAAGCTGATCATGAATTACTAGCCTGGAATGAAATGGAATGCTGGGCATGCTTGAATAAAAGAATACTCACCTTAATACTTATTTTATCAATTAAAGGAAAACAATTTAAAATCACACTATAATAAATAAAAAGCAAGAGACAACCATCCATCCGGACGAGGTCAGGATCACCGTTTCTGCCACGATCATAAACTCATAAACTTCAAGTATGAGAACAGAAAGTAATAAATTTAAAATATATATAACAAGCAGTAGAAGGATGCATGAAAAATAATTAACAAGAAAGCAACTAGACAGGACTAATTACTCTTCTATTTCAAGTATCGGAGAAAAGGTAGAAGAAAGTCTGAGCGACACACAAGTACCTGAACGCGTTGGAGGAGTTCACTCCAACACAGTACTTCCATCTTACGCCAGTCAACCAGAATCTCTCGTAGCACATTCAGTTCATTCGATATGGAATGTTTCCGATCTGCGATCTTCTCCCAGTGCTCTGCTTCACCTATGACCGAATCAAAAACTAAGACATTTGACAGAAAGAAGTGAAAAAGGAAAATATTTCCAGTTAGTTTGGTGGCTATTTCCAAAAGCTTTGAAAATATTTATGAATGAGTGCAAATTTTGAGTACAAATAATCTCACAAGAGAAGATAGAAGATCTCTTTTTAATTACAGTTTGAGAACATCCATAACTGCACAGTACTATTTTGAAGCAAGAAATAGGAAGCAATTAATTGAAATTAAAAGCCCATACTTAACAATCGTTCTAACAAAGCGGCAAATTGCATCTGCGACAGGGTTGAGACACTCTTCAGAATACGTTCCGATACCTAAACGGTCAATACATTAAGAGTACAATATAAAACACCTTCCATCACCATTCTCCGAAAACCGTAACCACATTTGCGCTCTCTGACTTCCATATCAGCAAAAAAATATCATCATCTAAACTGCGATCACCATTTTCCTCTACGCTACTAAAAATTCATGAAAAAATTGATTGCTGAAATAAGTATTAAATCGTCCAATATATAGGAATCCCTTCGAAAGTATCGCCTGACATCACTGATAGCTTCTAATCATATCATGATCCAAATGCAACTGTTTCATTGCAGTGAAATGTTCTCTTTCCGGCTGCAAATGACGAGAGACTAATGGATGAGCATAACTAACCCACACTGGATTTTCACCTTCAGTAACTGCTTTCAGTGGATCCATAATTACATTCGGATCCATATCAGCAAATATCCATTAATGTTGGTAAAAGAGGCAAGAAAAGGAAATATGAATAAAATAAAGATAGAGCAACATTGAGAGGCAAAAAAGATAAATTCACTGAGATTATTCAAACTTAACAGAAATTTGCAGTTCCCGCATTTCGAATGATCATATTCAAATATGAAGATGCCCAAGTAAAATAAGCAGATAGCTTCTGAATTAAATCACCACTGAGAGTCTCAGGAGCACCAAATATTGCCCAAAAAAGCCACCCCCTGTTTTTATTCCCCTTTGTTGTAAATGTCACAACGAACGCAAGAAGATATGGCGTAGCCATCCCATCCTTAGCGTCCCAATCAATACGAAATCCCGTCAATCCCGATGATCAATCTTAATGCATCTCACCTGAAGAATATCTCCGATCACAGTCATTTCAGGCCATTCCTCCCTTAACGTCTCAAGTCGCCCGTTAAGTTTATTTATTGCCTCGACGCAACGCAACAACTCCTTCGGGGAATTAGCTTTATAGACGTCGATGACGCGTTCATGGGCGGTCTCTCCCAAATTCTTCAACATCACGAGATGGGACACTGAAATACGAAATACCTTACAATAATTGCTTAAACCCAGTAATTTATAGTAACTGTTCAGATCGAACTGATATCTATTATAGCATCGAAACTTATACGATAAATATGCATTCGCTTTATTATAATTGCAAAAGATGTTCGATCATAGAGCTCGAAGATGGTGCCGCATTACCATCATCGACCTATATATCAATTACCACTCGCAGTATCAAAATCAGCTCAATATAAAAATCTTAATAAGATGGTAACACTTTATCTCACTGTTTACAAAGCAGTATCAATATCTTGGGAAGAAACCACCGTGAAAAAAAGATTCTCTTACATCAAAGCGTTTGCCATATATAACAGAAAGAAAAACATCTCCATACGGTTGAAACTGCAAATAAAATTTCAACCTGAATAATACAAAGGTTCCTTTCTTTGCTTCGGTGATAAAGTTATTAGTGATAGTGATAAACTGCCAAGTAATGTGATAAAGTGGTGAGACTTCAAAAACAGCTTCTGTTTCAGCCACTGAATAAACCTCGCCAGAACCAGTTACTTGAGCAACGAAAATGAATACCTATGAGCGCCGTGTCCACATTAATATCGATCGTGAATGAACCCGCAGTGGCGTCTATGAGCCACATTAGTGGCAGATAGGTATCACCAAGATCGCCATTTCGAGGTTGCAAAAATTCACGCAGCAGATTCGCTAAATCCTCTTCGCCCAGCAACTCCTCACGAACAGCATTTCCTTCGCCTTTTACAGCCACTTCTTCCACACCTTCCTCCGACCATGAAGAATAATCCGGAAAAATTTCCAGTACCTGCAGCAATAACGCAAATCATTCACAACTGTAAATAACAAAAACACTGCGCACCTGTACGTTTTCATTACAATCTAGGGATCCATCACTCACCCCCCCCCCCCCTTATGCCATCAGTTTATTCATATTTACTAAAAATTATCATCAGAGCCTGAAGAAAACTTTGAGAAATGGAACTAAATCGAACCCGACTTAATAAAATATGACAAAGAGCTGGAAAAACACCAAAATATCCAATAACGTCACATCTTAAGGTCAACTGAGTGAAACTGCAAGAATGTAGTACAATAAAATGCCGTGTTACTTAAAATAACGTAAAACCTACGCAACACAAAAATCAATTCCATGAAATACATGCATTTCCACTTTTTTCTTCCCCTTTTCCTTGACAGTGGAAAACCTTTCCTACCGATGAGGCTATAGAAACCTTTCACTCACCTCCAAACTCTCCTCATCGACCTGTTCCGATTTTTTACCACTTTTGCGATAAACAAACGATTTTTCCTCTCTCTGCGTATTCTTTTCATACCATTTTGACCATTCCCTTTCTGAAAATAAAATGCCCTCCTTCACCTCTAATTGAGGCGATCATGGTGAAGCATAAAACCCGAGAAGAAAACATCGCCGACTGCTGCATAGAGAACTTCCGACAGTGCCGAGTTAAAGCTTATGCAAATAACAACCAAATCTTTCGAAGACACATCTAATATTCGTTCCCTACCTCGTAAGAAAACATTATTGAAACAAATCAAATTTTCTTTTCGTTACGACCGTCTCGACTACTGATTTGAACACAAAAAAATCCCGTTCTCCTTCACCCACAATCCAAGACACGATCCCATACACAGTCTTCAAGAAAACTAAAATACTTGTCAGAAAATTACCGACAATATAGAAATTTTGCGACAGTCATTTCATCCTTGAATCAGTGTACAGCTGCAATCCAAGTCCCCAAAGCATACATGTACTCTCCCTCGAAAACGCGAACTTCGGAGATGCATGGTAAATGAAACATGGATCGCGGCGAGTGCCACTTCATAGGCAAATTAACCCCCCAGCCAAAACAAACCTAATACTTCTGATGTAAATGGACAGCCTAATAGCAACTATGTAAATGCAACCTTACTATAAATGCAATAGCGATAGAAGAAAATGCACCACTGACCAATCCAAGAAGTACAAAGATGCACGACTGCCATATTTCCGGACTGTCGAATACCGGAATAAACAAGGGATAGCTGCAGCCGCTTTGGCATAATCGACTTTTCAGATAAGCACCAATTCAAGAGTTGCTCATTCTTCGTATATGTATCTAATTCGAGCTAAAAAAGATGTAAAATGAAGCGACTAAATATCATAAATGTTATTTAAAAACGGACAGCAAGCAGAAAAACAATACCAACAAATGAAACAACTTCTCACTATAAAAACATGGAGTTCATGGTTAAGACAATACTTCGTGTATATACTGTTTGGTTGTATTTCTCCTCTCCCTCCGAATTAACGAGCTTCCAGCAGGAAATGCTGATGAGCACACAGCCTCCGCAACATTCCTTCCTCCAACCCTCCCTCTTCTTCTCTACCCACATCACAAAAACAGCTCGTTATGTTGCTTTTATGAGATGCCCTCAGACTTGCTGGTCGTATTTTTCACATCAAGAGGATGAACACACCTTGAACGAAGGTGGAATTGAATATTCAAACATCAGACGACGAACGTTCATCACAGCCGCAATTTCCGATCGCAAATACGAAATTGAGAGCATTACAGCGTGAACGCCAAGCAGGAACGGTTGCACCACATCCGGATATGCGCTGTACTCATTGATCACACGCTGAAATTTCATACCCTCAAAGTCAATCATGAAATAATTTGATATAAACTTACCCGGATGAGATCGCTTCCAGGTGAAAGCATCCGATGGGAAAAGCAACTCACAATATGATAATCCACTTTAATAATTGCATATTGCTCCTTACACTGAGGACAGCTCGCACCGTTTGATAGATAATTCTCCAGCTTGTCAGTCCATCCATCAAATAACGCAAATACCATTCGTAAAACTTTCAACTAGACATTTTCGGGACATGTATCCATATCGTCCGGATACGATAAGTAACATATCGACCCCACGAAATAAATTTTGTTCAAACTGAGCCGAGAACAACCTTCCCGAGAAAAGCCAAAAAACAAAACTCACATTACAAAATGTGATCGCAGAAACAAGGAAACTCTCGAATTGCGCCTTCTTCATTTCCAGTTGTTCACATGAGCGATTCTCCCACCCACTAAATTCAACCGATACATTGCCACACCATTCGATCGTCATTCGTAAGAAGGAACTCATCTCGAGTGCAACACGTGTAAACTGCAAACTTAGATACAAGTCTCACAGCTATATGGCAATAACGAAGAGGCTAACAGAACGAAATCAAACATCTTGATGCAATACAAAAACAGCTCACGTCTTGGCAAGAAATACATCTGGTTAAAAATGAATATATCTGCGATGAAATCGTCTAAACTATTTTTTTAGAATAATAACCGGCGTCTAGATGAATCTCAAACATCGCCATCTCTTCGCACCGTTACCCTTTCGCACTCCACTCAATTACAATATAAGCGTGAGTACACCGAATGCTGGAATTGTATGTAGCTACGTGAAGTGATTTGCAATAATGCATTGTAATCTGCAATCACGAGAAAAATCCACATTAATCTCGCACTTCACTACTCCTTAGGGTATTCCGTCACATATACGACAGCGCTCATTTCAACGAAGATAAAATGAGCACGATGGGATTAAATCCATCCACTGTAATCTATGACGAAACAGATATAACCTTGAACGAAAACAAATTCAACTATTAATTGATTTAATATCTTGAAAAATGAACTAACATAGGGAATGAGAGCTGAAATCTCTTAGCCCACCTCTCACCACTCCTCCCCTTCTTTGAAAATAAAACCACTTTGCCGGTCGCTTAATGAATTCTTTGAAAACCTCCAAAGAAAACTGTATATCTCGACAGAACCGTTAGCAGACTCTAATCTCGACGGGTGCATTTAAAATATCTTTGCCGTCTTTATCGACGCAATTCCATTCAACAACTCATATTCTGAAGGGATTGGAAATGAATGTGTGAGCACTAACATCGTTATAGCTCGGCCTAAAGCCCCGCAACTTCTCTGTATATGCATTCATTTCGTCGGTGATTTCACGATGTGAAGTGTTCAGCGCTGCCATCAGAGGATGACGTGACTTTGCATACAACATTAATGCATCTTGTCCACTCATAACCGAGTGATAACGCTGAACGATCGACAACTGCGTGTTGATCAAGTCCAACTGAAAAAAAAGCATTCTTTATCATTCAAATAAGAAGTATTATAGGATGCGCTGAATGCTGGAACTCCCATCAAACAACGCTGACGACCGGTCGCTGAAAAAGGCTGACAAAACCCCGTGTGAATGCAGGGGTTCAACAACTTAATGACCTCCCCATCTGCTTGAACTCCTCGTTGAAGGAAATTTCGACCAAATTCAACGGTCGACACCGCCCTTCCAACTCCTAGTATCGCCGACTGTCGAACACATTTTGCAACATGCTCAAGGACTGAATTGCTTAATTTTTTACCACACTCAAAAGGAAAGGAAATCCAGACAACACATCAATCACAGCCAGCAAAGCACTATATAAAACAACACAAAAGTGAACATGATACCATTTATAGCCGCCTTGTAACTGTTCACATATGCAACACAAAGTAAACAATTAGGAAACGTCAACTCTTTAAATACTTTATTGGTCACTGGTGAACTATATTTATTTCACTTTCAACGGCTATTCTCTCTAACAACGGCCTTGATCGTCTTCAATGGTCTCTCATAAGCACCTTCAATGAACTCCTCTGGAAAACCAGATGATGAACAAAAACCAACGTCCGATATTTCAATTATTGTATCATCTATTTTATATTTAAGTTTCCTCAAATGTCGGCCAATTTTTCTGCATCCGGAAAAAAAGCTCTGGGTGTTAAAAGATTTCGATGTGAGCTGTTCAAAATGTAAGGGGCCTTTGAGTCTAACTAAATATAAAACATCCATCCCGTACTGCTCAATGGCATCAACTGGATTCGACTTTAATCATACTTCTTCATATTAAAATTAGTTCTGAAAAATGCACGAACCTTTCTTTTGAGGTAAAAGTATGTGAGCTCTTCACTGATCACTGGATCGACCATATTGCTCACTGGAGTAGCAAGTCTCATCAGTGCCAGCCCTGTTGGCAGCAGCTGCTTCGTTAGTGACTGTGTCGACGTCGATGCATCAATGGGCTCATCACTGCCTATCAGCGCTCCTAGATGCGACAGAACACTCGTCAACCTCTGCCTAAAAACTCCCTTCGGCAACAATGTCGAGAAGGGAAATTGATGAGAATTCTTGAAGGCTTTATTGATGCCTATTAAAGGAAATTTTTAGTATCGAAATATTCTCCAACAGCGATTAATGAACTTCCAAACTTTTTTACTACTGTGGCCGGACAACAAATAAACGTTTGCTCTTCAGGTTTACACATTTCGTACATTAAGTAAGAGATAAGTAATCAAAGGTAAATATGCTCCCGATTTCGCATTCAACAGAGTAATAATTCGTTAAATTCCTATATAATAACTGGAAATAAATACCTGACGATCTCATTAAGACCACCAAGGTGTGGTGCCAACTTCCAAAGAAGAAAGCTGAACCGATCCCGTTCTGAGGCAAAATTGCCGAACTCGTCGAGAGTGACCGCTCGTAACGATGCATCAAAATGAAGTGAGCGCCAAACGTTAATCATTAATTCCGTACCCAAACAACACCTTGACAGATCGATATTCTAAAAATACATTCAAATGTTCTAATTATAAGTTCAACCGCTCTAAGACCTGAAATTACTATCAGTTCACCTCTAGGTAAATTAAAACCAACTGAAACTAGTTTCTAAATGTTGCATGAAATTAATTCTGCCGACTGCTACGATATCAATCGGACCTCCTATGTACTCACGGTGGTGGTTAAAACTACCCGCATCAGCAAAATACAAACACAGCAAACTAAATGCAACACAAAAATTTGACATATCAAGGAAAAATCCTTCAAACTGAAACAAACAATAAGAAATATAATCTCGCTTACTTAACAATTATGCTAAATTCTTGAAGAATACTAATTATATGCTGAAGAACTCGTCACATAAATGAAAAATTCTCGCCAACATTCCCCCACTTGCAATGAAAATGTAAAACTCTTTCAAAGGTTAGCGCGGACAAACATTAAAATGTTTCACATCAAATGTTTCCGCGAGAGAAATGAATCGCAAACTCACTCGACCACTGTCCGAAACGATTTATACTATTTTAAAAAAATTAGAGCTAAACCAAACGATCGGAGACCGTTAATAAATTTCTTCCCTCAATTTACTTTTATTTCCGGAACAAAAAATTTCCGACTGTCATTACATGCTATCGGATGCCTTGACATCCGCATTTCGGTCAAAGAGAATGGGCAAAGGAGAGAGTGGTGGAGAGGTCGTTAAAATCATGATGGGATACCATAGTTTAAAAAGCACATATGTTATGTTAATAAAAGTCCCTCCACTTCACTCATGTCTGTGAAGACGTTTGAGATTCATCCTCTCCATCCGTCGTTTTCCCCTCCCTCCCCTTTCTCCCCTTTGTACTCAACAACTTCCTCACTTTCCCGAAAAATCAACAATAAAGTAGATGGGCTCAGACAAATATATCAAAGAAATACCTTAAAGGCGATAGGAAACTCATTGACTGCGAAATCATCAGAAAGGAAGGTCAGCCAATGCGCGATACGACTCCACCTCTCATCCTTCCAATCGAAGGCGCCGATTCGTTGCAAAACAATAGGTCGGAGCGTCATATGCCCACAAACCTCTGTCACAGCCTCCAAAATTTATTTCGGCTTAATGGATACGCCAGACTGGTTCGAACTCAGTGCTATTAATCTCGCTCAACCACCACCTAGCGCCAAGCCCACCCCACCCTCTCAGTTTCATTTCTTACTTGGTCCTGGCTTATATCTCAGTCAGACCACTGTACTACTGATCGGAAGGTTGCATGTGCCAATCAGGTACATTTGACCAAGTAACTACCAATCGTTAAAATGCATTATTCCACACTATCAATCAAGATAACGCAACCACCACTACCTACTACTCATCGCTGAATTAGAATTCCCCAACAAATTTAGAATTATAGAAACAAAAAATTACTGCTACCTTATTTACTAAATCTTCCAAAAGCTGCCTAACCGAATACCACCTGACGATTCAGCATCGGGTTCAAAGGCCTGTATCCCAAGTTACCTACATCCAGCAACTGACCACCTTCTTATACGGTCCCCAGTTTTTGCAGTTTTTTAGCTGAATAATAAACTCCTTCAAAAATAAAACTCGTATTTGCTGCTAAACAAATTTAGGAGCGCGTACCTCGCGTGAATCCTCCCTCTTCAAAAGAGCGAAAGAACCGAAAATATCACTGGTCATTTTGAGCGCTCCTTGGAATGCACTCTCCATCAGTTTCTCTTTTCGAGCACTTTGCTCACATCCTTTCGCAGCGTGGGGCAATTTGGTGTCCATCGGTTCTCGCTTAACCTCATCGATAAACTTCGAGGCCTAAACATTTTAAACTTAGAGTTAATAAAAGTGGGTAACTGTGGGCACACAAGTGAACCTTTTAAAAAGCCTATGAAAAAAAAACTCGATTCTATGACAACACATCCGATCAGCCTTATGAATTACTGTTCACTTGCATAATACCGTTAATATACTTCCCAGTTATAAAACATTTTACGGCTCAGTTCTCAGGATCCATTCCGGCGACCTAAGAGCCATAATCGCCGAAGATGTATCCCACAATTCCCTCATGTATGAGGAAGTTAGGTGGAGGGTGCAAGGGAAGATATGTATGGAATAAATGAGACCTCAAGACCATTACGTTAATTTTATATGAGACTTGCCTCCCCTATCCTCTCAAACGTCAGACATATTTCTCTCCTCATTTCACACACATTCTCATTAACGCTACTGCTCTAAATGCGCAAGTACCACGGGACATTTCATATGCCGCGATATACCCTCTATAAAAGCTCCAAGAGTAGCTAGGAAAGTAGCCATTACGATGCCACATAATCGCAAAACAAGTGGAAAATTTGGGCAGCAAGTATCTCTATAAAAACGAAAATGAAATACTAGTGGCTGAAGATTAGATCAGCGCAAAAAACTAGTAAGAACTGGTGGCGCCACGCTCATGTCCAATTCGACCCTTCCCAAGTAATATTAATTAGCAACCTACCTCAGTTCCGTGAAGATACATTAAAACAGCATCACTTCAGCCAATCAATATCGCAATCAATACTCAAAAATTTCGAATTTCTAGATTTTTTCGATGAAGAAAATGCAGTTTACTTGAAGCCAGCTCTCACGATCTTTGAACGGTTCCACAATTCGTCGTTCTTTATAAAAATCGAGAAATCGGGACAGCTCAACTTCACTGACGATCGACCAGCTGTCACTTAAACGATCTGTCAAATGCTTCAGATTCGCCGAACTGCTGCAAAATGAAGCTTCAATTAGCGAAGATATATTCAAAAAACTATCTCACTACCTACTACTTTAAACACTCCATTTAACTGCCGTAACATATTTTTCCCCATAGAACCCTCGCATCAAAAAAGACAAAAAGAATGAAAAATTTTGTACTCAAGGTTTCCAAGGTACTATCATCGGCATATTTAGAACAGTACCCCTGTCCTAGTTGCACTTTCGGTGCACATACTCCGGAAACCGAAAACCGCTTCCATCTACTTTCAGCTGTCGAAGTTATGTGCACTTCAAATATACTTCTCCTCAAATCGCAACTCAACGGGAAAAAAGTTTTCTTCTCGCCATCTGGCGAACTAGTCGAAGAAGAAGCATCCCAAGAAGGATAGCTGAACAAAATTTACCAAAAGTTTTTCTATGCATCCTTCTACTATGAATTTATAAACCAACATTATGAGTTCCAATATAACGCGAAGAAACTATACTGCCATATATGTGACTTTTGGAAACATTCGGTAACCAGAGCGGCAAAGAGACTTTCCTGTGGAAGCGCGGAAACAAAATTTAAAATACTTCCAAGGAGATATAAGACGAAAATTAATGGCTCACTATTCATGCACAAATATCACTGAAAGAACTCCAACTAACAAAACCACATCCCTAAAAAACTCACCTCAAAATCTGAGATCACCTCACACTTAGCGGCGGAAGTAAAGCAATAATCTTCGTATAAAACTTACAAAGGTAATACCGCAAAGGTGCCACTCAGTCGTTGCCACGCGATATGCATCGATGCACAACCGGTACGATTATGAAGCTTCTCGCAGGCAGTACGTACGAAAAGCAAAACGTTCCAAGCTGATTCAATTAGCTAGAAAATTTCGTCTTTTAAATAGCCATAAACTGAACGCCGAATTACGCATAACTCAGTACCTTCAAAGAATATAAAAACTATGGCGCTGGTTAACTTGAAACAGAATCTGCGATGAAAATGTTAACTGCGACCTCCAAATTTCCATTCGATTATCCACCTACAAACCTACGATCCTATCGTCCTGAAATCCACAACCATAAAAAATCCCACCATTTCAGATGATTATCTCCCCTCTCTTCCCTTCTCTCCCCGATCACAGCTTTGCTACTTTCTGCAAAAAGTCAGCCAGTGAATAAGCGCAGAAATTTATCAGAAAGTAAGCGATCAATAGAAAGATCACAATACAAGATGCGGCCTACGAGAGTCCCTTGTTCTGAGAACTTACGACGAATAAAATATATTCCGGATATTTACTGAACATTTCAAAGGATGAAGATCCAAAGAAGAATTTCCTCTTTGAAGTGTAAGAAAATTTTTTCAATACTAAATAAAATAAAGGCAATAAACTTACCAAATTAAAAGAACACGGCAGATTGCAATACGAATTTGGAAACAAGTGAAGTAATTCATCAATAAATCCCGACACATAACGAACACATTCAGACGGCAATTCGTCGATTAGTATTTCTTCTGCAAATGCATAACTTACGTTGAAAATAATTACATCAATTCCGCTAATTAACGCAGTTCTGTTGAACGAGGTTGTTGCTACGACGGATATATACTCGATGAGGATTTTAAATTACTACGGAAAATATGAATCAAAGAATACTTTATAGACATTATACCATTAAAGTAAACGTTTTCATTGTTGCCGTTATCGAATTCTACAGATAAAACATAAATATCATCTATCTTTTAAGATATCCACTTGGAAAGTTCCACTGCCTCTTATTTTCTTCTCAAAGTTCCATTTCCCACTATGTTGGTGCAAAAACTGAATCTCTCAAATAGATCAAATTGACAATATTTTTGAGTAAAATGAAACAAAAAAGGTTTTTTTAGACGTTCAAAATTGAATAAATAGAATGCACTTCAAGAAATTAGCTGAAGGAAATGCAGACGTCTCACCTTCTTAGTTTTTTTTCTATTCTACTCCTCTAGAAACACCACATGCCGAGAAAAGGCAGAACAATAGCTCTACGACAATCGGAAGATGTAGTTTTCACCATATTTTACTTGGCTTCTGACAACAAACAACATGGATGGATGGATATTTTCATAGTGGTGAGAATCTGAAAGCCAACAGGGTCGCAACTTCTGCTAAAAGACTTCCGAACTCAACCCACTTGATATGCCAGAATCTAATAATACCATCATTCCGGTCATTGTAGAAGCAACGACAGCATCCCTCGATCTGCTCAAGCTCGCCTGTTACAGTGAATTCCAAAGCAATTTATCATAGCCAACGTTTAACTGTCAACCCCTTTTTCATGTATATCTAAAAAATAGATGAGCATAATGAAACAAAAAACAAAACAACTTATCTCACTTTTAAGGAATGCCGTACTGAAACAGGCTGCCGATCCATCTTCACTTTTTATGGCCTTCATCTGCGCCCAAATCCATATATTAAATGCTCGTAGAATTATTCTGAAAATTTTCAAAGATAACTCGAGAAGATATCCCACAAAATGCCCCAACAGGAAAGATAAAGAAAGCGTCTCCTGCGCACCTTACTTTCTTGTAACATTCACTACCGCTGTTTCCGCTCACGCAACAAATAGATTATCACAAAGAAACTTAAGGTAACCTGAGCAATATTGCTCTCGAGTTATGAAATAACAGCAAACACTGGTCATCCTTACTTGTCTTCAAGAGAGAAATCCGCGATACGGTCTGCGAGCCGCAATGCTAACGGACCCTCAAACCTCTCGTCGAATGGCAAAAATTCATCGTCGAATCTATTCGATTGTATTATATCCATTAAACCACTCAGCAAAACATCTGAAAGAATGAAATGCTTCAAATATTTAGAAAAAAAATGAAATGCAGCAGTACCACTCAGTATATTAAAAATAATTATTCCAGCTTATCATGGACAGCTTTTTCTTTAATTATGAGCGAAAGAAGTTCTAACCGATAACCCTCACCGCATCCTGCAAATCCATCATGAACTGTCTCAAATAACCTCTAGAACACTTCACTTAAGTGGAGAATCGATGTACCCTTAAAAAAGAAAGAAACACTCCGTACTTGAGGATGATGGATTCATATCACTCAGAGAGTTTCCACTAGTTCTTGTAATCTAACAACAGCATCTCATATTTAACTTCGACTCCACTTATTAATATATGTCTCGGAAGCATCGGCGTTTATTATGAACAAAACAATGTCCAAATCAGCGTTACTTCACTACCTGTACCTCAATAACAGTGGCCAAAAGGTAGACGGTGCACTCAGTTCACACTGCGACCAACTGATATTAAGATCTCGGCTATTTTGAAAAACACTCAGGATTTGACTATCTATGAGCTGCCTCATCTCTTAAATTTTCCTGTGCATTCGCACCCACCGGATAATCGATCATTACGTTGATAACGACAGTCAAACAAGGTGATAAACTAGAAGAAGCGAAAACGTTTCAGAAAATAGGGCCAAAAAGATCATTATGGAGTATCGCAATAATCTCATCCCTTTACCCCCAAAGAACCTGTAAGAAAATTTCTGAACTTCAAAAAGCGCAAAGTAGGGTATACGCTAAAAATAAGCCAAATGAATGCTGGAATAAAGAAACTCACAATCGCTCGGAAATGTGCTTCGTAATTTACCACTGATAATTCGATGTGGCGTTGCAGAAAGTAAACACCACACAGCACCCAACAACAAGTCCCCATCAGTACAAACCATCTTCCAAACAGCACATTTCCAGTCATCGAGGGTCGTCAGAAGTCCATCACTGACCAAAGGATAGCGCAGAAGGCTACCACTACCAGCACTTTCGCTGTCCACTTCCATGTAGTTGACACCCTTCACATTGATTGCCTTAATAACAGCGAAACTGTCACAGCACTAATATCTGCCCTTTCCTTTTTCAAAATTTAACTGGCGTTAACAGCGTCAAGCTATCATTCACATTTCGTCGTCCTTTGTCTTTACAATAAAATGATATTTAGCAATATAAAGCTGGAAACATTCCATTGGGGAGGGATTTGAGGGAAAGATTGCTGATGATAACATCAAAGAGCGATCGAACAATTCATCACGAAAAAACAATTCCCCTCAGTGATAGTGTGGGTACGTGAAAAGTGGAAGAAGGAATACCACTCTAGTGCCCACATGCTAAGAATAAAAAATTTTTCCAGTGGCATCGACTGCAAGAAAAAAATATTATGTCCTGTCGGTGGAAGATCAGATGCAATAAACCTGTCGGTGAGAAACGCTTACCTTCAAAACCTGCTCGAGGGGCATTCCCTGCAAAAGAACCTTCAACTGCAACAACTGTTCGGGCGTTAAGTGCACACCAGCATCGAGCACGAAACGAAACGCTTTCATAAGGTGTTCATCGCTCTGCTCCGGCGATACGATGCTCTTTAACAGACAGATCTTTAAAAACGATTGAAAATACCCTCGAAAACATTATACTCAGACATTCGAATATAGAAAACGATTTGTACAAATATTAGGAAAAAACGAGACTAATAGAAAACAAGACAATGGCATACAGTGTACTCAAACTGTAGTCCTTACTGCTCGGCAACTTTCTCAACGAGATCGGTTCCATGCGACTTCCGCCTCTTACTCAACTTTTTCTTCAACTATCTACATTCATCCCTTTTTATTTGTTACTTAAAGACACCCGAGGCAGCAGCGATAGCCCCTCCCTCTTTTCTGATTAACCCTTACTCCTCAAAGCACATGAAGATAAATCGTGAAGAAACCACCAAATGTGATCCTTTGACGCCGCCTTCATGTGAACGAAAGAGCTCAATGGAAATCATTAGAGCGCTACCTCTCCTATTTAGTGCCGCTCTAAGAGGATAAAAACCGCTCATTATCTAAAATGAAATGAAGCCCATAGAAGTAATGCAACATCTATAAACTATTCATTACCTAATCCTATGCATCATTCCAAAATTACGCACATGTATCAGCCACAGTGGAATTACGGTTCCGGATTCCGACTATTTCTTTCGGCGTGAACTCCAGTAACTTGAAAGTACCACTAGAGCTGTGCCGGAATTTCGGCTGTGATGTTCAGAAATTGTGGCGTCTTTAAAGTTCGACCTGGATTTCGATTACTACCTCCATTTTTGAGAAGTGCTTACGACGTGATTGATCCATGGCGCAATTCAGCTTATAAATAATGAGAAAAAAAGTGGAAACGAACAAGGATATCGGAGGCGCGATGATACCACCCGTTCTCTTCCGGCGAAATGAACAATTCGATAGATCGATTGCGCATAGCTCTTGATATTGAACCGTTTGCTGGATCCATTGTAAAGAATACTCTACAAAAATTCACCTCCAGATGTTCTTATACATTGCTCCTTAAGAGTATGGCTGACAGCCGTTATCAAATTATTCGCAATGAAAGATCACTTCAAAAAGGGAAAAACGAATGACCTCAACGTTAAAAGCTGTTGAAATTTAAAATAAAATGAGGTATCATAGATCATCAGAAACCTATCCCTCCAGCGACATAGGATGACAGTTCCATATCAGAGGAAATATGCGAAACTAGACTTATTTCCCCTTTCTTCAACTATTATCACCCACCTTTTCGAATATAGGCATCATTATGAATAGAGGCTATCGATCGGATCAGTTTCGCTGTGAAAGATTAAGGCAACTCTTTTCAGCTCATATTAGTGCCGATATCCTCAATTAGCGTTCCGATAAAACAACTAACGATAAATGCACACAGATGATTTGTTGAGTGCAATTATCAAAGTTTCGAAATGGTGTAGTTCCACATCCACCCAATCATAGCTCTCCTATAACCTCCCCCCAACTCCGCCTCCTATTCCAAAGTGCTACAACAACTCGCTGAACTCATATATGACGCAATCAAGGGGAGCCATTTTATAAATTTCTATTTAACATAAACTGCTTCAAATCCTCTTCATAAAAATATATGGCAAAAAGTTATATGACATACGTAAAACAAAGACCGAGAATAATGGAAAGACGTAACCTACTAAATGGAAGCACTAACCTGAAATTAGGGTGGGCACTGATTGACTGTTCACTATCGCCCCGTTCCGAAAGAATTAACGTCCCGTTTGATTCCAGACAAGTGTTGAGACGATCCAGTACGGCCGCACTGAACGACCCCCATATAACAAACGCATCGGACATTGGCATCCTTCTATCATTCGCAAGTCTCCTCATCACAATGGGATGGTGGGGGGAAGAGATAGGGGTATAAAATGTACAATTTGGAGAAAAGGGAGAAGAAGAGGAGGTAAAGATGCTGAGTGTACGATATGGGTAAATCAATGCGACCAAATGCATCAGTCACAATTTCCAAAAATGCACCTCCAACGATCCTTCAACGATAGAAACCAAAAAAAGCGATCGAATACTACGACAATGACCGCAAATAAGGGAACAAGAGCAACAACTCAAACTCGAATCATCGATAATTCAATCTGCCCTTTAAAAAAAATAAAATGAAGTGTCCACGTCGCTTATGCGTATAGATTACAAGCATAGCCGATAAAATTCAAAAAGCTATCGTCGAAGCGGCTCACTGCAGTGATTTCCCATTAACTCCACAAGATGGAATCATTTTTTCAAACATCAGCATCTGAATTACTACTTCTTAAAATGACAGTTAATGAATGCAAAGCATTCGATTCCACTACTCTATAGAACATTCAAAACAACAGCAAAAATTAACGCTTCTAGCTGCTGCACTCAGTCGCACGACAACAACGGACCTACTGAATTTCACAATTCCCAAAAAATATATAGAGAAAGAAAAATAATTCTCATACTGATAACAGTGAAATGGGCCGACAACATCGGCGATACTGCAATAACACACCTCTCTCATCCTCATATAGTTGAATCTCCAAATAACGCCACATTTTAAGCAATATCAAACCCGCAGATACAGTTAGTTACTCATTCGAGAGCTTCCCATCCGCCAAATTACCCAAAAAACTATTCAAAATCTGAACAAGGTAGACAGATTTAAGAACAAATCAATAACGGTGCAAAGACTATAAAGAGAGGGGCATCATCCAATGACAGGCATTACTTACCTACAGCAGTTGACATTTTCGACGAGAATCCAGTATCCATTAGCATATGCATCCAGAAAATTACTATTTACCCATTCGAAGCGCATCGTATTTCGATAGAGCGCTTCAACGTAACCGTTCAGATGGGTGGCTGTCTCTGCAACGTTTGTATTCTATCAGTAAATACCGCCATCGGACGCCGTCAACGTCGAGAACTGAGAACGGCTGAGGATCACAAAAATGGGAAATGAATCCGAAAAAAGGTGAGATCATCCCTTACCTTCTTATCCTCTGCCAGCTCCCTTCCTTCTCGCTGGTCATTTACGCAGCAATGAGAGTGTCCAAAACGATTACCCTCTCTTCCCTACCCTCTCTCATCTATTGTTAACTAAATAAGTATGATTGCTTACAGTTTTCTGGAATAGAAAATCACACAAAAGAAAAGTTCCAGGAAACTAATATATATTCAACCTCCACCATAAACTGCATAGTACCGGCTAATTTAAGCGGCCTTATTTTAGACTTGAAGAAGATTTGCTAAAAAGAGGCTATGCAAAAAAGTTGATTCCTGTTATGAACTAAATTACTGATGTATTTAATAATTATTTGTTCAATTCTAGGCAGCCTGAAAATAAGTGGTGGAGAGTCCAAAATTACAGCATCAAAACTTATTTATGGAATATGCTTGCAACAAATAATAATACCTCCATCGACAAGATATGCAGCACTTTGCAGAGAGAGTCGCAAAGCTAGTGAATCCTCACACTTTAGTACTGCGTCGCGCAGTCCTTTATGATTCGATAACAGTCTCGCACATCCGTTCTTCACTTTTGCAAGATCCACGTAATCAGTCACCTGGGATAACGTGTCTCTTATCCGCTCTCATTCCCACTACTACGTGCATATTTCATTATCTTCACTACCTCATTACCTGTTCTCAGGTAGAATTTTTCACCAGAATAGAGACTCGTTTACCCTGCCTTCACTCTTATGCCATCATCTTGTACTGCATCCAAGCAATTATGGCCAAATATAATCTCATCTAATGCAACAAAACCGTACTGCAGAATGTTACACTAAAATAATCTGAACTGATAAATGAACCAAGAAATATAGGTCACAGTTAGCCGTATTAAACGCGAATGAATCCTGGGACAATGATACTGGAACGTAACAAACCTGTTCAAATGATCCCAATAACTCGAGAGCATCGGTCTCCGATGTCAGCCTCATCGTATATAGCTTAGTGCCGGTTAAATCGGCCAATATTTGCACTATGGACGCTTTGCCGATATTCGTTTTACCAACCAGTAATGTTAGCCAATTCATATGCACACAAATTGCCAAATGCTCCAATAACGTTAACTGTGAAGACAGCAAATACCTCAAAGTTTTTCTTCACATTATGAACACCAAAATAATCCAAACGTTAAAACAGATACCTTTAAGCCCAAATGCCTGAAATATATATTGCAGATTCAAGTTTATATGATTTTAAAGTCTCTCCTTTGCATAAAAACTCTTGAGGAAGTTGACTTTCGAAATAGATCACCCTATTCGCTCAAAATGAAATCACCTTTAATGAAGCAAACAGCCGTGATGAATGGAAATCCGACCGATATGGCGAATACCATTTTAAGACTGATAGTCGATAGGTCCTCTTTTCTCGTTTATAAGACTTGGTCTTAGCGCAATTTTAGCACAATCCTAGTTCTTTGGCACGATCATATATCCTCAATGAAGATACCTACTGAGGCACTACATTAATAGAAAGTTTCACATGGTTCTGCAGATGATCTCAAGAATCCTCAAATTTACAACACAACACGCCCTTTGTTTCGCAAATTAATTATTGTCTGCGTATAGCCCTGTGCTAATCTCAGGTGCTAACATTAGCCAAATAAAGATAGAAACTTCTTACTGGCGTGTATTCCAACAATAATTCAATTGAACATTAAGCCTGCGACTTCATAGCTAAATCGCAGAAAATATTACTTGTTTCATGACAGACAAAGGCGCCTCTTAAATGAGACAAACAGGAGAAAAACTGCAAAATACATGGGAGAAAAATTTGCGGCAGATAAAATAACAAAATTCAAAAATTAAATAAAGATAAAAATAACCTCTGCGAGGACATATGGCTATCCATTCTACTCAACTCCACTTTGCCGATACGGATACGAGACCGTGAAATCGATATCGACGCGATTGACGGTAAACATTGCAAGCCAAACTTCTCAACAAATATATTTCGCATCTGCAAAATATTCCTCAACGCTCCTCAATCATTCAGCAATCAGCCTATGATTATTAACCACAATTCGATGCAACCACCTCCCTACAGCCTCAATGATCCAACAATCATCTTATTCACCATAACTTAAAAATTACGTTACTGAAATGTTAATAATTATCAATTGTTTTCCCATGAAAATTTCAATTATTTCTACATTAGTAAGATCATTCACACAGAACAGGAAATTATGGCAGAAAAATGGAACCTATGGTACAAAGGTATTTAAAGACCCAACAATGGCTAAGGTTAAAAGTGAACAGGGCGGCGCAAGCACGTAAAATCATCTCAAAATACCACTTCACGAGAGCGGCAAAACAGGTATTTCGAGCGCCTCAAAATATGATCGTCGACTGCAACCTTCTCAAAAATAACGGCCATGTTAATGAGGCTAAAATCTGTGGCCGAATGATTTGAGTCTGAAAGCAAAACAGTAAACAACTAAGTGTAAAAAGAAAATAGCCAACTTCTAGGTGTGAAAGGAAAACAGCGAAAGTCATAAACAAGCGAAAAGACAAAAGCAGAAAAGTTAACCTTTCTACGATCCTCAGGTGTCCGCAGTCTTCGAACAAATATCAGATCAAATGCGTAGGCGATATCTTTACTCTGGAATGACGTTCCCTTTACTTCAGTAATCGGCTTATTAATTTCAAAATAACAAATTTAAAGTAATAAATGTCAACCATATTGAAAAAAGAAGCGATCAAGCCAGATCTGAATGTGTTGTTATAACAAAATCAAAAAACTCAAATCATCGTCTTTTCGATTCTAATCTTTGCTCTCATAATGCCCGTCATTTCCCGACGGAAGGTACGATTCACCTTCATTATCAAATCAAGAAGAAAGCTTTCCAACAGATCTAGAATCAATTTTATAAAATTCCCCAATAAAAAGCACCCAACAGTTGAAAATATCACTTTAATACAACAAACACTACATGTTTCAAAGAAATATTACAATGTAATATAAATAACATTAAAATATAAGTACACAGCAATAGTTAAAAGCAGCACGGTAATGTACCAAGATATCTTAACCTTAACAGATTACCTTAACGGTAAGTTCAGCCCATCGAAGAAGATCTCTGAGATTAAATTCGAACGGCGCCCCATCAGAGGCAAAGTGACCATCAGTCGAAATCTCATGAACAATTGTCTCTTTCACGGCGACCATTTGCGCGATAACGTCTTCGTCCAAATCTCTCGAGAAACATTTTCCAATGATAATGCGTTCATCGTCGGCAGTCAAGTCTTCCGCATATATCTTAATAGGTAAATGAATAATAAATAAATACATAAACACTCGTAACCGTTGGCAAGAGCTATGCATCTCACATTTCATCACACCCACCTGGGTACACAATGATCGAACTGCTGCCGTATGGCAATAATAAGTGCGCGGAAAGCATGCCACACCACAACTATGCAAAACGATCCTGTAATCTCCTCCCTTCATGGCACCTCTTCTATCTTCTTGTATAATCTTCGAAAAAATTTAAGGAATCTAACGGCCCAGTAATTTTCTCTAACCTCTCTCGTGTTGTAAAATTCTGCTGCAATTCTCCGCATTCAAGAAACAACAAAACGCTATGAAATGATAGTTATAAAACTGTAAAATACTTGCCCGCTCCCTTGGTGCTCGTATAATCGACACAACAGTTAGCTCAAATATCTCCAAATACTTTAATTATTAGCTAATTTCGGCAATACTGTGATCTCATCACACAGACGAGCCTAAGCCTAGCCATTCTCCTCCATCAGAGAGCAGCACCAGTATCTTATTAACTAAGATTGGCCTGTTAAAGTAATTTGTGGGGGATTCGTTCCCCCTCCCCTCCCTTGATTTGCTCGCATCCACTTTGACGTCTCGAAAACAATAATGTCCTACTGCCTTAGGTCGCACTAATGATTTCGAAATAAGGAAAGATGGAATTACCGAAGTGAAACGATTAACGAAAGATTTCGGAAGAGCGCGACGATTGCCTCCTTGTTTTCGAGGATTCTGGCAAGCGAAGAAACGTGAGCGTCCACTTCCAGCACCGACTTCGAACGTGCGATTCAATTCTGCGATGAATAGTTGACGACGATGATCCAAACAAGCATTTAAACCCTCAAGTACGCTCTGCGATGCCAAATTCATCTAAACTATTTTATTTCGTTAAATATACTGCGTTGAGGTGAACGACGCGCTCAAGGTGCGATGTCAGCATAGACAGCAAAGGCAACTTCAGCAACGGAAAAAGAACATCTAAAAATTTTTGAAACACGTCTTTTCCTCTCTCCAAAATTTTTTTCATACCTCCACAAAATTTTCGGAATTTTTATGAGTCCGCTACCACCTTCTTATCTCACCAATTTCCATTATTTGAAAAACCTGTGCATACTTCATCAAGTAGAATCCAATGTCCATTTTTGATAGCATTCAGAACTGGTCCATCTTTCCAAGCGAATGAGGCGCTTCCATCCTCCAACACAATCGGAACATCACTTCCAAACAGATCACTCAAATCCTACAAAATAAGAATTAACCGCTATTCAATTTTCATATTTTGTACTAAACAAAAAACACCAATTTGCAGAAGCGAACTAAGGTTTTCAACCTATATAAACTGCATTGCACTCCTACTGGAAATTCTGCTAGAACGATGGCATGAACTTGATCTGATGGCTGATGAGGATTGGTCGATCGCTTGAGCAGGACTGATCGAAGGGAATGAGAATGAGTAATTTCTACAAAGTAGGCAACATTTTTCGAAGAAGAAAACGAAAAATATAAACCATTCCTTCGTTACTCGCCTTTCCACTGCCTCCTCCCGTTACTTTTTTCCGCTTCTGCTCTTTCCTCCTTTCTTCCACAAATCTCAAAATTTTCCAGAAAGCATTAAACATAATGCAGTTAACACACCTCCTGCTTCAACAATCTCCATTAAACGATAGAAAGCGTAGCTGCTTGCTGAGCCATCTATTATTACTGCAATCAAGTTCTAGCGCAATACGCGAAAGAGTAAACATATCACTGATACCGTCTGATCGGAGAGGTTGAGTCTCGTAAGTGGATGTCCGGTCGCTGCGGCGAGTGCCACCACAGTGCTCGATTTACCACAACCCGGTGCACCTTCCATCAGAATCGGTTTATTAATGGAAAGTGCCCGAGCAAGCCTGAAAATAGGTGCACTTAGAAATAAATAACTGCAATATTTGATGGATAAAGCCGCATTTAGCGTACCATACCTAACTTGATTGTCTGAATTGCTCTCATCGTTAAAAAATTTGTTCTTTTAATGAGGAAGAGGAATCATTTATGGATTCAATGGCGACCTTCAAAAATACGCACTTAAATTAAGCACTCATTCTCCAATTCTTACCGCAAGAGGAAGTAAAGCTCTGAATCACCGAACAGCTTTATGAGACGGCATCCATCCATCCATCTCTTAGACGGCATCCACCTGATCACACACCATTTTAAAACAAAATAATAACATGTACAGCCACATATGATAATTAAATCTCCAAAAATAAAACATATTTACTCACCTATAAACATTTCTTTTGCACGTGGGAGCTTCGAAAGTGAAAGTGGCTGGCATCGATGGTCTCAATGGTCCGAACGGGATAACGAAGTCAGATACGATGAATCCTTCATCAGATGACCCATGAATGGTTACTGAGAACGATTCTCCGACCTCTTCAAATCCTAACTGAAGTTCCCTTCGCATTATTGCGTTCAGCTGTAATATGGCACTTAATAGACTATAAAAGTGACCACAGAATAGAAAGCTTGCTTACTGTAAAATAAATACAACATGGAAAACGTACCACCTACTGCAGTCGTGATCAACGACCTATGCAGCAACTTAACGACGCAGTGTTCCAGCCTATACCATAAATGTGGCCACATCATTCACGCTCAATGCAGGCAATCCGGAGAAGTACATTCGGCCCTTTCGATTGAAGCTACACGCTGCTCCCCATTCCCCAGGTAGAAAGCCAACGACACATATAGCATTCCTCTTTCATAAAACAGATGTTTCATACTCACTCAATTTTCTCGCCTTAACTCATCTAATTTACTGGTTTACGGCACCGCCTTAACTCTTTCGCATCAAAACGACAGGTTACAGGAAAAGAAAGGACAGAAATAACGCCTCAATGAAGACCACGCAATCAACGGTCAATTCTACCACATGTAAGCCAAACCAAAGCTATCAAAAAGACTCCTCGTCCAATGCTCTTAAAAATTCAGGAACAATGGGAAGAATGAAATTAGACCTCTCTGATGGAATCATCCACTAATGCAAGCCGATCGAAAGACATGCGAGTCGGCACTGCACCGAGTGCATCGAGAATCGTCGCCGATATCGCGTGGTAGAAAGCTCTGCTTACCGAACCTGCACGATCCACACATGATACGAATAGCTCCGTTGCCGCAACGACGTCTCGAATAGATATTCCACATCTGAGAGACAGCAATAAATTGTTCTCTGCAGCTATCCAGACTAAAGCAAATTGTCGTTTCATTGCAGTTACCCTTTTCCCACATCCTTCTTATTTCCTCACTCCCCCCCCCCCCTCCGCCTCCTCCTTATTCTCCTTTTCCCTGCATTTTGTTCTATTTATTCAAAAAACTCCAAAAAATATTCGAAACCTCAATAAACGAACTATATATTCCGTGTCAGCAAATTCTGAAAGAAAAAAGAAATAAGGAAAGGAAGCTTCTAGGAAGAAATATGAAGCCTAACCTAGAAAGCACCAGTCCTACCACCATTCAAGGAAATCATGTCTAAGCGCGTGGTTTCATATGGGGGTTGAAGTATATGACCTTGGAAGCGCCAAAAAAGCAATCATAGGAGAATGGAGTATATGACCTTTGAACCCAGAGTGAGCAAACTGACCGAACAAGCCACCAATAATCATTCCTGAACGGTCTCAGTTGCATGCTGCAGAAACACTCATCACAGACAAACAAGCGACCGAATTTGCAATCAAAAATATAAACAGTGGCCCTATCAATAATGAAGCGATTACGAAGATAACGCCTGTGAACTCAAGCCAAACCATCGATTCATCCAACTTCCAAGTAGGCAGTCCCAAGCAACTACACTAAAACAAGAAACAAATAAGTGAATAAATAAATAAACGGAAACGAACCTAAATATGTGCGAATAATTTGACGAAAACCACGTCACAAACTGCACTAAGCACGTCGCGATACATTCCTTCGACGGCATCTTCTCTCTTGGCGTCCAATATCGCATTCTACGGAGTATAATGCTCTTCATATCATCGGCATTTAACTCCGATGGACACCAAAACTCGGTGAATCGGTTACGCAGAGCTTTCGATAACTTAAAAAAAGTTCATTCACTCTCATTCTGTTTTTCCCCTTCGGGAATGTTCGATAAATAGGGCGATGGATCGGAGAGCTCAAAATTTTTTGACTATAAAATATCTTCACAACAGAAGAATGAGATCAAACAATACTCAACAATAAGAAAGGCATAAAATATGCACTCGCTACCTTCAAATCATAACTCTTCAATCGGCTAGGAGGACTTTAACATTCACTTCTCCAAAATCGCCGGCACTCTCTCCCTCTCGTGTCCCCGCCCCATCCCCCCAACGGGAATTAAAGTGCTGGAGCAAAGTATATACTCACGTTATACCACGCTTAATGCGACTGTACCACCAGTCCTGCTAACCTAATTCCCTTAATGTTACTTTGACAATTTCTTTGGGAAATGAATACAATTGATGAAAAGTTGTCTGTACTGTTTGCAAGTGCCATATCACTTATTCAAGGCAGTTTTATCCACTGGCCCTACTGAAAAAAGTTTCACCTATTCTTTAAACACAAGTTGATTCTCTTGCAAACTCTACCATCCCGTTCACACGAGCATCCCTTATATCTGTTTTTATCATAAAAAGCAACAGAGGAATGCAAAACGATCACCTTCATCACCTTAAAAGACCCCACCGTCCCGCGTTACCGAAAGAAAAAATCACTGAAACCCCGAGGTGCTGATTTAATCATATCCTAGCAATTACAAAGATGACAATATGCAACAATATGATACACCTCTTTTTTGCCATAATCGCCGCCAGGATTCATTGTTGCGACAATATTGAATCCGTCCTTTGCCTCAACTTGCTCAGCAACCGTTCCGGCGTCGGTTAAGAGAAGAAGCCGCGATGGTTCCAGCAAAGGATTCAGCCTTTCCAATACCTGAACATTTTTTTCTGTGCCCGACGTTGGAATGCATGGCCACAAAGGTGGCTCATACTTTTAGCATCCCTTTCTCATAAACTATCACTAAACACGTCACAATACAAATTTCTACGCGATTCAATGAGGTCATCATCGCAAACATGAAACTGCATTCACTGCACCATTCTTCCTGCTGTCTCTGTGCAAATTCACTCCAACAATACCTCCAACACCAATTATTGGGTATTAATCGACCACCATAGGTAAATAGAGTCATCAGTTCCTCCCTCATCACAGTTGTGCCATCCAAAATAAATTCATTGCTAACGAATTTCTGAAGAACTGAAATGAAAAGTATAGAGGAAATTAGATGTGATAATATCGTGCGGTTTCAATGAAACGAATGGCAGGAAAACTGGCTTGAACAAATAAATGTCGCCAAAGCAAAAAAAACATGAGAGCTATATCTTCGTGCCCTCAACTAACCTCTACTGACCTATATATTGGCACATCCATGATTCCCATATTAAATGCTAAAATTGACAACATTATACATTTGTTTCCTTGCTTCTTATCTTTGCGACTAAACAGAGGTTGAAAAATCCCTACGACAGGATTACACTCGGTTAAAAAGTGATTATGACGCAAAGTCAGTAACCGGAAGTGTCTTTTAACCCCATTATTGACCTCCTCAATAATGCTTAAGAAAAACATAAGCGTTGAATCAACGACTCTAAAACGGAGCAAACAGTCCATCCCTCCTTTTTATTTCTAAGCACTTCTTTCACTTCCTTCTCTCGATTCCCAATTCAAATTTCCCCTAAAATGGAATGAGACACAGATATTTTCCCTTATATTTTCAAACAAGAAACCACACCGAATCAGCAGCCAACGAGATTTCGTCGATGAGTAGTGGTCGACCTTCTTTCATCGCTTCCACAACGACACCGTCGACCCAACGGAATGTACCATCACCAATCGGCCTCAACGATCCGAGAAAATCTGATGTTTCCGTCCTTTCATGACAATTTACCGACAGCAATTTACCCTGAAAATCACAGTCACCACTAAATTCGTATCATCTTTTCACTGCTCACTTTATGCTTTCACGGTCAAACAAGAAAATGCCAAAATTCAATTACGAGAACATACATTTACATTTGAAATATTAGAGGCAGCAATCAACAGTCCATCACTCTGCTGCAAAATAGATAGCCCACTTACCAAAATATAATTCTGCTCGCCAACCCATCTAAAGGCTTCCAATTTATTCACAAATCCAAAAGGGGTGGCAGCACAAATTTTCTGAAAGTGAGGACGGAAAGGTGAGGAGGAAGAAAGGGGGAGAGGTTGGGAAGCAGACAGGCGGATAGAAGGGAGGAAGGAGGATGGGAAGCGGAGGAAGAACAAAAAGGATGGACGCACAGAGTTAACAAAGATATTGCCCCATACTTCTAGAAGAATATTCAATTAACTTTCCTCGTTCAGTGATAAAAATGCAAACCTTTGCGATGATATCAGCAACGGTTGTTTTTCCGCATCCAGTATCGCCGACCATTAGTACAGGTTCATTACAACGCCATGCTTGTGCGCACAGCACGATCATTCTGCGCATTGTCGACGTTAGTTCGATGTCACAATCGGTTAAATCACCATTCCTTATATTGGAAGGCATATAAACCGAATCCATGGCAAACAGACGCTCCGCACTGATCGTTCGTTTTAGATGTTTCTCAAGAGTTGCCTTTACTAGACTCTCATCGACTACATTCCGACAACGGGCAGCTAATAGGAAAAAACCTGCAAATTAACCGTATTCGTCAATTTTTACAAAAAGTTATCTTTGATATCATTATTTGGCTGTATACGCGTTGAAATTTATGCTCATCTCAACAAATAATTAAAAAATAAATGATGTCTGAATCTGCTGTTTTTGCACAAACATCTAGCGACAAGAAGACATCATTCCTGCTTGAAGAGACGGTCTTTTCGAACAAGAACCACAGAGGTCGCATTGCGGCTCTTCGGAAAACAGAAAAATCTGGGCTTCTGCCCCCTCAGACACTCTATTTGAAAAACAGCGCATAGTTATCACGGTCGCAATCAACCTTTTTTCCGTTAAATATTCGCCGTCTTTATGTTTTTTCTTGTTGTTGCTCGATCGACGTTCAAGTGAAATGTTAAAATTTTCTTCTTATTCTCACTCATGCAATTTCGGCTTCTCGTTGCTGCATTCACACAATGTTTTGATTGTCATTTTGAGAGTACGACGTTTCCAAAACTCCCTTAACAGTCTCTTATCGATTTATACGACCAGCTCAGATATCAAAATTGCTGCACGGATGATAGTGCCGTTCATACAACAGAGGTAGACGTTGCGGAAAGTGTCCAGCTCCCAAATACACTAAGTGAGGGGAAGGGCAGTTTGGTTGTGGCAAAAGTTGAAGTCCTGTGGAATAAAAGCTCATACCTTCTTAAAGATCTTGTAAGGCTGCAATAAAGACACTGCTTACACAAACGACAATGTGAGACTCTCGCAAATTTGCCCTACAAACCTATATAAGTGCAAAATGACGAAATGACTCTCGAATACCTCACAATGAATCCCCGTCGGACTATCAGACAGACAAGATCACCGACCTGTAACAGGTGAAGCAAATCCTGCACAGGTTCCCTACCAAAACATATCGCCTTCTTTTCTCATCAGCTTATCACAGTGCCTAAAGCCCAAAAATAAAACTTGTCCAACCCTGGTCAGCAAGACATTGCTGCCAATCAGTCTGATCAGATAGTGCCAATCGTTTTGCCCATCTGAACACATCTCGCAATGTCATGAGTCCATCTCGTGCTGAGAATACGCCCATAAGACTCCGCTGTGCACGCAGGTCACACAACACTGATACCATCTTATGCGCTGACGACGGTGCAACTGCACATCTGAACGATTACCTCATTTCACACCATACTTTATATCTACCGTTACGAAATTTTCTTTTGAAAACAGGCGATAGTCGGAGAGTTCAAATACTTCGAGCCCATCAAGCTTGGACGGTCAAGATGAAGCAATCCGCACCATGCTGAATATGGGCCATAATCATATTTGACTGCCACATCTGCAACAGATAGGCGAAGATGATTGCCAAAACTAGGCAGCTAGATAAGAAGTTAGAAATATTAGCTCACCCATCCAGCACCAATTCAATTACTGTTCTACTATTCCCCTGGCGGATACAGAAACCACAAAATTACGCTCATCTATTCACTGTCTTTCGTCATCCTTTTTTTCCGCTTATAGTAATAACGACTACGGAAATACATAAAGTGAAAATATTATACAAATGAACCTCGCGACGACCATCTGCGCCAGCTCATCGAAAGGTAGATGATCGAATCGAAGGACAACAAATCGACTGATGAGAGCACGTGAGAGTCTCTTCCTACCAGCGTATGCAGATACGGGATTCTGAGTGGCAAACAGCCGAAACGATGGATGTGCCTTCACTGCCTCGTTTAGTTCTGATACGAATAATTCACGATTTTCATCCAATAACTACAAACATATGTAATAAACATAAATGGCAAAAGAAAAGCAAAGTTTGCCTAGCATCTCCAATCAAGAAAACTGCAACCCCTATCAAATGTCACTGGAACATAACAAATCACTGCCCCTCCTCCATGACTGCTTCTTAGGTATATGCAAATCATGCGGATTATGTAAGATCAATTTTTATAAACTATATCCTCCTCAACCTTTTCAAGTCTGGTGGCTGACAGCTGCAAAATTTCTGATAGTTGCGAAGTGAGAAATCGCAAATTTTTTAAACGCGCTAGCTAATAAATGCGTATATTTCGAGTCTTTCACAGTAACAGAATCGCATATTATCGGCCACAGCTGAACACAGGGCTGAATAACAATTTCTCAATCACAGTTGAATGCATAAGAACTGAAGACGAAGGAAGCATGCGAACAGAAGAAGACCGATGACCCCAACGATAGAAACAAACTCGGTTAAGAGCCTCGATAACGTCAGTGGGTGCCAGGTTGAGCTCATCGAGAATCACCCAGTGACCGGCCCGAACTGCCTTTAGAAGTGCACCCTCCACGAAAGTTAGTCTTCCATAGGCATCTGGTGCATAAGAGCCAATATACTCTTGAAGATCGGTGTGTTCATGGTTATTAATTCGCACCAGAGTGTTACCAGTTATACGTGCCAAATGAGTTATCTGCAAAAATTTTTGTGCTCATTTGGTTCGATTTATGTAATTTTACAATAAAACACGAAATTCATATGAGAAGAGAAATAAAAATATATTGACTCAAAGATGGAGGGATGGAGGTGAACGGAGAGGTTGGGAAGGGGGAGCGAGATGGAGAAAGGAATGACTACCAGTTCTGAAAAGAAGATACCAAAAAACCAGAAAAATACAGCTACAACATTCTCAAAGAGATAAGCAGTGAATGTTCCGTTCGCAAAAACTGCTCACTGAAGACCGTTTATGAGGTTCTTATACCTATACCGCACCTAATGACCGCAAAAAACCGCTTTACTGACAGTCGAAAAATCGAATGCAATAAAACCAAAACTAACCAAATTACTGAGAATATCAAAACTTCTATTACGAAAGGTTCTTCAGAAAAATTTTTTAACCGAAAATGGCAGCAACCGAAAAAAGAGGCTTATTTTAAATAGTCACCATAGCAGTTTTCCCAGCTGAAGTCTCCCCTTCCAAGAGTACTGGATAACGACCGCTGCAAACAATTCGTGCCAAATCGGCTAGATGCCTCTTCACCGATGCCGTGCATATGTAATGTGGATCCTCCTTCGGTTGCTCGATACCTGCCTCCACCCAATAACCTTCCACATTTCTGGAACGAACTTGAATGAGAACGATAAACGTCAAATGCTTTAAGATTATACAAGTATATCGATGTTCACAAATTGGAAAATAATGAAGCATTTATACAACGGGAGCAAATCTTAATAAAACTTAGAGATGGTGATTCATTCAAACCGGGTCACAAAATTTTTGCAAAGAAAAACCCAAAATTCATAACTTATTGAGTAAGTTCCGCGAATAAATACTTGCCGAAGTAGTACTGAGCCGAGTGGCAATGTGGTCGTCATTTTATGCTCTTTACTTCTCAAATATAAAACAAAAGAGCACATTCATAGAAGACTTCATCAAAAACTCCCTCATATAAATTCATCAAGTGTATCCAAACTTCCTCCATAAAGCGACGCATTTACTTCTAGAAACTAAACAACGGCGAACCGGGGAGTTTAACTCTCATTCCCTTCAACATTTAAGAAATACATTCGACTTACTCATTCGCAAATTGATGAGTCAATTAATGCAATGTAAACATATTTTCAAACTCCTAATATCATTACTGATATCATTTTTCTTCGAAATGAATAACCCTCCAGAAAACTGTCCAGTACGTTAGCAACACTTACATATAGTCGCGACCATTCAACGATGGAGTAGGAGGTTTAGGGATCGGGTTACCGGGTACTTTGCCCACACATTTCGCGATCATCTTCTCGACCTTCGATCTGTTTTGAGCATCCATATCATTCAAGAAAGACATCGAAATCGATTCGCAAAGACTTCTGACTTCACCACCAAATAAATTGGCAGACGCTAGTGACAGTGCACGACATAGTGTACGCAAACTGAAAACAACAAAAAGAAAAACACTGCTTAACCGATTCTGATCAAAGTGCCAATCACTACAACTTTTTCAAGAAGAGTCCAAGGTCTACACCTCCGACACTATCACCTCTGCCATTATCGATGACAATGTTCGAGAAATGTGTATAGGGACAACTTCCGATCTCCGTCAATCCCAATTAGCGATAAGTTTCCCATCATAGCCTACTACAACTATCCCTTTTTAGCTAGGAAACCTCACACCTGAAGACTCCAATCACCGAAATCTCGCATAGGGCAGTAACACATGCCCGAATTTTCGAATTACAATGCAATCCGCGTTTGGTTCGGCTGATTTACGACTACGTAACGGTAACAACGCCATGCTCAGATCTGGAAAGAAGGTGTAACCACTGCAACAAACTGAAATCAACGGTGAATTCTGCAGTCTATCCAACTCACTGTTTCCTTCACCATCAACTATCCCCTACCCTCTCTCTCTCAATGCCTATGAATGAAACAAAGTCAAACCGTGAGTCACACCGTTAGCTGCACTCATTTATGAACCAAAATTTACCAAAATTTAATCCACCAAACAACAATAATGACTGGATTTATAGGTGGTAACACTGCACTTTTCCAGTATCGAAAGTGGGAAACATAAAAAAAGTATAAAACGGTTAACCGCTTTCATACCGAAAATACTTATAAAAATAAATAAGAAACGAACAAAACAATAGCAATTATGTACCGCACATTCTCCTGAAAACCCCCTCCCTCCGATATAAGTGCTTGTCTTGAACTGAGAACTGCTGGTAGCTCTTTCCTCATCGTGACCCTTCGAACCTTCAAGCTAGACCCCTCTCCCGCATTCAGCTCATTTGAAGTGGCTATCGGCAATATCCTTTGAACAGCTGATCTGGTCTTCTCAAAACATCGACCGTGGTCGGAAAATTCAATGACGCAAAACTTGGATTTTTTCTTAACAGCTTCAACTTTCTCGAAAACAGCTTTTTCAACCTCAAACTGAAATCCTACAACAGTGGGAAACGACACCTGTACAAGTTCTACTTCCTATCAGAACGAAAACATTACGACTCTCGCGGTTCAATTTCAGATTATACGATCAATCGAATCCACAATATCAAATATCATCGACCAATCTATAACCGATTTAAGGGAGAGATAGGGTACCCAGAAAAATTCAATTTATAAGGATTTCCTTACTAAACTCCAATTAAAGCCTTTATCATTTCGTAAATTTTCTGCGTCAATTTTGCATCAAAATAAAATACAAAACAATAATATTAAGCTAGTCACTTACCTATATTTTCCAGGTAACATCTCACGCAGTGCCCTGTATAACTCAAGTACAGAGTTCAATCGACGGGCCTCCAAAGCAGGTAGATAGGTGTGTCCAATAATACTCAACTGATTCATATCCGTTGTTTCCCTCACAAATATTTCGGTGAATCTTGTCCTGCAATGTCATATTGTATCAGTTTTCCGATCTATGCTTTAACGAATTAATTTTAAAGCTCAATAATTAGTTAAAATATTCATGTACAAAAGTATCTAACCTTACTCCTTCCGGGAGGTTCCTCTTTCCGGTGTCGGTGGCCGGGTTCATGCATGCGAACAATCTGAACTTCGAGTTGCGAGTAGTGGCATCGTCCATAACATGCACAATGGCGTCGATGCATTCGGACGGCGCCAAGTTTATTTCATCAACCAACAGCCAATCACCTCGTTCGACTGCCTTAATTTAGGGATCAAGGATCTGGGAAAACACAATTATTGACAGTGCTCACTGTTCTCATCGATGAGATGGATGTTTTTCAGTATGAAAATGACACTGATATACCATGGTAGTATCTTCTGTGGGACATTCCCCGCAACAGTCTGCCTGCTGACTGAGGGCGTATGACAGACCGACTTCCCTCTTGTTGCGGCGAATCCTTTTACATATATGCGTCTCACGACCTTCCGTCCTTTCATCCTTCCACATATATGCGTCTCATAACATGTTTGGACCTCCCGTGATGAGCTCATTCACATCACCCAGTCCTTCGTTCCCATCAACAAGTGACTGATCTGAACTCAAGCCGAGCCTGCACCTACGACAACTTAAACCAGCCCTTCTTACAGTCATCTAAGAAGCTAGGTATGTGAGGTCTTAACATATATATGAACCGATTAACGGATGAAAAACTAGCCACCGAATGTAATCGCCTTACGGGAAGGAAAATATTTCACACACATCAGTAGCCACAATTACTGTAAACAAAAATGACATTAAGGTAAGATACCAATATCAGCAAGAGACCTCACTGAAAACTCCCTCCACCAGCTCTCAATAAAGAGGTGCGCTAACCTCAGCAACAACTCCACGAACATACGCGAATGGCAGCGCTGTTTTCATTACCGCTTGTTTGAGACGTTCAGCACGGACCAATACACTGGCCCACCGCGGATGCCAATCCGCTTTCGACGGCATCATGATCGCCCTCCTGGCAATCTCACTCATTATGCTCGCGAAATCGGCATAACGACCCGCCTTCAAACATTTCTGAAATTAACATCAGCGTTAACAATCAGCTATCAACCTGTGTGGTCTCAAAGTTAACATTATTTGCAATTAGATAGATGAATGCGCTCGTAATTTTAGATCTGAAGATCTATATTTTGAATTACAATCTTTATTGTCTTACTTCTCGAAAAGTACTATCAAAATGGCCTCATCCCTCATCGCAATACACTTTATTTATAGCACACTTCAATCTGAGGCCGTCTTCGTGTGGCCTCAAATTATCCGGAAAAGATAGTCACATCCGTACTTTTGTTACTTACTTGAAGAGGTTTTGCTGCCAAACGACTGTCAGCCTAACCGATAAGGCTCCTTTAAAATTCCATCATCGTCACCACCCTTTATAAAAATCCTTTCAGCTCACATTTCAGACTTTCTGTATTTTTATTCTTTTCCCATCAATTTCTCAACGCGACTATAATCAAACAGCACGCTTCCCTCACTTCACTAGGAATTCCTCTCTCTCTTCTTCCGACGAGAGGTTTCCTCAGAATCTAAATGTTCAGAAAACCCCGTCATGCTGACATTACCTACTGCAAATGGAATTTTTTGATAATGATGTTGAATATATTCAGAAAATCGAAATGAATCCCCACGATGAACGCTTTCGAGCATCATCCACACAAATAAATCGAAAATTCAACTTGCTTCACATTGTCGGTAACTTCCATGATTTCCTAAATTGAATAAAGACGGGTCCACTTTACCAGGACATATGAAGTCACGAAGTTACAACCTATCCAATACAACTATCTTCACATATTGTCTTCTCGTTTCATACGACTACATAGCTGACCAAAGAAATAAATAACTTCAGGTTTCACCTCGCACTTCGAGAGGAACTTGGCGTTTCTTTGAACATCAAAACACTCCAGAAATAACTGGTCGTAGCAACTCTTCAGCGGTTGAAGCATATTATTTAATGACACCGGTTTATATCTAAAAATTGACCTCAATTTTCCTTCAGTGCATAAGCAAAAAAGAACAACCACAACCCATAACCGAACTTTATTTTCCCTGCTTAACTCATTTAACCGATAGATATCTCATCTACTTCAGGGTGAAGCACAACACTGCCACATTTACCCAAGAAGACTACTCTCACTACCTTACCAGAACAACCCAATAATCCGGATGATCACCTGTTATCTGGATCGCCATACAAAATTTGCTGCTTCTTTTTAAAAATACATCGGCACAGAAATTAGCGAGGGAAAGAAGAACAGCTCCAGAAGAACAGCTACATACAAATATCCTAACCAAAGGCAGAAATAGTGCTATAGAGAAAATACCCGAGGAAGCCTAAGCTGGAATGGCAAACAAGCGGAAAGAAGAAAACGAAATAGGGAGATATCCCTTCCTAAGCGAAATCCAATGAAATATGATCTATTGCCGCGGATGTCCATTATCTTTGTCCCATGTCATGCTTTGCTTGCCTACTTACCAATATTATTTGGTTCGTTAACAACTGATGGCATGTGCCATGTGATTACGTTAAAACCACATTCCAATAGCTTTCAGAATATCTTCGGTGCAAGCTCCTCTCCTTTTACTTCGACTTCTTCTCCACTGAATACATGGACAAGAACTAAAAATTATACAAATTCCGAAATTTCAAAGCAACGCGAGAAGTGAAAGTGAAGAACTGGAACCCAAGAACTTGAAAGAATAAGATACTAACCCGCCGATGAGATCACTGGAATCAGAATGCTGCGAGAGGTTTACCACCCGAAGTGTGACATTCGCGTGAGCGGCAATCGACTGCACAACTGAGGTCTTTCCGACACCCGTTTCACCGACCAACAATACAGGCTCGTTACGATCAATACATACCGCTACTCGTTCCATTAACTGACAAACATCGCGCGTCACACCCAATAATGAACGCTTACTGCAAAATATTCACTCTTCGCTTTGCAAACCCCTTAAAAAGCTTTCACTTCCTCTCCTCCCTATCCCCTCCCGGCAAAAAAGTCCGCCTTTATTCTAGACATCGAGTTGACTCTCTTACCTAGAATAAACGAATTTTGTTATTTACATAAAAGGATAAATTATCTTGAGTGACCGATTACTTGTACTGCAATCAAAGCAAGAAAATAAGAAATCTACCCACTCAGATGTTCACATCCGACTTACAACAGCAAGAATACTTCTGCCAAATATCAGGTGTGCCAACAAATTTCATCCCCAAGCTCCCCATAATGGGCACAACTTCGAGAAGTGATAAACTTTGAGAAGCACGACACTCTTCAATATAATCACAGCTTTTTTCTAATTAACTAGACAAGTGCTCCAACTTTCAACTCGAGGTGTTAAATGGCTTCATCTCGACCCCGGCACCAAGATTGATTTAATGACGCACAAATACAACAACATCAATGTCACCTACCTTTGCGCATCCGTTTGTTTTGATACTTTCACCTTGGCACGCCCACAGGTGAAATGTTCCCGTTCAACCGATATGGAAGGCATACGTAGATTTAAGTAGTATTCGAGCTGTTCTCTGCTCACTGACAGCTGTTTGGAAATAATCTGCGACAACTGCATCAAGTCATCGAAAGACGCACAATGTAATGCCCAAACATCACTTAGTTCTCCCAAAATAGCAATGTTATCCGCCAAATCGGTTACGTGCTGCAATCGTTCACACGCACGGAATAAATCACTGAAATTCAAGTGGTACTTCGCATAGACATTACTACCAAGCTTGACATCTTCGCTATTGTCGTTTGATGATATAAAGAAAAGTTATCGTACCCCTTTAAATACAGCCTCTTTTTGGCCTCGAAAAACGAATTTCAAGCTCCAGCAGAAAAGAAGTCCCACGAGCAAAACAGAACACCTCAGATTCCTATGCTAACTGATCACCCTATGAGCGCATACATATTTCATCACAGCGGCACAATTACACTGAAAAATCTTCCAAGTTTTATACAAAATCACGGCCCCACCCCCAACCCGTTTCGCCTTAAATATATTCACACCATTGGTGAAGAACTGACGCTCCCGAGGCTCTCTTCAGATGAATACGATGGACGGCTAATTTGCAGAAAAGGTGAGAAAACGAATGAACTTTCAGAGGCATAAAACTCACGTTGATGTTAGCATCCTTCTTGAATGTTGCCTAATTTCCGCATTTACAGCAACAACTTCATCAAAAATGACGATCAATTTACGTGCCACTGCAGCCACTCGACCATATTTCACACAGATTATTCGTCTCAGTTCCTCTTCACTGAATGGTGGTAATGTAACATGAAGCCGAATTGACGACAACAGAACCATCGCATCGGCAGCCATCGACGACCCACCCGACGATGACGTCCTGCAATAACAATATTTCAGAGGTAAAACTGCTGAACGACAATCATGGCCATCATCTAATCCGTTATATTGGCACAACGGAGACTTACTTTGTCCGATATTCAATCAGCTGAATATCTATCGAATATATCAGAAAATAAAAGATCGTCATAAAAATTCAATATATGTGAATCAAAAAATTTCAACAGCTTTTCGATGAAAATATCATCTGTTAAGATATAAATATAAAACAATGCTGCCTAAAAAGCAGTTCAATAATCTCGCGATAAATAATCACGGGAGCGAGAGAGGATCATAAAGGAATAAACGGAAGATTTTCGTATGGGAAATAAACGAACGAAACATTTCCACTCAATAAATCTTAATCATTCTGTGAAAGTAATCCAGCAGGCAAAATCTATTGTACCAAACTTGCCTCAGGGTTAGCAGCCAAACAAGAAAGACATTCAATTTGTGTTATAATCAACCGTTATAACGGATCTATGCTACAAGAGATGATCATTTCGCAGTGAAATTTCTCTTTAATCAAGTTTTCATCCACCTAACTATGAATTAACCCTCGCGAATATAAAAACTTCTTCGAAACTTTTCAGTCAGCTTTCGATTTTCACAATAAATGAAACTGCAGTCGGAAATTGATCAAATGAGAATTAATATCTGTGGAGGAATTACCAGATAAAGCGGCACGTTATGCATCCTTCGCAACAAACAAATTATAAAGTATTATTTAAAAAGCATTAGACATTTCGTGGCGAATTCGTTACAATTTTATCAGAAGCGATAGAAAACAACCCACAGTGCACTCTCAACATCCTCGAAGGAAATTTGCTGTGCATAAACTGTTTAGCATTGAATAGAAATGAACCCAGGCAAGGAATAATCGAAAAACGCCACTCAAATAACACTCCACGAAGGAAAAGAACTATGATTCGACGGTCTTTGCACAATGCTTCTATAGGATCATATACTGCCTTTAAACAGTCTTATCGCATACGGTCGATTCAGTCACAAAATCCATACAACTGACACTGTTCTCGCTAACGAAAAATAACAGGATGAACTGAGAGGGGAAAAGTAAGACAACAACAAAGTTACCTCAACGTAGCGACTACAGACGCTTCAGGATGCATTTCAACAACTTCACCGGCATTTATCCTCGCCCATCGTCGCTCACAAAGATCGATCACCGCAGAAATCAAATCGACAGATGCACAGTCGATGTCTTCTAACAATACGATCCCCGGTTTGCGAATCACCTTTAAAAATTAGATATTTCATTGGTGTGACGAAGAAGAGAAGGATAAATAGTTATAGAAGTGGGGGGAGCGATAGAAAAAGGAAGGAGAGGATGGAAGACTTCCAAATATTGCTCACAAAACTTCTTACGGAGGAAGGCACAGGATATTTCGTTTCGCTCCAGTAGTGGAATGCTCTTAGTGTCGCCCAAATTACTTCGAAAAAAGTGCCATGAACATTAAAGAAGCAATTTCCATCCTCTTTCAAGACTTCAACTCTTTAAATCACAACGACCTTCTCGGCTATTAACGCCAACGAAGTGTTCAGTCTCATCTCTAAATATGCATCCTATAATGGAAGAATAGGAAACCATTGATCGGTGTGCACGCCATACTGCATTCGTTTCTTCAGTTTTTAACTAGCGACTGAATGGTCTCGAACTGCTGCTGCTCTTAATGAATTGTTCGTTCATTCGCTTAAGCCGTTTTCGTGAACAATTCGATTCTTCTCGCTATTCATGCTCACATGATTTACATGTTTTCCCATTTAGGTCATTGAAATGAATAAATAGAAAGGAAAAAGCAATCGCCAAATACCCATCAATATATCTTTCCTAATTCCATCAATCATTCAAGAGGCGAAAGCTTACAACCCCGTTCACACTATGCTTCTTGCTTGTTTAAATGAGTAAGGAAACATTCTATTATGACAAAGTAATGAGGTGCTCAATAAGCGAAAAACTTTGCTGGTAAGTGGCATTTTCTAATCATGCCTCGCGAAACGGTCCAATAAATAGACGAACACAGAGCACAACCAATTACTCAGGTAAAAACGATTGTACTAACGATAATCAGAAGGTAAGCCCCTTCTTCCCACTCCGTCACTATCTCTCCTCTACCCCTACTTATATGATTGGAAGCGAAAGGGAAAAGAAGAAGCTGCAAAATTTCTTATAAACGATTGGAGGTCCATCTTTTCGCTATGCAAACTATGTAGCAGTAGCGACATCAGCTCAAAATTTTCATCCACCATTACCTTCTCAGAGGAAATTGTGGCCGGTAAAAATGAGCAAAGACCGCTTCAAAGGCGAGGAAACACCGCTAACCTCAGTGAACGAGCTCGGCTTCCATATAAATTCTCCGGGGATCTCCGCACATTGAAATGAACCATAAAGGGTTTTTGAGTCGACCTGATCGCCCATTTGAAATATACTCAACGGCAATTTCATAATTGAAGCGATTTCGCGAACTAAACATGTCTTACCACAACCAATTGGACCCTGAAATACAACTATGAATGATCGACATTACTTCCGCTAATCTTCATGATATGATACGGTAGAATTTACAAAATTCGGATCAGTAAAATTTCATATAAATAAGTGCCGAAGGGCACTAAATCCACGCAAAGAAAGTAAATTATAACCCCCCCCCCTCCTTCCCTCTCTTCATCGCACCGTATTAGACCGCAGTATATTTTAATGATAAGCTCAAAGTCACAAAACTGTTCGGGTGGTCCTTGCCGGTTACCTTGACCTTTCCACGAAGTCGAACGCCTTTTCAATAAACTTCGCAACTTTTTACAATCTCATCGTCGATGACAGCATCTCCTGAGGAGTATTGCTGCCTCGATACAGACTTTCTCTGTGTTTACGTCCGAATCATAAAGCAAATCGGTCTTGGGTTAGTAACTGTGTACGACATTCACCACGGTTCACACACAGTCATCTCCCCCGTCCCGTTATTTTGCAGTCGTCAACCTAGATGCAAGAAAGAGAGTTGCGAAAAAACCGGTCAACTGCAAATAAAAACACCATAAATATTACAGTTATGAGAGGAAAAATTATAAAATGCATTAAATGCATAAAAGACTCACCTTAAGCAGCACAAAGCAGCGGGTCCGCATTCCAACCTCGATCTGCTCCCTGAATGCCATCCTCGTCGGTATACAATCTACTGCAGTATGGTTACTCTCTTGCTCTTCGATGGATTCGCCATCGTTGCGAGTTCTCTTGCCGTCATCAGACGATTCACCGCACGAAATTCTGCGATCTGCTTTACGTTTGCGATTTTTATGCCCTTTTGACATCACTACAAGTAAAGTCGGTATATTACATCGATTCACAAGATGAAAATCAAGTAAAACGGCGAGTTTAATTTCAATAAAGCGAACGGTTATTCACAGAATAGAGAAGGAAATTTTCTGGAGAAGAATTTCTAAGTAGAATGAATTGACGGAGCAGAGTATCCGCGCATAGATGAATCGCAAATTTATCGGATACGATATGATCGGAGAGGAAATAATAACTTTCAACGTCTATAGAATCCTTCCCCGGTATCGGTGTGTGTCTATGAAGAGGATGCCGACTACACAATTGTTCCATTGTTCCTCTTTCCCCTCCGTTGCCATATCGAAGGAGACATTTTACATGCATCTCTCCTCGACCATCCACCTCAAACGTTTGCAAAAACTGATCGGCACCTGTCAACAAGCCTTCTGAAACGACCTCTTTATGATAACTAACGACTCCGAACATGTAATTCGACGACGATCGATGGGGCTTTTTTTCTTCGAGAAACTGACATTGAAAGAAAAGATAAACGACAAAACTATTGAGAATTCACATTCAAATTAACTCGTAACTAGAAGCAAATAGTATTCGTACTGAAATAATTTCCACATAAAAGGTAAAGATAAAAATTCTCCGCACACAAATATTCCAATAATTCATTTGTATAATCAACGACGGGTGTGTGCGTATGCTGAGGTAAGCCTTTTATGCATATTAGAGCGAAGGTAACAAATGAAAGCTACTCTGAAACTCTCGATTATTTCCGACGAGGACGCCCTAATTTAATAGTAATCTGAACGAAAACGATTACAATAATAATGAATGGAAACAATTTGGCGATACTGCGATCGGTCTGTATATAATTTGACGATACTGCGACCGGTCTATATATAATTTGACGATACTGCGATCGGTCTGTATATAATTTGACGATACTGCGATCGGTCTGTATATAATTTGACGATACTGCGATCGGTCTGTATATAATTTGACGATACTGCGACCGGTCTATATATAATTTGACGATACTGCGATCGGTCTGTATATAATTTGACGATACTGCGATCGGTCTGTATATAATTTGACGATACTGCGATCGGTCTGTATATAATTTGACGATACTGCGATCGGTCTCTAGCATTTTATTTTTAATTGGCGGTGGGGGAAAGAAATTCCATAAGATCATCATGGAGCAAAAAGTTAATACTCCATATTTCTGGTGTTTTTACATATGAAATTATGGATGCTGAAATAAATAAATAAACAGAAAGGTAAATAAATGAATAAATCCTCTAATTAACGCTACCATTAACTGAGATATAAGCAATAGAGATCACTCTATCACGGATAGTCAATTAAAAATAAAGTGAGTCTTTGGTCGATTGACGATTTCCTATTCTTTGGAATTTTCCACCTCTTCCAGAGAGATATTCAGCCAAAATGCTTCTGGATACTTTTGAGTTATTGACGATATTGGATTCGTTGATCCTCTGCTCGAAATTCGGATCGCTGATCCTCTGCTCGAAATTCGGATCGCTGATCCTCTGCTCGAAATTCGGATCGCTGATCCTCTGCTCGAAATTCGGATCGCTGATCCTCTGCTCGAAATTCGGATCGCTGATCCTCTGCTCGAAATTCGGATCGCTGATCCTCTGCTCGAAATTCGGATCGCTGATCCTCTGCTCGAAATTCGGATCGCTGATCCTCTGCTCGAAATTCGGATCGCTGATCCTCTGCTCGAAAAGAATACTAAATTAAAGAGAGACTTGTCGAATCAATTCTGTCCAACTTTTTGTGATTTTAAACGAGAAACTAAGCGACAAAGCCCCAATATTCCCTAATTGAGAAACACTGCCGAATGATTGAAGTAACTGGAGATGAAGAGAACGGTGTCATGCAGCTGTGACAAAATTTTTTAAATCAAGCTTCGGCCATATGCCATTTCGTCACTTAATGCACCTATGTTAGTTCCCCACATCTCTGCGACCTAATTGCCTAACACCTGAGGTCATTTCCTGTCCATTCTAGAGGTAAGCCTCATTCACCTTGACGACTCGAAACGTTTACCGCAGGTCTATTTCGAATGTCATTCGACTTGCACTCAAGGAAGTCAATTGCAGCTGACTGCTAATCTCGCTACAAGTCACAGGTGTCCCGATCGCGCTATCACAAAGTACGCTTAATCGAGGCTGAAGGGAAGCGGATGGGATCCAAATACCTACCAAGAAATACTACTCGAAGATCATTTCGAAGGTAAAATTTGCGTAACGATTCGAACCATTCATGAAAGAAAGAAATTTTTGGAGTACTTTATAAAGCGATATAATTTCAATTTGCACCGCCAAGTTTCATGTGAAATTCAAGCTCTCGACGTCTAAAATAGCGACCACACGGATACCGTTCATTGGAAACTCTCCTAAGAGTCAATTCGAGAAAAGAGAGGCCTCAATATGTCCAACTAAATGGACCCTCATTAAGATTGATGAGTGGAAAACTAAAATCTATCATTGGAACGCTCTCTCTCAAACAGTCGCTAATAAGTGGGAAACAGTGGCACCTCTGAAAGAGACCATAAAAGAGGATGAAAGAGAACAATTATGCCGACAAAGAAGGACATTTATATGATCGAATATTCTCGCGATACTATACAATAATCGCAATATTCAATATTATCTACTTATATAAATGATGGGCAAACGAACTCCTCTCATAGACGTTAAACAATAAAAATTGTTTTTTAAAACACCAGTTGGAACTACCTTACATCTTTCTTAAAAAAGAACACCTATTCTACATCTCCGAATGCCTCCCGCCCGTTTGCCTGGTTTCCAGCCAGTCGACGAATCACCACGATTCGCTGATCGAATATAACCTGCGGAGTTGATACGTGTTGATAAAGGTTCCAAGTATATCGCCTCAACGATCATATTTGCAGTTGCAATCGTATTATCTGCGTCTATAGAGTGGATTACCGAGTCCTCATTAAATTGTCACACCAAACTGGAGGATTAAATAAATACGACATACCTTCGAGGGTTTAGTATCTCTCATTACTGGCAGTACCCCTACCCCTAATTCCCCCTCTAATGCTGGCAGCAATTCCTCGGCTCTGCGTTCATGACGAATTCCAGAGTCACATGCGTCTCGGGAACTCAACTATTATTCCCTTTAAAAAATGTCTTTATTCTCAACCAAAAACGTCGCAACATTCAATACAGTCGGATGAGAGTATAAAGATGGTGAGAGAGTGATACATTTACCCGTGGCTGAAGTGAATCTCACCACCTCAAAAAACGGAGAACTAAAACTGATGGAGAGTAGGTTCCGCCTCGAAGCTGCTAAAAAATGAACTCTAAAATAATAATGCAAGAAATTCATACTGAATAAACGGTCGTCAGCGATAGGCGACAAGACAAAAGTGAGGAAGCCATCAGAAGCACAAACGGTGACCGCTTAATTGCCTCTCGAAATCAAAAACAGAGAGAGAGAAAAGGGCTCGTAGAACTATCAAGGCATCTTTCATATCGCCGGTTTTCCTCATTCGATTTTTCAACTTATAGGACAACACAATTGCAGGAGACAAACACTAAGTGTCAACAAATGTTAAACATATGAAAGAAGACAACACCTCCAACATACGAAATCATATGCTACCATAGACGACAGATGAGGGCCAAAAAAGAGACCAGCAATGTGGCCCCTTCGAAGACAGTTCAAATCTCGGCAGAAAAAAGGCAACGCAATGAAATCAAGTCCAGGGAAGTCTTCCGTGAGACACTTTTGTTCCTTGAAAATACGGCAATTTTTGAAAATTACTCAATTATTGAAATAAAGTGCCCAACTAACCTCTTTTAGATGCAAAAGATTGCGGTCACCTTCTCGAGCGAAGGTCACTGACTTCTAATTGGTATATCAAGTGTCATTTCGAATCCACCCACTGATCTCATCACTAATCATTTATCACCTCGTGTTGCCAGCGAAGCATCATTCAGTCTTATTAGCTTCCCTTATTATTCGACCGAGCAATCTAGACAACCTTATTCGGATAGTACCACTATAACTTCATAACCAGCGGGTTCATATTCTCACTCGTGGAAAAGCTCAAGGAAAAACGTTGACATCACTCCTCTCACTTATCCACAGTTCATCAGTCACCTAACGACGACGGGAATGAAGAGGAAAACTCAGAGGCAGAAAAGTGCTGTGAAAATCAGCTTTAATTAACACAAAGAAGCGTACAATTCACTACAACTCATTTGTACACAACAATTTTTTGAAATGTTTCCTGACAACACGGATATCAATGCCATTAAAATATCGTGCAGCTGAACACGGCAACGCAACTTCTAAAAGAAATAAAAATGAGTCGATAGTTCCGGTTCTCTTCTTATTCATCTCGAGCTAGATCGACTACCTCAACTAATAAAAATCAGGACCAATTGGTTCCGGGAGTTTCGACGTTGCTATCAAAGAGTTCCGATGAACTAAAGGGAGGTCCTTCGTCCCTATCAAATTTGGGAGTGAATTCGTTTACGGATTTTTATCCGTAAACGAATTCATCAATCCGTTACGATGAAACAAAAACTGTTAACAGTTAACACAGTTCAGAGGTCACGAGGCGGCATTACGGGCTTGTAGGGTTCGTTGGCGCTGAAAGCTGATCGGCTGCTTGCTGGAGCACCTGCCACTGCATTAGCAACTGGACGACCCAACTCGAACAAATATTTCAAGTCGGCTATTGTAAGCTTACTCAATTTTTTCGATGCGGCGCTGAAAAAAAAGCTGTTAACCACTCCGACAAAACAAACGGCATTTTATGCTCTAGAACAAAGCTGAAAATAGTGTTTGCATAAATGAAAAACAAATCTAAGGGTTCACTCCGCATTCTCCTATTCCCCACATAACTTTTTTATCCCACAGATTATTCCGTACAATCATAAAAACTTTATGGAATTATGCAATACAAAGCGCACTGGATAAATCTGAAGAATCCCCTCCTATAAACACTAGTATCGAAGTCAAATAAGGGAATCGTCCGCCTAAAAACACTACCCGGCCAAGTAAAACATAGAGGTTAGAAAAATTTCTCCATAAATACAACAAAGTCGAAGCAAAATAAAACTAAACGCACTTTCGGAGCCGACGCCAATTTTCAACAAACAAAACAAAAACCAAAGAAGGGATAAACTCGATCGCGATATTAACTTCAAAAACACAAAAAAAAAATTCCAAATTTAAATGGTAAAATGATCTCACCCCTCAAGAACCCCTTTCGCTAACGCCATCTTCGACTGCTGCAGTGTCAATACTCGTTCCTCAATTGTGTCCAAACAGATGATTCTGAAAATAAAAGAATCTGAAAGAATATATCACCCCAAAAGATGATTTATCATTAATAAATGCAACGATTGCAATAAAAAAGCGCCAAAAATCAAAGGAATGAATAAACATTCCGATGAATGAATAAAGAAGATAAAACATGAAGGCAGAAGCAAAGAAGCCAAAAATCCATCTTCTCAAGCAATCGCTGCAAACAGAACACAACGGGTAATCTCAACAGCAACCTCAAATAGTCACTAAATGGAAAAAATGAACAGAAAACAAAAACAAAAATAACCTATAACATAATTAACCTGCAGCGATCTCTGCAAAACCCCGAGTCAAGAATATAAGAAAAAGTCGAACAATAAACGACCTCAATGCGAACGTTTACATGCCAAATGATTACTGCACGCACCAACATTCAAAAGAATTTCGACGAATTAAAACCACTAATTCCCAAGCTAAGTGAACATCTGAATATAAGATAACTTACTTGTGTATGAAGACTTCTTTTGTTTGGCCCATTCGGTATATACGGTCGCAAGCCTGTTGCTCTAGTGCCGGATTCCAATGAAGATCGATGAGGAACAGATGATTGCCTCCAACCAGGTTCAGACCAACTCCACCAGCTGTAAGCGAGAGCAGCAGGACACGCGAGCCGCCACCAACCTGATTGAAGCTTTCGACTCGTGGCTGCCTACAAATCAAAAAGGCACCTCAAGAATGTGACCTTTAACTTTTAAAGACAACACACACCAGAACGGAGCTCTCACTGACGTTGGCAATAAAACATTCACAGAACATAGCACAACATCTACTGACCCCGTTCGTCAACCTAACAGAGTGAACTTTTAGTGGCAACAATTGCGCTTCCTATTCCCTCCTAAAATCAGGGCAGAGCGGCTCACAGTCGTCTAAAATTTGATGCTCCTATTGCCTACTGAAAGAAATCAGAGACCGAGGCTCACTTGGCATTACTTCACGGAACTAGCTTCCGCGCCCACACTAGTGGCTTTATAAATCAGCAACAATACCATTCAACTAAATACTCATCATTTCCTTCGTCTCACAACTTTAAGTCAGAGATATTCACTGATGAATCAAAGTGTGTAACCCAGCAACAAAATAGCGCGTGCGAATTTCTTCAATCGCCAATTAAACTCACAATTATTCGAACATTCACATCTTCCGAAAAAATTCATTAACAACGGGAAAAGAAAAAGCACTTTAAAATCTACGCACTTTTACAACTAGAATGCTGCAACTTACAAAAAATAACCCCGCCATCTCGAGCACACCGAACACAGCTGTGCGAGAAAGATCTACGCAACCAACACTTCTCTTCCCGACGACTCCTCTATTTAAACCAAGAAAAGCTAGGCGAAACTTCATAAACGTTTCTCCATCTTCGAAAAAAACAACGATTTCGGCAAGTGAAAGCGGGATTTCCGAAAAAAGCAAGCAAACCTGTCTTTTGTAGGTATTTTGCCTGTTATCGATGTGTACTGGACATCCCGTTGCTTCAAATGGTACTCCACTATATCCAACAATGAAGTCCACTGGCTTACAATAACACTAAAATGCAACAGTTTAAATCCGTCACGAAATCATATATGAATAAATCGCAGTCATAAACTCTAAATGAGGAAAAGTTTTGTTCGATGCTTATTGAACAACTCAAGCAAAGGCATTATAGCCTTCCAAACAATAATCTTGTTCAACATACGAAAACCTATCATTTCATCCTTCGAAGAAATTCCGATCTAGTTAGCACCGCCGCTTTTGAATGCTTGCTCTCGCTCTTTCTTTACAGTACAAAACTTGCTCTCAATCCTATACAAATGTCGGATTCTTTCCCTATCCACATCAAGCAGCAAACAAATTGAGCAAAGAAAATAAAAAATAAAGAAGTAAATGCTAGCCATTTATCGCCTCGTGCAAGCGCTTCATCGAGCCTTTCAAACAGCGCCACTAACTGAAACACTGGCACATTATTATTGAACTTCAGCAAATTTACAAATTCCCGGATCATTATCGAATACAAAAATGAATAGTTCACAAACAGACGGAATCGGCCCCACAGCCGAATCTACCTGACCACCAAATACGAAACCATCGCTTGCCGGAAGAGCACCTATAAAGAACATATACTCCTTGAAAGCGACCCTCTGATTCATTGTACCACACCTCGCAAATGTGCCAACATGCTCTCACCATTCCACCTCATGCATCCACCTTCTTTGCTTAAACATAGAGTAGCGTACCTTCGCTGACTGGAAAGGTGCTTCAAACAGGTACTCAACATTTCCTTGGTGACCGTCGGCAACCAACTCAGCAGCAATCGCATCATCCTCCATGATCGACATATTCGCTAACTTATTTGCCAGCTCCCCATCGTCTGACGGTTCTTCCCCCGCACCCAACGTTTCAAATGCATCCATATCGACCGCCTTCAAACAACTTTCATGAATTACAATTCAAATCTAGCATGACTTTTCAATCTAAAATTCTACATAAAACAGGCACATAGTGTTTCCGATAAAAAGAAATGGGTCTATTGGGACTGCAATAGTGTTTCTTACAGATTGAACGCTTATAACGACCTTTTTTAAAGTGCAGAAAATCATGTACAATCAGCCCATGCTGCTTCAGTTGTATGTAAGAACTGCGCATCAAAAAGATCGCAAGAAATTAATCAGAAAGTTTCATCGCTCGAACAGATGACAAGAAATGAACGTCGGCCTAGTGACCCGATTTCTTCACCTAGACCATGCTGGTAAAATAATTAATAAATGCCACAAGTTACTGGCTGAAAATTTAGCCGCAGCGTTGATATAGTTTCTAGCGAACTACTCATTCAAAAACCAAAGACACTACGAACCGCATCCCAATCCTTTCAAATTGCATCGGTATCCTGAAATCCACGATATCCAACATATGAGGTGGTACCTTTTTAGTTAGTGCTAGATGAACGCACGCCTGCCGCAACCTTAGCAGCAACGTCAGTACGCTGCTCATCACCTGGAAGTCGTTGTCAGCACTAATCGTACGTGCACCACCTGCAATCCCATAATCATTTGCAATTTTTTTTCATTAAAACACTCGATAACGATTATTCTAATATCACTTCATCAAATGATATTAATGGTATTAGAGAATAAATTCGAAATCGGAATTAAATTAGCTACTTCATCGACAAAAAGGCCGAGAAAAACTTAGCAAGAAGGAGCTGTGAAACTCGACTTCTATCGAAAACAATGCATTAGGAGAAGCTCGGAAAACCTATTTCCACAAAAAAGAAACAAACCTAAGAAAGGATTTCTCATGGAGGTTCCTTCGTCCCTTTTTTTGCGGCGTCCAAAACCATACAGTTCACGCTCTCCTTCTTCCTGCGTCCTTATCAGTTCACGTACCTTTTGCCTGCAACGATATGACGTTATAAAATTATATTAATACTTATTATTTATTTCACTTATCTCTTTGTTAATGAACATCAATCGAAAAGTGTTCACGGCCAAAATGCCGCTTTTGTCGTATAGCCAGTCACCAACCAAACAAAAGCATTTCTGGTCCAATGAGGTCATTTGACAACCTACTCTCACTAGTTTAAAATATATAACATTCCTGATTTTCTGCCAAGCGATCTTGGCTAAACGAAAACCTCTCACCTAAGTTCCCTATATTCGGCAAAATTTTCTCATTCAAAAACTCAGCTTTCGCAAAACTTCGCTATTCTGATGTGACGATTAATCTTTCGACATTTCTGCGTCACCACATCGAACGCCTTTCTACCGGACGCGCTATTCAATCGAGTTCCCTTGATGAGAAAATTCATGCAGTGCAAAAATAAAATACGGGACTACGAAACTTCATCATTCCTTTCCCGTTGCCTGTAAAAATTTCAGGTTTATTCGGGGCTGTATCACAAGAACAGCTGTTGGTAAGATAGCTCACCGAGAAGCCGTATACATGAGGTCGTACACTTTCTTCTCAAGACCACTGAGCACGAGCTCAACGCTCTCGTACTTTCGAGGTTTTAGGTCGACCTGAAAACAATAAAACCCCGTTGCAGTCATCATAGTATGTCACCTGCAGGTTCTGCATCCACATAACGTGAAACTAATCGAAAGCTCGTGTTTTCTCAGAAGCACTGTTATCACTCCAAAAAAAGACACTCAGTTCGACGTAAGACCCTTCATGAAAACTTACAATGGGTTTCAGGGAATGCGGACACATCTGATCCTTCGTTCGTCGAAGAAGAAGCCCTTTGATCAGCGTGTTGAGTCGATTTGCTGATGTCTCTGAAGAGCAAATAACCAAATAAACGACATCTGAGAAACCTGTACATTAAAGTGTGTCGAAGAGGCAACACAATGCCAGTAGTGAAAAGTGGCGTGGATTCCTCAAATGCAGAGTCGAGGCTGAAAGAGGATTAGAGGATGGGTGAGAGGGCGTTCCCTCCTTATACGCCTCCAAGCAATCATGAACGCATCTGATCTGCTTGCTTGACGCAATTCACAAGCGAGCCAGTCTAAGGATGTTCAACTTCAAACGTTGACAGCTATCAAACCCACCCCGAAATTCATGTATCTTGATGAATGTCGAGTTCAGCTCAAAAATTCGGTCGCTGAAATATCGTGAGATAAGAAGGATTTCAATGAACTCCACAAATAACGAGTGTATAAAAACTTGAACAATTCGGGATGCAGTGAAAAACTTCTTTCTGAACTCTAACACAATCCAAGTGAGAATAAGCGGGTAAACTTACGACTCTGACCCATAATCCATTCCTTCCAAACGGCCTCCTCATCGAATGGTGTCACTCGCAGAAACCTAAAACTTGTCAATGAACATTTCGCAGTAGAATCGCACAGTAAAGTCATGATTATTGGCCCGCTTTACAAGCTTCATTGATAAGCTCATTTGTCGATCTGAACACATCTGAAACTTCAATTTTCACCTGCACTATTCAGTGAATAGAGCAAACCAGTAGCGAAATTCCATGTTGACATAACATTTAGTTAGTTTAACAGAAATTGCGCATCACAGCTTTTTAAATATGAATCCATCTCCCCATGGACGACGTTAAAATTCGCATTTAACAGTATAACAAATCCTCATCACCGCCTCCATCTCAGCTTCTGAATTTGCATCATTTACTGTACACGATCGGATAAAAGCTAGAACGAACAGAACGTTTCAGCATCCAACTGATTTTATCGACCTACGAGACAGTGTAAATGACGTTAGGAAAATGCAATTCAATTCTACGGATTGAAAGTTCCCACTTACTAATTCAGTGATAAACATTAAGACAGACTGCTGAAGCAACAAAGTGGAATTGACCTCACAAGAGAGAAGAGATCCCACAGCTTGTTGTGAATCGGCGTACCAGTCAAGCACCAACGTGACGCTGCAGCCAAACGACAACATGCCTTCGACGCTAGAGATGTTTTATTCTTTATTTGGTGTGCCTCATCAAGCACTATACGATCCCAAGCAATCTTCGCAAGAATGGAACCAGGATTCTTCGCGATCCTCCTTCTGACGGCCACCTTCGGCCTCACGACCCCTCCATCACCTGAGTCCGAATCCGAGTCGCCCAAGATGGTTGGCTGGAAGAAAAAACTTTGGGAATAAACGAAGAGGTCCCTCTCAACAAGACCAGACTAATGATCAAGAGAGATTGGCAAAATGACTGTACAGCAGAGAAGTGATGGCTTCATGTTACGAAATTCATAAATCATTTTTTTCAGTTATATCTTTATCACCTAACTTTAACACATTCAAATACACTGACCCCCTATTTCTGCTGAAAGCATTTACAGTGCAAAACTAGATTAGGATCATATAATCTGCCCCCTTCCAACCCCATTCTCCTCTCTTTTAGTCGCTAAATCGTCGAATTCTGATCAATTCATGCGCGAAAAAAGACTCAACAAAACCATCGAACATCCATGAATGGATATACACAGTATTTCTTCTGTTTAATATCAGTTGATAAAATTACAGGAATTTGCCACTCCTCATTACATACAGCAAAATCAAAGAAGCCAACAAAAAGACCTTTTCGCCCAGCTCGCTTGCCAGCAGATTGTACGTTGTGATCACGACATCGTATCGCGCCATCCTTCTGGGGTCATCTTCACGTTTCTGTTTTGCCCCATGGAATATAAGTACCGTGAGTCGGCCTGCCTTGACGTGGCGATCGATCTCCGCCTCCCACTGGAAGATCAATGAAGCAGGTGCAATAACGAGTGTCGCCCTCGATGGTATGAGTCTATTGTCACATAAGGCCTTCTTCTTCCACTCTTCCATCACATCAGCACTATTGCGTCGTTCATTTTTGCGATACACGATAAGAGAGATGAGGCTCAAAGTTTTCCCAAGTCCCATGTCGTCCGCTGAAACAACGAATTTCAGCAACAAAGAGGCTCATATCAGTACAATAAATGATGTGCCAGGGATTTTCCCATCAGCATCCCTGTGCGAGCAGTGGTGTTATTTCTAAAAGGCGACCATGATATGGGAAAGAGAAATAAAAACAGCAGAAATGTTCCTTAGATTTTACGGAAAAGCCGGAGCGGATTTCTTGTAAAAACAATTTTTTTGGGGAAAAAAGAGACATATTACCTCTCAAAGAAAGTTTTCAGCCTTTTAAAAGAGTTAAACGATTACAAAAAACTTTCCCCTCAAAAATTATCCTTTGTAAAATGGTGGAAAAAACGACGGAAAATTCAAAATATACTCGAAAACAACCCAGAAACCATATATCAACGATGGATTTTAATCTAGCTCAAGCACAAAATCAGAGATCACGACCACGGTTCCATCTAGATTCCCAATAATTAAAACTAGCACTGCTGCTGAGCCGAATCAATTGCAATGAGATTTCAAAAACAACAACTGCAAGCGAACCCAATATGCCTCCAGGTGGTGACTGTGTTTCCCTCCAGAGCAACCACGTCAGCCCGCATCTCTGATGATACATCAGTTCGGTTCTTAGGCCTTCTGGAGTTGGCGTCTCCATATTCTCTGGTGCCGTCGAAATTGAACTGAAAAACAGATATTTAACAAAGATACTACTCTAAAGGTAAAAAGTTCACTCTAGTTAATAAGGTTTTTCAACACAAATTCAGGGCTTCTTTGGCAGTCGTGAAGAAATCATTCCAGTAGATTCCCCAAAAAAGACAACTCCAAAGACCATGAATTCACCCAAAAGCAGTTTTGATTAGTAATAGATGGAAATTCAATCATACAGAAAACTCTTCATGTACCTCATCTAAATTTTTCATCAGTGAGACGACAACGATTAGTCACCCAAAAATTTCAATCACTCTCAACGTTCCACTAAACAATGAGGCGCATTTAACTGCGCACAATACGGAAAGGCCTGCCCATCGAAACATCCAATTGCGACATCTCAAAGCGACCTCTTTTGATTTGAATACCAATTTTTCTTAAACCTTCCCGTAGCTCTAGTCTAATTTTGAAACAAAAAAGGAACAAACGACAAATTCCATATTTTATTGTTAAGTTGCAAAATTGTAATGGCCATCTAACCGATGCATTTTTGCGATCACATCGCCGGTGATAGTCTTTGCCACAACAATCCGATCATCGGTCATTTTACCACCAAAAAGCTTGGGAGGAGGTCTATCTGAAAAGATAATGAAAACACTACAGCCGGTGCTGATCGATAGAGGACAATAAAAAGAAGGAACTCACTGATGGCGGATTCAACAGAACTTAGGCAAGCACACATCAATTTTAGTTTTAAACAATAGAATAACAGTCACTCAAACGACTCCACTTGAGAAAAACTTCATTTAAAAAAACAAAATTCTTTATATATTAAAAATCCAATTACTTAAAAAAAACGGATATGTTGAATGTGAGACCATCGCAAAAAGAAAGCTGGAACTTTTTCAATTACTTAGAAGCTATATTATCAAGAGCCCCTTGGTAGTTTTATAGCCAATTTTTTTGGCAGGTCAATGAGCACTTTCCCTTCAACTAAGAAACAGGTGAACCCAATGTTTTATAGATGCAACAATAATCAAACCAAATGATTTCACATACTTGTGATCAGCCGCTTATACTCATCGGGATTTAATGGTTGCGGCGCTACAACCCTCAATTCCTTCGCCATCGTCTCTTCTTTACTCTCTGAAAGCAACAGGAAGTAAAAGGAAGTGAAGCAATTTGTCGAAGCACTTCATACACACTCTTAAGTCGTATTTATCGCTATTTTACACTAATATTTTTTATGAGCATATCGACTTTTGTTACCTGTCTTGAGCACATAAAGCATTTGAAGCATTCACTAAGGAAATAGGAGGAAATTTTCCTGGACTCCCATCCCAAATGTTATCGTACAGAAAGTCCAATTGGTGAGCCTCTCTAATAACTACAATAATACTGCACTGACAAACACAACAGTAATCATTTGACTGCATAATAACTTCCAGTTGCGCAAGTGAAACATTATTTCGCTCACCAAAACCAACTAAAAATTCTGCTGGCACCCATCTGACGCGCGCTTTATTTTTTTGGACTCTCGTAAGTGATAACCCCACAAAAGTCCACTCGAAAATTTCCTAATCTAACTGTTCCCAAGAAATATCAGAAACCTTCTTGATCCTTCTTACTGCTTCCATCTTCCTCGCGCCTGATCGCCGCATTCTCCATCAACAACTCCTTCACAGCTCGAATATTTGAACAAATCCGTTTTCCTCCATCAGGCAACTGCGCAAGATTGGAGGCAAATTTAAGCTTCTGAAGGATAGAACATCACAGTGGATCACCTTTTGAAAAAATTAAAAATGCTGTTATTTTATGGCATAAGATGAAACAATAGTCTGAAGGCACAATTTTGTGCCTTCATGCTACATGCCGACGTAAGTCATCGTAATAAGTTGAACTGCCTTACATATATATGTAAAGCTGCACAACTTAACGAAATCATCAAACTGCAATCGTTAATTTTCATCATCGAAGGTAAGCTTATCCTCCGAATAAGACCTAAATAGTGGCAACGATTCACATGCAAAATGACTCGAACTATTTATACGTTGAATAACCACCAGGTGGTCACATCCTCTAAACAAAAAAATTCATCCGAATACGCCCCTTTATAACACAACATATTCTATGTCTCGTAAACATTACATGTTTCCCTATTGAAAAAGTGATTTTTCAAAGCGTATATACGCGATAAAGAAAAATATGAAGCTGAAATACCCTCCTTCCAGTGGAAAATATCAATTCCACTTCATTTCCCGATTTTGCCCCTTTCATCTAACACTTCAGAAATGCAGAAAAACAGTCAAATCGTTGATTTAGAAAGTGAAGCGTGCAAAATGGTCTGAGAATAAATTACTCAACGACAAATCAGCAAACTCACGTTTAAGTTTTGAAGGCGTTGCTGCAATTCTTCTGTGCTCAATCCACGAAGCTTCTAAAAGCGCACAACAACAATGTCAATGCTCATGTCGACGAACTAATTTCAAACAAACAACTGAAAATATCGCTCAAAATTCTACTGAAGTATTATCGGAGAAATAATCACAACGAGGAATCTACAGCAAACTCTCTCCTGCAACCTACTTCAAAAAATCTCGCTGCGTTTAAAAATAAAGTGCCTTCGAACGCCAAAATCAATGATAAATAAACGCTTCCGATATTCTTAGTTGTTGTCTAACTGCATAACTAACTGTTCGTCGCGATTTACGAATTCTATGTGCACATAAGTTTGGCTTTCTATTAGATTTGATTTTTCAACACGTCATAAATAAACAAATGAGGAAATGAATAGATGGAAAAACAGGCAACGAGAATTGGCGTCAACCCTATAGATCGCAACTCTTAAACTTGAGTTAAAAGTCAGATCTTCCCTTAAAGAACACTGCCATCAATAAATATGCAATGCGTCAGACACTAAAAACGTTACCTCAGGGACAAAACAAAGAAAGTTGATGTCTTCGCACAGCTTCCAACTCATGGTACTAGCAAAAAGAAGTTTACTCATCTCAGGCAACCGTGAACCGTTTCCACCCTTCACCATTATGAAGTCTACTTAGGAGCTGTGTACCTCCTTGAATCGATCAGTTGCGGGAGAATCTTTGCATGGAGCACTAGCGACTGCTTTCTCCTCTTCTTCTTCCGACTCGCCTACTGCCTTTGCTGTTTCAGTGGTCTTATTGCCTTCCTCTTGCACGTCGATGGCTAATACCGAGTCGTCTATGACCATCACTTCTTCAGGCTAAACACTTCTCCACATAATTTAAGCCAGATACTTAAATCTACATTAAAATAATAACAGAAAGTTTTCGATGCAAATACAAGCTGCTGCAAAAATAAACGGGGAAAGGAGACTCATTGTATACTACAGTTTACAGTGAAATGTACCGCTACAGAAAACAGAATCATCGTTGAACAGTCAAAAAAATGAAATACTCTCAACCAACAAAATTCTCTGATATCAACAAACAATCAAATCTATATGGCTCCTCTCTACTATCCAAAATGGGGAGAGAGGCCTCGAAATTCATCAAGAATAAATCACATATTCACAGACATTACGCTCGAAAACATCATCAGCACACTTAGGCAAAATGCATTACTCCAATGCCTCGAACAAAAATATTCAGATATTTGCCGATGTCGCATCTCATCTTTTACTAGGAATTCAAAATTCTGAACAAAACATACTAAGTTCTGACTTAAACAGTGTTCATTTCAAATAACCGGAGGAACTTATTTCAAAACATCTCTGTTTCCTCTCCTCCAAACCTCCAACGCCACCTCTCTCTACTAAACCTCAGAATCACTCTCGACAAGCGCGACTCGCAGTACCATTAATTTTAGCACAAACCTCCGCTTTGTTTTTTGGTTCTTCATCCGAACTGTCTGTGATGATCACGACGCTGTCATTCTCAGCATCACTAGAAGAGACTTCCTCAATTTCAGGTGGATTCTTCTGCCAACTGTCGCACGGCTCGATCTCCGGAGGCGTTTGTGATGGATCCTTTTCAGCTTGGTCCTCTTCCTCACTTGAAAGTGATTCCAATATCCGACGTGTGTGAGAAGCGTTTGGCAACCTGCAAATATTCTCACATTCACGTTTAACACGTTTAATGAACGAATATGATCAATGCACAACAACGTTCTAATGCACAGTTATTTGGCCCCATTAGAAAGAAGGGCCCATGAGACATCTCTTTCAAGGATAGAGCGCTGTGTCCGTCTTGAAGAACGCCCGCCTGAATTCTTTTGCCAGATAAATATACCTTCAAGAGATAAACACACTTCAAACAAACATAAACTATTCGATTCACGATAGCGATCATACCGTAAATTAAGCTTCATTTCATCATTCGAAAATATCTCGCGACAGTGACAGAATTTAGAACATGCAACACACTTATTAGGGCAATGAAGTGAGCGGTCAAATTAAGTGACTTCTAAATGAACCATTACCTACATCGCAAATTTTTATTTCGAATTAATGTAGATTAAATATAGCATCCTAACATGAATCTACAGCTTTTAAATCAAAATTAAATAGGCCAGAGTGTGCAAAAATGGCGTCAAGGAGGAATCACCTCTGGGGCTTCACAACGAAATTCCGGGTGAAGAAACGAATCACTGACTCAACCTTCTCCAATATTCACTCCGAGGCAATCACATAAGAGATTTCTACGTTTTTCTTCCACCCACCCATTTCCTCCTTTCGCTGAAAACATTACAATCATTGTACAATTTCCATGACGGAGGAATAATGTCGACCGAGGCCATCTTCTCACATGGTTTCTTTTCAAAAAAAGCGCTTAAGTTTGACGACTTGTGACCTTTTAGAGAAATCTGCCACCTAGCATAGCTCAATCTTTCTAAATTATCTGCAAATTTTTCGGCTCTGACAGATGTATATACCTTTAGCACCTCGGATTGCTCATAAGCACTTCAAAAACTGATTGGTGAACTTGAAAGCTCACTTTAATTCTCACGAGTTGAGACACCAAAGCAACGACCAAACAAACCAGCAGACATACACATACACTGAGGTGCACAATTAAGACATCATCAAAATATGACTTAGAGGTGTGTAAATCAACAAAACAGCTCAAAGTAGAACGAGTTTAAAGGTTTACAATATATCAGAGTCGAAGGTTGATGGTGACTTCGGCAGGTCGGTACCATTTTCAGCGAGTGCCGACGTCCTCGATTTGTTCGATGATAGCTTTGATTTGAAAAATAGCATTCTGAACGGATGTATTTATCAAGGTTAATGTTATTCTAAAGGAATGATTACGTTATTTTGAACACCATTAATTGCATAAGATTATGAGAATAATTATCGAAATATGAAAGATACCGATCAAGTCTACAAAACGGTGGAAGATATCAATAAAGCTTTGATGATTTGATCTTCACCAACTTCACCTGACATCTTTACTCGAGCAAATTTCAGAAACAACAATCATTATTCTTTGCTGTATCGTTATATTTTAGGAGCTTATCACCTTCGTCTAATTTACCAAAATTCCCTAATTCTCACCACAATATTTATTAAAACAAGCATTCCTACAAGTTTAAACAAGAAGCGTGAGCCTAGAGTAAACAACTCTTAAAGCAGAAAAACGCTCGCCATATAGACGCATTGCTAGGCATGGAAACCGCCCCTCTTCTCCTTCCCTCCCCTCATCCGAGTTCATACGTTCCTAAGGTAGAAGAGGTTTTCGACCCTTTCCGTGATAATTTCGAAATATGAAAATTCCGTATGAAAATGTTTCCAAGGCGACGAGGTACATATGCACCAGGCCGATACACGTGCTTGGAACATCGTATCGCGCTCATGCGAAAATAAATCTGCTGTCAGTTGAACTGAAAACCACTTCGTCCACAATTTAAGCCAATATACTTTCTGCAAAGCACCAATCGCGTGATACCAATAACTACGCGCAATATCATCAATTACTCTGCATGCCGAATATGCGTACTTGGCAGGCTGTCCGAACACCAAAAAAGCCAGTACTCTCCTAAGATCGCTTAACTTGACCCAATACTATATTGAAAAAGAGGAACTTCTACAAGAAGTTGGAAGGATACGTGGATGCATAGTACATAACAGCAGTCAGATATACGATTAACGTATTTGTTTGTGCTCACACATTCTTCTATATTACTGCAGCTGCACGTTTACACTTTATAGCATTCGCTCTCTTATAGTGTCCAAGAAAGACAAATGCGACTCTAAACATTTCTTCACATTGAGAATTAATTCACCTGCTCCCCGAGACATTTTCTCCACTATTAGTTTGTTCTGCACTTTCTTCTGAAGCTGAGCGCAGCTCGACTCCGTCACCACCTGCTAATGAGCCATCCTCGATTGCGCTGCAATTTTTTAAAGAAAAAAATCTTTTCGAGAGACAATGAATGAAGTTGAAAACCAGACAAATGAACACAGAAATGAACACTGGAAACAACAGCTGTTAAGATACTAACAATAGCATCTCAAAATTTATTGACCGTTCAACCGCTAAATAGCATAAAAGCAAAAAAAACAATTTCTGGACTGTGATGGAAGTCATGAGGTGCATATAGAACATCTTCCCTGACTATAAAATCAACGCTATGACACTGCTGCGAACAAAACGACAGGGAAAAATGGCATTTTCCAAACAGCGGCACGTTGCAAGAAATCATCCTAAAGAACGATACCGCCCTCAATAAGAATTATCCTCCGTTTTAGAAATATTCTGATACAGATAAAACAACATGAAGAGAAAAATCAAGTTCTAGCACCTACTAGAAGCGATTGCCGTACGAACTCGATGAAAGTCTCAAAAAACAATTCAACTTATATGTAGATGTTCATCCCCCTTCAGACGACCTAAAACATAAGCAACATTCGAATAAAAAAATAAACCGAAACTGTGAGTCGTTGGTTTCGTCAAACAACTGCTTCCTTATATCCGAATAATCTCCATCAGTGTCAGCAACGGAAACTTGCTCTTGCACACTAAAAATATGTAAATAATTCATTGAAAAGTAACTACAGATCAAAATATTAAAAAAACAAACAATGCAGCAAAAGGATGCTTTCTACCCTACACATAAAAACAACTCATGCTGAGATCAAGATACTAACACCTAAAATACAACACTTACATTAAACTTATCCCAATATTGAGAACATCAGCGCAATAACCATAATTTACTGCCTATTCGAGGAACTCCATATGCTAGCATCGAAATGGAATGAAATTTTTTAAACTTTTTTCTCCTTGTGAAAAAAAAGGAAAAGCAAACAAGCCTCATATTCTCGATGACATTCGACTTGTCCAACGTTGCTGAGAGACCGTCGTCAACCATCGAATCAGTTCGTCTATGGCTTAAAATCGAACCAATTTTCATCTACAGTTCATAATAGCTCCAACAAACACAATACACAATTGAACAATTAGGCTTTTTTCGACCAAAAATTTGTTAAAGAAATTCAATGAGTTGCAAAGGCACAGCTACAAAATCTTCCAGAAAGTTAAAGATGAAGAAAAGATATGAACGAATAAAATACTCCAATATCTTACCTCCATCTAATCCAAAAGAAATAGCATTTACCACCCAGCTGGAAGATGCAAAAATCCTCACTAGCGAGGGGAAACAATCGCATTAAATTTATGTGGTGAAGGCATATTCAAATATATTCTACCTTGCAGAAAGTCCTTCTACTCTAACTGAAGGAACAACTCTTTCCTTCGTAAGTGATTGATGCGTTTATCGCTGAATAGCTCAACACTCCCATAGTCCACCTCTAGCGCAACCAATTACTATGCAGTTGGCACCCCCCCCCCCCCCCCCAATATTATCGAAAAACTTCATGCGATGAGATATCGCATTTGGTTGAGACAAATTAACCAAAAAGGCACACCACGTAGATGCGAAATGTTGGTATTCACTGCGAGAGTCATCTTCACTGTACGCCTCGAAAACATCACTCATACTTATGAGTTTGGTAACCTCTTTATTCTGAAAAAACCACTAATCAACCCATCAGCAAAAAATAAAAATAAAGAAAAAACGGACACTTTCAGACGCCAAATGAATTTTTTTAAATTATATAAGAAAATTGCCAAAGTTGGAAAAATCAGATCTCCATAACTTTACGGTCTACCTCGATTATTCGCATCTCTCCCTTCCACCTCTTTACTTTCTTTAGTTTCTCAAAGTAATCGACATCGAATAATCGAAAATTTCAAAGAAAAATATTAAAGCTTTTTAACCGCAGTCATAATCTTTGCTTCGCTTATCATTTCAATGGCAAGACAATAAGTGAGAAAGACAAAAGAAAAACGAATCAGCCCATTACCTTCTCGACGTCCGTTTCAGAGAAAATTGATTCATTAGCCGAAAAAAATTCCACTCCTCGTCGTTCATCACTGTGCGAATTGTTTTCTTGTGAACCATTCAGAGATTTCATCCTCGGGATCGGACTAAGAGGAGCATTCTCCTCATCGAATGGTGGTGATCGGCGTTTATCAGGAGTCGATGTCGCCAACTGGCTTGCTCTACTCGCACATTCTGCTCTCGCTGAACCCTGTAAACAACACAGTCAGTACGTCAATGTGTATGAATGCGTTAATGTCTACATGGAAAAATGATGGAATGAACGCTTCATAATGTACACTTATATGAAGCGTTATATTTGAAAACATAATAACAGGAATTGACATTGCTCACTGATCAAGGTAATTACCTATATGCCTAATTATAAGTTGCGTCGAATTGCTGCATTCATCGCCGAATACGTACATCGCAAACAATTACTAAACATTCATCGATGGAAACAGGAAACGCTATACTCAATGAACCTCTAAAATTTAGAATAAATGAACTATACTGCCAAGTAACAAACATAATCGAAACCTCCTCACTTCTTATATTCGTTACTTCTAAGTGGTCCTCTTCAACGAACTTTTCCTCACTTAGCATAGATATCGGCTATTTATCACTTCAATTACATCAATCACCAATTGCTCATCTCAAACAAAACAGAACAACATAAATGTATTCAATGCATCCCACTCACCACAGCAAATACGCTCTCATATGTGAGAACATAGATATACCGCTATGCGCACTGACCTTTCCATTAAAAACCTCACATTTATGCATTTTTGCTCGTAAGACAAAAAACAGAAAAGTAGCCTCCATCATTTCTAGAATAGTATCCACTGAAAAAGATATGCACAAGAAAGCGGACAGCTCACCTCAGAAAACAACCCCTACTTACTACAAAAGCTATAACTATTGGCACACCAATAAACTAGAAATTGAATACTCTGAATCATCAAACATACATCATCTTCCTTAGCTAAGCAATAACAACAAATAAAAACTCAAATATTCACATCGCTTTTATGAAATGGACTCCATGAATGAAGGCGTTCCCTCAAATGCCAACCAAATGGCCTCGGATGAAAGGGGACTTTTTTATCTGTCGCACTGTCTGAAAGAAAACAATGAAACGGAGGTGGACATTTAAGCTGAGAAGAAAGCAATACATCATAAGCATCCCATATCATTGCTCCTTTCTCCTAGCGTCATATCCAGTCAATTTAATGCCGTTAATTCGATCCCTTTAATTCCTACACAGAAAACTGAACACTAAAGCCTTTGTTAATTGAGTTCCGAGAAAATTTTCGACGGAACTACTTCAGTTTCTAAGAGACAAGCAACCAACTTTGCTCCACATATTACTTCACGACAATTTAAAGTGGACAATTCTCCAACAACCTGCACTCATAATCTCTGATCTCAGCTGAAATGGTACTCCAATGATGCTTACGTTACCAACTCCATTTCTGAATTTTGATATATTTGCAGGTACATGCCACAGAAACAGATGTCGGCAGGTGCATTGCATTAAAAAACAGGTACTTGCAAGTACACCTGCCGGTGTATATAGATATATTTGAAGATGTTCAAGGTTGCAGCAATATCCAACCTGTAATATGTTCAGTGCTGCGGAAATCAATTCTCTATGAACGAATTAACCGATGCTTGATCCAACATTTTAAAAAAAACCTGCAGTCGTCATAAGGAAACTGCGACTTCGATCGACCTCTCTGTTGTAATCCGACGATATGGAATCATCAGTCAACAAAGAAGCTAAAACAAATAAACCTTTGTTGAGTTCGCACAAACAAGAACCATTGTTTTATGGTTACATCAATACTGGACTCAACCTAAGCTGCTGAAGGAAGTTTATTTAAGATGAAGGTGCCCATAATAATAAACGTCTATCGAGTAACCATGCCATTTTGGTAAGTTACCAGGTTTACGCATACTGAAGTAAACGAGATCAAAGTATAATAAACATTGGTCAAAGATCTGTTGTTAAAATACCGACAACATAAAGTACTCTCAATTGCCCAAGAAGTACGAGTCTTTATTCTCTTTTTGCGCAAGTCAGCAATCATTCCAAGCTCACCCTTACTCTCCTTCCAGAGAAGGAGATTAAAAGCAATATATGAACATACAGTCTACGCAGAGGCTTGATATATTTCAAAAAATATGAATTAAAACACATGTGGTCAAGGAAAAAAGCTCTAGTATCACCTGAAATCGACCTATACGCACCTAAATACGTATAAGTAAGCGGTTTCCGAAAACAACTTAACACATTAGGAGAAGAAAAGTGCCTAAAATCAGAGTGAGGGAGTGGATGAACGCTGTGAGGGGAGGTGAGATGGGGAGTTAAGATGGCTTTCTCGTTAACGACCGACTCCTTTAAGCAATTACTTCACAAAAACTTCTATTATAATCAAAGTAAAATTCCCACAACGTTTCATGCTCGTCGATATTAGCGAATTTCTGACAACAGAAACCCACAAATCATTTAGGAAGTCGAAAAAATCTCTATACCTAAGCAACTACAAACATTACAGAATACAGAAGAAAATATGTGCAAATTATAAAAATTCATTCATTAAACTATCGACTTATTTGAGCAATAACGAAGTGCTAAAAGCAAGGAAAAAATGCAACGCTAGGTCAATTCTCCATTCAATAAAGTTACAGTTATCCTAGGAAACTTTCTAAAAAACATTAATGGAAGGTAAATAAGACCACAAATGTTTGAAAATTTCATGGAGGAAAGTCGTGAGGAAATGAGGAATTAGGAAGAAAAGTTACAACTATAAGGACACCTATCAATGGATATGAACATATGGAAATAAACACCGCCTCTAGAGAACACTTCAACTCCTCATCACTTAACAATACATACCTTCCATATCTGCGGTAGTACCGTCCCGCTCATGAATTCCCACATTATGTTCCGCACCTGAGGTGGAATCACTCTGTTCTTGAATGCCTACATCACCCTCCACACCAGAGGCGGAATCATTCCACTCCTGTATGCCGATATTGGAAGTCGACGAATCCATTTTTCTATTTCTTCAGTATCGAATATCTAACACCAAAATATCTATAAAAAAGGTAATGCAAACGTTAAGTATGATCATTTCAACGTTAACGGGATCAACGATTTCAATCACAATCCAAGAAACAAGAATGGAGGTCGCACCCGTGCGCTTTCATATATGGAATAAATAACGACGTTGAATTCGTAGCACCCGACCCACTCCCATAAATCACTCACGAATGATTCGCCGTCTTCTGACCCGGTCGGTGCAAACTGAAATACCGATCGAGAGCGTATAAGCTTTTGCGCACCTCTAATTGCCTACCTATCTAAAACTATTTTCCTAAATCGAAGCAATCGAAGTGATATCGAATTCGATGCCACCAGACTAATTCACTTCGCAACTCCAACCTCAGCCGACTCTCAAGATGAAACTACCGCAGATGCAGATACATATCGAGCAATATGAATATACACCGAGATAACGGTAGCCCCGATAATTCGTTTTGCTAATTGAAATCCGCAAAATACGCATTAAAAGCATTAATCGTTCATTATATCGAAATTGAAATTAGTCATCAATAAAAATATTAATTAAAAAATTAAAATTACAAAGTAAACGAGAAAAAAAGAGAACGAAAATATTTCAGCAATATACGAGAATAATAGTTCAGATAGTCGGCGCAACAAGAAAAATTACAAAAACAACGCGCATTCGATTTCTCCGAACCATCTTCTCCCCAACTCGAAAATCCGCCTATTTCCATCCCCGAACTTGTAACTGGACTTGCACATAAGTAAGGTAAACAACATCTCATAACAAGATTCACCAACGAGCCTCTACAGCACAACTACGTGCGTAGCATTCACTGACCTAGCCGACCTCCTCCCCTCCCTCCTCCACTTGAAATAACACTCCCGACCAGCAACATCCCCGACTCGACGATCTGACTTGACCCACCACTCCCTCCCTCCGTACCTGTCCATCATCGAACACATAACAACTATCATAGAAACCAATGGGAATTTAACATAGCACAGTAAGCAAGAAGATTCAAATTTGAAATTTCCAATTTCCCGCATAATGGCAATCACTTGTTGTTGGCGACGGCTAATAGATTGCTGCTTCTTTGCAGCTCAGAATCAATCATCGTGAAAACCTCCATAATTTCATCCTTAAGACCAGGTCTAGATTAGCGCAGTTGGTAGAAGATCAGTTCCGAAGTCGACTACATCCGACATTTCGTAGAACGGAAATTGAGCACTCAGTGTGCAAATGCGTTAGTTCTGAAGGGCTTTCAGGAGCACAGTTAGATCCTGAAATCACGTTGATTCAGCCAGTCCGACAGGAACTGCATATAACAGAGAGCCTCCACAAGTGTTATGAGCAATGAAGTTTTCATTTTGCACTGACCAAACTGCTTAAAGAAACAATTTTTTTTTCAACGATTAGATCACTTAAAGTACACTGAAGCGACCATTTAATTAATTAATTTATTTATTTGTTTGTTTATTTATTTATTTATTTATTTATTCGCTCATTTATTTTCTTTGGTTTTGCAAGAAGCTAGTCAGGTGAGTTTGAAAATGCATATCATGCCAGTCCATCTCGCACTGTATTAGCTTTCCAAGAAATTCCCACATAAAACATACCAATAAATAGCGATAGGATCATGTAAATAATAAATACAAAATCCAGAACTACTCATTTCTCCTCAATTGGCACCTAAACGATCCCTCAGACCTAAAATGTGAGCGAAATAGGTGTTAAGATACGATCAGTTGATATTTGAAAATATAAATATCAGAGCAAAGGCTATTGCCACGTACGATGAAATGTCAGCAGAAAAATAACGAGCATCGCTTTCAAAGGTTTTCTGTCTTATGAAATTTTTATGGAATTTTTACTTAGCTTTTTTTCTCGAGGAATTTTAGTAAGTCAGATTTTCTCAAAGATAAATGTCGTCTGAAAGCATTTGATATCTCTTGCAGTTTCGATGGGACTATATGCTAAGGGGATAGATGCGATTTCACTTAAGTTCCCCGATTCTGTCTTTGGAAAATTATCCCACATTTTGCTATGCAATACTTGGAACTCTTCGTAAGTTTATACGATACATCTGTTATTTGCAATGATTTGTTACGGAATAAATATTTCGATATATCAGAATTAATAAAGAGTTGAAATTAAACGAATATGCTTGGAAATATCATTCACTTCAACAATATTGTAGTAGTATTGCACTTATTGCAAAAATTCATTGAAAATTGCAATAATATCGGAAATAATGAGTGTAATTTCGAATAAATTTGCATTTATTATAGAAAAAACTCTTTAATTTCTGCAGTAAAAATTCTCACAGTTTGTTAGAATTTTCGGAATTACAAAGACTCTAAAAATACCGGCAGCTAGTTAAAAAGACATTTCGGGGGAGTTACATTGTCAAAACGGAAATCGATCGGACTTCTACCACCATATAAAGTAGTCTAAATGCATTGCTTAGACAACAACTATCACATATAGGCAAAGATTTATTTGTTGCCGAGGCATCAAAGCAACGGAATGGAAAAGAGAGGAAACTTCGTAATAGTCAGTAATTAGAGAATTAACTTACTTGATTCTCTACGGTTATATGGATTACTTGCATACGCTGGTGCAGCATTGAAATACCCTATTTGAGGTCGATAAAATTTGCATAACAGTAAGTAATAAAGTAACTTATTTAGCATTGAATAAAACACTGCAATACATTTCTATATTATTGAAAGTTGGATTGCTTAATGGAATTGAGGATATATTTACTAATAAATTCAATTTGTTTCATTTTCAAGTGAAGAATCGCCAATATTTGCTCATCATTTTTCAACATTTACATATTGCAAAAGATTTGATATTGAAGTAGAAAAGCGGTCGATATGCAGCTGTTTTCTGAAAAAAGCAACACAAACACTCACTATTGTTTGATAAAGTAGTTTATTTGCTTAGTTATTCAGCACTCTCCATAGGGCTCTTCGCGTACACTGCTGCTGCATTATCATCATATTATCAGTTGCTTCTCCCATCTCCTAAATGAAAACGATACCCCCACTTCAAATACATCATTCAATGAAATCAATTCCCACTTCCATCATTTCTGATATATTTATTCATTATTTGTTTTGACTTAACGATATCAATTCGAGTCCCTTCACACCATCAATAGCCATAGCCCCAGTATTATAAACATTTTCTATAGCATTCTTTTCTAAAGCAGTCGATTTCCTCAATGAGAAGAAAATATAAGAATTTTTTCGACTTCAATAGATGTTGCTCTGATGCATTCATCGAAATTATCTCTGCAAGTAATTGTTTATTCGAAGTATTTCAATAAATTTAAAAGAATCACTGCTTCTCTATGATTTAGGTTTCGTTTATTTAGCGAATCATCTCTAAACACAAATCACCCGTGCGGTATGCGGCGTATTTCTGATTCAGCCCTCATGAGGATGGAGCCTTCATTTTAGATGAGCGACGAAGTGGAAACATCGTTGTCGTCACCCTATGAACCATCATGTACGCTAAGCGATGAGGAAAAAACAATTCAAGGAATTTGGGCCGAAATTAATATCAACAATAGTTGGGAGTTACTACTCCTACAAGCACCGTATTCTATTATGGCGTTAGGTATTCTCTCAGTTGTTTATATTTTTTCTTCGTTATTCGTAAATTCTGCCGACAGAATCCTAATTCAATCAAAAGAGATGCGAGCGTTGGTACTTTCGTCATCTTTCGAACATGAACCTCGTAAATGTGAGAAAACTACTGCAGTATCTATTGAAATTTAAGACGAATAATTGCAGTAATTCTAATTATTCGACAAATTAGAAAGTGGCTGTCATATTACTTACTGCGTATCCGTAACAGGTAGATGGTTAAAGTGTCCGTGCTGCAGACGGTGCTGTCCTGGTTCAATTCCCGTGAGGGTGACAATTTTGTTTGTATTTTTCGAACATAAATCACTTATGCCATCAAATATACCAAGATTTCAGAAGTACCTTTTGGAATTCAAATATGAGTTCGTCGATGTTACAGGTAAACTAATGGTACTTTCTCTGACAGCATCGAATCGAAAATCAGTCAGTGTTGTAGATGGCATTAGTCTAAGAGATCGTAGGTACGAGATGGACAGCGGCTATCTTCATACACTTCTTGTTCAGGTACTCTTATTTCTTCATCTTAAGCATAATCAACGTCACTAAAACACTACGAACCAGACGGGTGATCATATTACATTAATGTTTTTGCGCTCATATTACACATAAATCCAAAAACGTTTCTAAATCCGCTCAGTCGTGTGGCCGTTACATAAAGGAAAATTCCACATTTTGAATATTTTCTATGTCGACTATTACCGCAATGGTTATTCGTTGGAAACGGAAATTCCTCTCCAAAATAGTGATTAATCGCCCTTAAGTCAATGACTCTCTACTGCACTCTCATATTTTCATTAGTTCAGCCACCAGTGAAGAATCTCTGAACAAAAACTTTAAGGCGGTGAATGAAGGTCGAATCGCACAGGAGGCTGCGCATCAATCGATGGCTATAATCAAACACGATATGAACGAAATTCCACAAGCTATAAGAGATGTCCTCGAGCTCTTAAGTCAGGTAAATCCACCATCCTAAATTTATTTCTCCTGGTTGTCACTCCAAAAGGATTTGTAGCTGCAGTTTTTATCAATATTTTTGCCTATTGCAGTCGAAAAATCTTCTTTCTGTGCTGTTTCCTATAAATTGGTTCAGCTAATATTAAGTTAAACAGAATAAAATAGAATTAACGAGAAACTGCCACTATTAGAATCTCCGATTATTAGTCCAGCTGGGAGAATTCTTTTTTTTTCAGCATTCATCGCAGCAAATAAGATTCCAACTACCGATACAGGTGAAACGAATTCGTAGCATAGTGGAGGATTCTGCGAGAGAAGCCGGTTCACTCGGACCGCGTTTCCAGAAGGCAATGCAGTTGATGAGCGATAGAAGTGGCGGTATTGGACGGGATGGTGAGCATTACTTACATTATTGCGTGTATTTCTTCTGCGTGATATTTGCAGCGATCTTCATGAATATCGAAATCAGGTAGGTAAATTAGATAGAACAAAATAGAATACAACTTCGAATAGAATGGAATACGATGGGATATAATAAAATATAGAGGAATAGAATAGAATATAACACCGTTTATTAATCACATTCGCTGGTCAACAGTTGCTTTCTTTTACGACATACCTTCGACTCTGTATTTTTAAAATTAATTTCGTAAACCGAATAGATCACTTAAGGCTTCTCGTTGTTGGCTGAGGTGAAGATGTTTTGGTCGGCGGTGATCTCATTTTGCGAGGAACTCGGCAAATTGGTGCAATATACACTTGATTCGTCTTGTAACGCTTTCATCGCAACATTGCACAATCAATTCGAAGCAGCCTCTAAGCAAAGCAAATTCAGCATCAAGCAGAAAGCAAGGAACGAGGTTATCACTGTAATTATAAATTAATGAAAGTATTTGTTTGTATGTCTCACCCTTTATGTAATTACTTCCTTGGATAATTGCATCCCTTAACTGGCTCCTTTCACTTGTTATGAAGATTTGAGTGGAATTAAATAAAAGAATATTTTAATGAAGGGAAGAAATAAAAACTAAAAGAATATATTTCAGATCTATCAAACAAGTATCGCGATGATAGCGTACGCATCATCAGTACGACATCTTGCCAACGCGTACATTCAGTACTCAAGTCAATTCATTATGCCACAAATTAATGCAATCGCTCGTTATCCAATGTTAGCCACTAATGCGATCGAATTCGCTAAAGCACAACGTCAATTCAATGCGTATAATAATGCATGTGAACGTGTTAGTTAATTTCAATTAATTTAAAGTGTCGATCTTCGATTCCATTAGTTATTATTAGTTTTCATTTCAGAACTTCTACTTTAACTTTACGTTATCTTATTTGGGAGGAATGTTAAAATGAAGCCTAATATCGGCTCCTTCAACGAATCCGCTTAACGCAAATAAAATCCAATCGATCCTGAAGCTATATAAACTGCTTGCTGAGGTGCACTACGCTTTACTCTCATATACAGTCTCTCGCTTTCTCTTCATTTCTTCCTCTACCTATCGTTGTTTGGCGCTTTATTTCAGGAGACAAATAGAATTATGGGAATTAACGGAGAATTAAACAAGAGGCGTTCAATACTGGAGCTTGACATGGGCCTTAATTTGCATATCAGTGATATCGGCGCCGACTTAGGTGTTTTCCTTCAACCGATCGCGGAATTCCGTAAAGGTAAACTCAACCGACGTAATAGCAAAGTGAAGACACTGAAAGAAAAGCAGAAAGAGGAAAAAGAATCGGAAAATGATGGAAAAGTGAAGATGAAAGAAGAAGAGAGGAGAAAAACAAAAGAGGAATTGAACAAAGTAAAAGGTGAGAAAAAGAGAGCGAAAGAAGAGGAAAACCGAATAAAAGAGGAAAAGAAGAGAGCGAAGGAAGAGGAAGAGAAAAGAATAAAAGAAGAGAAAAAGCGAATTAAAGAGGAAGAAAAGAAAAATGCAAAAAATGAGAAGCACTATGCAAAAGAAGAAAATCAGCAAGAAAATGGAGAAAAGATCAATTCGATAAGAAAGAAATTTTGGAAACGATCGCCATCTCCTCAACCTTCGAAATCTCTTCAGTCTCCTCTCTCTTCACAACCTCCACAACTAGAGCAATATTATCCTCAACCACAACCCCAAACTCAATCTATTTCACCGTTGTCGTCACCGTCGGAGTTCTCTTCCAGTCTATCACCGTTGTCGATCGAGTCGTCAACATTTACCCGCACATGGGAGAGCCGATTCGATAAGTATTGCCAATCACCAGAGTCGCAGCGGTCATTCCCTTCTCAGCAGTCACCGCAGTCACCGCAATCACTGCAATTTCCTCTTTCACCACTCTATGTACAGAGAGCACCTTCAACACAACATGACACTATGCAAACAATTCAAATACCACAGCAATATTTTCGAACTCCGCAAGATTTGCAATCCGCATCATCGAAATCAATGAATTCTGAACAAAATGATCATTCTGATGCGCCGCAATATTCACAACCTTTAACTGGTGAATTTAAATCCCAAGAAAACAAACGGAATTTACAATCAACCCTACCCGCAAAGACGCCACACCACTCAGGAGTTAACGCTCCGCTTCATCAGTTCCAGCAACAACAACGACAACTGCATTATCCTAAACCAGTCGAGTCGTCAACTCCTTTAAAAAATCCACAAAATTCACATTATCAACAGAAAGCACAGCTACTACGTCGTGGACGACCGATATCATATCCATCGAATTTCCGTCAAATCGAGTTCTCTTCTCTTGAACACTCTGGCGAATATCCACACATTCATAGTGAACAATTAGAAGGAAACGTGCAAAACACTCAGTATCCTTACTTCTCTCGTTCATCTTTTAATCCTGCGTATCCACAATCGTCTACTGGTCGGAGCATACAACCTCGTCCCACTTCCTTCGGATATCAGTCGACATTTAATATGGTATCCTCATTCGATGCATCGTCGATCCCTACAACGGCATCGCCGCAAAGTCCACAGGCAACGTTTCCTACGTTACACTCATACTGTACTACTAAAGCTTTTATTAACGTAGCGATTTCAGCCATCAAAATTAGCAGTAATTTCAATTTACTATCGAAATGTATTTCAAAGTCGTGATTTTACCCAACAGTTTGGATAAAAAGCCGCTCTGGATCTCTTTCACTTTCCACAATAACTCATTGCTCATCAATTTTTCAAGCATTTTAAAATTAATTTGAGGTGGATATATAGCAATATTAGAGCACTTTTCAAAGATTTTTTTGCAATTTTTGATTGCCATTAGAAATTACTGCTTAAAAGTAATTACAAACTGTTTAACTAAAAAAAATTTTAATAGCGCTCCAACTTCTGTTTAACATTTTGAATGTACTTTCGATAAATCGGTTCAGTGAATACCTAAACTTGGATATTTTCAGAGCAAGCAACATGGAGGTATTTTTGGGAAGTTAAGAGCAAGCTTTTCAAGCAAGTCGAAGAAATCCGTCACAAATGGCAACAATAAGGAGGAACCAACGGAGCTGTCGATTTAATTTTTCTCTATAATCTTTTCCTATCGTCCCAAATATCGCTTACGAATTTCTGTTCTTGAGTCATATCGAGTCTATTTCTTATTAACTGGAAAAAGAATTATTCAGTGAAATTATCCCTCATGACAGGCGAATTTATTGAAAATTTAAGATTATCTTAAAGATAACCATAATAGGCAACTTTTCATTATTTTCGAATTAATTTTTTACTTATTTTTGACTTATTTTTTCAACGAATCTTTTTACTATCTTCAATAAGAAACCTTATTCTATTACTCAACAAATTGCTTCTTTAATCCTTCAATAAAATTGTTTTCTGATATTAAAGTGGCAAAAAAAGCTCTCAAACTTCGAAGACAAATTGCTCCCTACTTCCAACACAATGATCGACGATCAGATTGGCGACATCAAAAGACTGCTGAAAGCTATGAAAAAGTATTTCTCAGGGTAGGTTTCGATATGGATTCTGCTTTCCTTTACGTATCTCGATGAGATTTTTTCACATCATAATTCCCCAAAAAAGCCCTCGACTACGTGCTCATAAAATGCGTCAGCAAGTCTGAAATGATGGGTGGGGACGAAAGGAGAGGGATCGATTTCCGTTTCTAACTAACAACACCATTCGAAGATCGTCATTTTAGCATTGTATAAACTAGTCGCGCATTCTTCGTAGCTGGCAGTTGCGGATGCGGCCATGACTTGAAATTTCTACTGACCAAAACGTTTGTAAAGTTAAAATTCATGGGAATAGACCAATCGATAAGAGCGTAAGAGCAATAACACCGCCTTAGGTCGAGACCATTCAGCTGCAGCTTCAAAGCTGAAGTAACGGATGTATTAAAGAATTCGCATGAAGAAGACTTCAACAGATTCGTACAACACGAAATTGAAACCTACGTGGAGACTGTCTTTGGTGCAACAGCTCTTGTAAAATAGTTCCTTTCTTTGCCGTATAAACGTCAAGAACAAGGCGTACATGAAAAAGAGCTATATTTTGTTATTTTCGGATGACCCTAATATTTACTTCGGTTGTATTGCATTCAAATTATTCGATTTCTGTGATACTTCCCTAAATTGCTATAAAAATTTCATGATTTGCAATACTATAATATATCATTGCAATAAAATATTTATTCAACTGCAATTCCTAATCAATTCTCAGATATTCATCTATTTACTGCTGTTAATTTTAATGACAAATTTTAATCAGAAATGTGACAAATATGCACCAACAAATTCTATCACAGGTAATTACCACTGTTAATGAAATAGTAATATAGTTGACATGAAGTCATTGAATGCTGCATACTAAAATTTTTCCTCGAGTACAGTTGTACAGTAGCACAGTTATAAGATATAACAGTAGCAAATACAGTAATAACAGTAACTATCATAACAATCATAACAGTAATAATAAAGGCAATAACAATAATAATAGCAACAGCAATAATAACAACAATAATGAGTAACAATAATAGTTATTGAAATAGAAGACGATAGGAAGTTTCAAGTACTGTATGCATCCAAATAATGTGAGACAATATTCTAAAAAATGAATCTAGATTTAAATGAGATCGTATATATCAGCTGAACACCTCGTCTCTTTCCAATTGCGAGATATTGGATGGTTTCAGCCATAAGCGAAATATCGACCAATACTTTAATTACGATGCTGTAGTCATAGTTTTCGATATTCAAATAGAAATTTATCGAAAGCAGCTAATGCGAGCGCACAACAAAATACGGTTCGTTATTGTGCAACGTGATTGAGCACTACTGCTTAGTACCATCGAAGACTTAAATTGCAGCTTTCATGAATGTGGAATATTCAGGCTACATTACTGCTGACCCACATTACTTGGCGTGGCAGTTTAATGAGGACTCAATGGGGTTCGAATGGAATAGTTAATCACTCGATAGACACAAATAACACGATTGACTGCAGCTGCAAATATGATCGTTGAAGCAATATGCTGCAACCGTTATTAACGCAGATCAATGCATGGGTTAGATTCGAGCAGCCTATGATGGCGATTCGAGTCGGGTCGTCGACTGCCTGGAAACCAGGCAAACGGGAGGGAAGGAGGTGACATTCAGAGATATAGAATGGGTGGTGTTCTTTTCTAAGAAAGACGTAAGGTAATTCCAATTGGTGTTTTAAAAACAATTTTATTGTTTCATGTCCGTTGGAAGAGTACTTTTGCCCACCATTTATACAAGTAATAAACAGATATTACTGAACATTGCGATTATTGTATAACATTTCAAAGGAACTGTCGATTCACCGAACGTCACTTGCGGTCGGTGACTTCGTTTTTTGTTCCTACCATTGCGCAAGTGCGCATACGTCACTTAGTCAACGAAATGTTTACCGCAATAACACTAGGTGAGAGCAGTTGCAAGCGCTCCACGAAAAATCGTTGGCGGCGTGGTAGACTTAAAGTCAGGACGTTGCTGCAATGGATATTTCTGGAATCGGCAATCCTAATCAATCTTCGATGCAGTCGACCTATCTTTATAAGAGATTAGCATCTTTTGATGTGTTTAATTCCTAGAAAAAAGCTGAATATTTTCATTTTCGACGTAACTGCAATTTACTTGCATCAGTTTACACCTCTTACATAGATAGTTTTTAAGATGAGGTGATCATTCATATTGAATTTTGAGCTGTGAAACTTAACTTTGAAACCTGAAAAGTGTGAAAAATTTCGATTGTTCTGTTTAACTCACCAATTCGAGCACAAAGGATGATGGTGTGTTACCTCTGTGGCAAGCTATACAGTTTGTTGATATCTTTGCTATTTTTGCTAAATCATTTTTGCCACTTTTCCATTGAATTTTTTCATGAGTTCATCATTTCGCAAATATTCCACCATCTCATCGGCTCATCGCCTCAAACTTCCAGCGAAAAAGAAAAGAGAAAAAACATTTCAAATAAAGTTATTGATAAAAACTTCCATTGTGCCTCTAGAGGTGATTTCGTACCTGGTCAGCTTAATAAAGGTGTATAAATATTTCGAAAGGATATGAAAAAAATGAAGAGGAATAAAGCAATAAATTGCGTAATAACACTCGCTGAACGCATTCAGCGATGATGCTTAGAAACAAGTTTTCGCCGAGCCGAGAAAACGTCGGTCGTTTACCACTTCGCGTGGCATTTTCTTCCACGTTTTCAGTGAACCCTATCCATACTATCGGCCGTATCGTTTCTCGCCGTTTTCATCAATAAACTGTTAAATCGTTCCGCCAGTGGTCACAATTTTACATATATCGGATTACTCATTATCCTCATCATTACTTTAGTCTACAATACTGCTATCAATGCACTTATCCTATTTGTGGATGACAGTACCTAAAACAATTATTTTATTTATTCATCTCGTTTTTGCGACAGAGGACGTTTTTCGACAGTACAAAGGTTGGTACTATAATGATGTCGATTATCATTGTAACGATTTTACTATTTCTTTCACGCTTCTCATTGATTAAAGAAGATATGGATCGATAAGTACACTCAGCCAGTATTCGTTGAACACTCTTCCTGAATGGCCATCCGAGATGTCGTCTTTACGTGGAGTTGAAACCCTCTTTTAAATCTTCGCTCCACAAAAAACCTTCATCACTAACTGATTAAATTTTTTATTTCAAAGATTGCTGCGTTCATCAATTTATGATAAGTGAAATAAAAATCAATTAGCAATTAAGCAATACTTTTGAATAATAAAAGTGACTGTGCGATATATATTGAGGTGAAGAGAATGATTAATGACAAATTAAAGGTGAAAAATATGTGGAAGTAAAACCAAATACGACCATTATTATCCATTGTTCGATAGCCAATGACAGTATGTGGAGAGTGCCAAGTACTGATGAGGATAAACGAAAACGCGTTTGTCTGCAAGGTCTTGATGAGGGACTTTCGCTAAAAATTCGGGTACGTGATGAATCCGATACGGGTGCATATTCTTGTCAAGGAGACGATTTTACAACGATCACTTCCGTTTATGTTTATATCTCCGATCCTAAACGTGAGCTCATACTCTATAGCTCATATTATCGTATTTCTTCTTTGTTGCTCTCATTCTATATAATCAGCACATGAATAGAAATTGATTTTGAGAACTTCAAGGTGGCGGTATAAACTGGGAAGAATATCATATATTTATGGATAATACGCTTATTTTCAGAACCAATAAAGGGCTATTTCGTTTTATTAATTCTTTAAATTACTTCATAGCCGATTTAATGATGATTACGAGAGAGGTTAGCGTAACGAACGATAATTTCCTCCATTTGGAGATTGGAATATGCAATGTGATTGTTTGATAAGAGATATTTCGCAAAAAGTGTGTCTTTCACGTTTTTACCTCATCGAATTTCAGGTAACAGACAGGTATTTTCACCTCAGAGTGTTACTGAACTAGTGAGACATGAGGGAAGAGTAATTGTACCTTGTAGAACAAATCGTATGGTTGACGATAGTGAAGTTCGACTACATATTGAGAGAAAATGGTGGCGAAACGCTAGTTATGATCCAAGGTATGGTAATATTGATTGATCGCTATGTTTTATTATATCTCATTGATCTAAAAAACAGATTTATTCAAATAAATAAAAAATTCACTTATAAAGAAAGAATAGATCTTGCTCGAGTACAAATTTTGCGATTATAAAAACGACTATCAAAAATTCCTTCAAAGTTTCTCATAGAAAATTGCTACATATCGTATTGTCAAGTACTATCGATGTGTTTTCATTAGAAAATTATTTCATATGACGAAAGAATTCTATGGATATTTATTCATGCTATGCATCGATTGATAACTTTATCAATTAATGTTTTTGATCTTTAATGATAAGAAAATTGCTACAGGATTGGCTTCACAATCGACAAAGCCGAATTGGAGAATTTAAGGATAACACATTTTCGATGTACATATCGCGAATATATATCGCAAGAATTCTTCTTACGAGGCACTGATAGCGAATATCCAATTATATCGGCAACAGAATGGCCAATTCGTAACGAACGACTCATCGTCGAATGTCAAATCCGATCATCTCAAATGGATAAATTGGAGTATAAATGGCGATTCCCTCGTGAAAATGATGTAATTTTTTGCAGTCTTTTTTCCTCCAACGTTGACCGCTTTCTTTTCTGAGAGGGAAGAGAATGATGAAAGCAATGAAAGATAAAAAGAGATAGAGATTTCGAAAATTTCCACACAAAAAGTCGGAATTAAATATTCAAAGTGACAACTATTAGCGTTTATTAACTTTTATGTACGTTGCCTTATTAGTTGGGATATTGACGAGGTGTCATATTACGTTTTCGATCGGTTGCTATCGACTCGCTGATGAACTGAAGTTAAACGGCGATGATGTCACTGTATTCATTTTTTAAGCATATGTATAACCATAGTGAACTGTAGCTCATATTCAGTAAATAGACTATGCAGTAACTGTGTATCGCTGCGATACTGTCGTCAATAGCAATTAGAAATTTATATGATTGCAGCTTGAAAATATCATATTTTTAGGGTCATTTTTTGTTTCCCAGGGGCGCTTGCGAGGAAGATGTAAGAACAAGCACGAGAAGTACAAAAATCCCTTCAAGAAAGATAGGAATGTGGACGCGCCAAAAATACTTCCTGTCCTTCCTGTATGGTGACATGTTAACCATCAAAGGAATTCGCTTGTGAAAAAGAAGTCATTTTATTAACCTATAAACAAGTGTGGTTGCTGAGCTGATGATACTCATCCATAATGGCCAACAGGTACGTCGCTTCTCTTCTAAAACATCGACATTCTGCATCAGAATTTATGAATTTTTTAGACCGAGGTAAAAGTAAGGATTCTCAATCATCAAACGCCACCTGAAGGTAAACCATATATTGGAGTAGTTTGGAGCCAGCTAAGCATTATGAACGTGCAGATGAATGATAGCGGTATTTATAAATGTATCATTCATAATAAACAAACGAATGAGAGCTATTCCTCACGAATCCGTGTTGATATTGGAACAAGTATCGGGCAAGTGAAATCGTATCGAGCGTGGCATGAAGAAATCAATGATGACCTAGTAACTATAACGAAATTTTTCGATCCGTATAATGCCGAACATGAATATTGGAGGAAATGGACTAAGGTAAGGATACTGTCTCTTTCTTATGATGTTTTAACAATACGATTTGTGGTTTCAGCCATTCGAAATACAAATTTTCGAGTGGTTTAAATCAGAAATGATACTGTTATACTTAAAGCGAGCCTTCAATTCTTAAACACCATGTCCAGACTCCGACGTAGAGCGAACCATGTACTGTCATTGATTCAAATGTCTGCTATGGACTGAAGGATTTTCTTAGAGTAGGTACACGTTGATTTTACCGCTCTCAGTAATGCATGTTTCCTTTGTTTTCATATATTTGTATATGTTTTTTATCAGTGCGGAACCAAATAAATAAATGAAGAGGATAAATAAATAAGCAAATGAACTAATAAGTAAATAAATAGGTAAGTAAATAAAGGTAAGTAAACAATTCGGTTGTTCTAATTTCCCATCCACTATTTTTATGTCAAATTTCACTCATTTGTTCGCACCACCATTACTCATCATCTTCTTTCATTGTGAATGATTCCGATGAAATTTTCAGAGCGTTAACGGAAGTGAAGAGGAAGAGATCTCCGAAGAGGAAAAAATGGGAATTGCATTCGCTAAAGAAAATGGAGTATACAAAGAGCAACTTACTCTCAATATTTCTCGACTACAAGCACATTCAAGGTGATTTCCGTTAATTTTCTTCCTTCAATAAACTCTTTTTTTCGATCCTGATTTCTATTTTATCGTTTTCTTCAACCAATACTTTAATAATTCATAAAATCATTTCAGTAATGGCTGAATTTTACAATGGCAAATAATTCAAATATGCGGCGAGCAAAAATTCAACGAATATGATATGATATTTTCCACTCATTTACGATCACTAATGCATAGGTGTGAGATAAAATTAGAGTTTGCAGAGCTAGTTTCACACATACAATGAGGTTAATGGTCATTTATTATTTAGTGAGGGATAAGCATTAAATTCGTGGAAATAATTCAAACCCAGGTTGTTCTCTAATGAAGCTGCTCAAGCTATACTTTTTGAAATTATAGGCAAGACCATTCGGGGGGATGGATTGCTGTCATCTGACTGAAATTGAATATAGGATAGTGCGCTAATCCTACAGAGAATATTGCTTTAATGAAAGGCCTAACGTACCTTTTGGTTGTTTTTTTTTTGAGAAATGGCGAATATTAAAGGCCATTCTCGAAATAATAGTGCGTAATATTTGGGAGTTTGGCTTAATAATAAAGAAGCTCCATTTCCTACAGGTATCGTATTGAGATTCACGTGCCATGGTTCGTTGGTGTAATGCTAACAAATATGGACGAGATCCTCTCGTTGAAGATCATTCAAAATGGCAATGAGGTTGAGGTACTCGCATTTCAAAGCGCCTCGATTGTATGTGCTGCTGCCACAAGTACCAACAATGGTCCACCACTTATTTCAGTTCAAAGGTATTTATTGACTTATCAAAAACGGTTTAGCGGTTGGAAACTACCATAGCAATCGGTTTTGATATAACGCCTTTAATATAAAATGGTAACGAAGAATGGTTTGTACCTTTAAACCTTTTCGCTTTGATTTAAATGACCCTCCGAAAAGCAACTCTCTCAATCTGCAACCAGTTCGCCACGTGGCGCATATTTCCCCGGCGCAAATGCTTTCACTGTACATATTGACCGAGGTTTTTTCTCTGCAGAGGTGGTGATGCTGATTGGGAGGATGCGAAAGGAGTGCTAATTGAATCGAATACAAAAGTGGTCTGGCACACGTGGTTCACGTCGGATGTGCGTCTGAGGTGTATGCGTGGCAGTGCTCAGGTATGCTCCAATCAGGCAAACAAAAGCAATGCTCACAAATAAAGCGAAAAGAAATCCAGGAACAAAATAATATTTAACCATATGGGAAATGTTTTCCAACATTCGAGCAGCATTCGTCGAGAGTTACAGTGATTTTTTTTCAGGTCGTGCGTAATATTAAACTATCACCGTGGATCAAAACTACAATTTTGAGTGTCCACACAGCACCGGACAATCAACCGAATTCAACAATTCATAAAGGCGATACCATAATCCTCAACTGCAGTGTTCTTGCACACCAGTCCAGGTTAAGAAGCTGAAATGTCCGTTTGCATAAAATCTTCTGAGAAATTGCGCTAGGGTAGAACGATATGCACTTTTTGCAATTCGTTCAATTAAATCAGTTGTCCTTATGAAGTTACAAGAATTCCTAAAATGCACATTCCTAATAAAACCATCAGGAACACCTTTAAACCACGGACCGATACTGGTATCGGTTCGTGGTTTGAAGGTGAGGAGGGAGGGGAAGGGGGTGGGTTAACGAGAAGGGAATAAACTAAGGACCTTATCGTCTCTTCTGCTTCACATATTGGAACCCGTTGGCTCCACAGATGCAAACAAATGCATACGAGTTGAGATGACCCGCTGATCCATATATGCAAAAAATTTTAAAGGAACACTATCTTGTAAATACGTGATTTCTGATGGCTCAACGCTTTCCTATGACAACTAGCAACTGCAATCGTTACAACTTTCTAGGCCCTCCGAGCAAAGGTTAATTACCATGCAAATAAACATCCAGTGACACAAATCCTCCTATTTAAGTGATTTGCCTTGGACGCTAAACACGAGAAGGCTTAATTATGCATACATGCATAAGGGATGAGTCATGATTACAGGAATGTGACTTGGATGAAGGATTGGGTCGGTGCGCTTAATGTAGCAGAAAGAACTTTAATTAATGACGTGAAAAGTGTGGTGGTTAGAATAGACACTGCAACGGAGACCGACGAAGGTAAATACCAATGTTTGGCGACATTAAGCGATTCGAATATCATCTACAGTGAGCTATCATTAGAGGTGAGTTCCGGATTTTGAAGTCGATAAAAAAGCCGATAATGGCATTGAATATAGGCGATCACTGGAAGTTTTTGATATTTTTAATATGGATACTTTTGAAAAATGCAATTAAAAGTCGGAAATTCAATTGTATCTCGAGGTTTTTTTCTCTTATGAATAACCCTCAAACTTCAAGTCGCTCTCTTCTTTGAAAAAACACAAAGCATATGCGTCGATCGGTTTATTTTTCTTGGTAAACTTAGAAGGAGGATTCTTTTTAGATTTCTTCTGCTAATAAAGTTAGTACAATTTAGGAAAATATGAATTCGGGAATACCTGATGTTTTGAAGCATTTTTCAAAATATTCTTCATAACAATATTTACTAATTCATTTTCATTTTCGAGACTGAACGATTACTCCCCAAATTGTAGAAAAGTTATTGGAAAAATGGAGTAGAAGCTGGTGCGACATGCAGTAAATGCACTTAAATAAAGAAAACATTGATGATCAATGACAATCAACGACTGTCTACAAATGTTATTTACTAATGCAAACAGTAATTGATAACAGTCAACGAAAACAGTAATTAGGTAATATGGGAAGGTAATATCTTTCAGTTCGACGACAACATGTCAAAAATAGTAGATGATAGGCAGTCGATAGATGAACTCCACTGTGATGGCGAGAACGTAACACCACCTGCATATTCATGGCGTAGAGAGGATCGACTATTGTGTCGTCGAGAGTCAGGTCACACACGACTTTATACTCGTGATACGAATGAGATGTTCGAGTGTGAGGTAGAACGAGAGCTGAGATCAAAATCCGTCGAGGTAATCTCCGAATATGGCGACACATTAAATGTTATGATATGGTTGAATTATACAGATGTCGTTATTACACTTCTCTCTTCAATGGTTACTTTATTTGGCGTAATTTGCATGTCGTTTTTCTTTGGTTTAATATTTCTTTTCTATTTATTGCTGAGAAATTTTGTCTAATAGATTTTTTTCAATCTATGAATGCATAATAAATAAATTTCTTCGGTCTATTATTTGAGTTTATTTCAGAATAAATTAAAATCTAAATAAGATATCGTACAACAGCACTGATACATTATCATTTAAAATCAGCGGAAATTTACATCTTATATGTCCAAATCGCCGGTAATTTCCTAAGCAAAAAATCTCTCATCTTTTAGCGAGTTGCCAAATTTTCCACATTCGATCAAGATTTCTCCTCATATATGGTGCTGAAATTGCCCGATCTCATAAATGCTCAATAAATCATATTTTTCGATTCTAATGTACTGCAACATTTTTCATATAAAAGCTACAAAGTATGGTTCCCTCAGAGTTTATTTGTTCTTTCGTACCTTGCAGAAAGGATTATTCTATACACTTGCATGGGTCTCCCGTTGTCTGTATGCCAGCAACCGCTGAACTTGTCAGCGCTTTCTGAACAAATATTTATAGTGCGCAAAATCTGCTCATTAAGTTAGGTTTACCTGTCATTGTAATCTATTCATTGGAGAATTCATTAGAATAGAGGTCGGTTATAATCTCAGATCTTCATGTTGGTCCAGAAGAAATTGAAGTGTCGATTGATTTACTAAAGGAAAATAAAATTAAAGGATTCGACATATATGACGACGAAATATCTAATCGTTGGTATGCTGATAATTGGATTCATAACGACTGCGCTATTCGCTGCCACGTTATTGTATGCTCGTGGACGAGAGACTGAATTGAAACGTTTGCAACATTTGCATGCACTTCTTGTGGAGAATTCATCACCGAAGACCGTTGCACTCAACGAGACGATACCACTACACGAACAAGTCGAACAACTCCCTTATGATGCTAGCATAGAAATTAAACTTGAACGTCTCATCATCACTAAGGTTTGTTTGTTTCTTTCATTCGGTGTTTTTCTTAGATGTTCTATTGGATTTTTGATGGAATTGTGCTCGAGTAGATGTGAATGCAACGGGGGAGTATATGAATATGCAAAATATGTTCAACTTATTTAAATATGCAAAATATGCGTTTACCTACAGTTAAAAAGTGGAAAGACGGGGCCGATTTGGCGATTTGAATTTTATATTTTGTCGTTCGGAAAAAATTCGAAGAATATCGACTTGTAAGGCAAAACGTTTATGAGACAAATGAGCTCAATAGCCGCATCTTTGGCGTTCTTTACGCAATCCTAAAATTTATGTGGTTGAATCTCATGCTGCAGCAGTTTATTGCGTTATGATATTTGTCATATCATTGCTGATAGAGGTGTCATTTGGATAATACGTAATCAGATACACAGGTAAGAAACTGCTTTCATCAATGATATAATAATCAGGTGTGAGTAGTTTTCGAGAAAGTAGCAAGGTATCATGAGGTATTTGTGTGTGGATTTTCAGTTGCTGAGTAGTGGAGAATACGGTAGGGTATATGCGGGTGAATTGCGTTCAAAGCTGTTCGATCGATGTCCGATGGAAGTGGCTGTGAAAGGACCTCGAGACGCAGCAAGATATGAGCATATGAAAGCACTCGTCGATGAGTTGCGTATCATGATCGCAATCGGCGTACATCCAAATGTGCTTGGACTTATCGGTGCCGTCACAAAAAATATGCACAAGTCAGACACTTCGTTTTTTGCTTCTGTTATTCTTTTATAAATGGAAGTTACTACTTCTGATGCTTATTTTTCCATCCAGACGATTTTTATATTCATTAACGTTAATTTAATCGATTATTCATTCGTTCATATTTAGAAGAATTTACGCGATTAGCCGCTTAGCATTGTTATCGATTTAGCTGATAGATATAGAAATATCTGAAAGCATTTAGCGCAATATTTTCCATAGCAAATTAAAGAAATGAGAAATGAGCTTCCGTTCATAAAGATAGTCATAATTAAGCTTAAAAAATTCCGGAAATGACGCGAGAAAAATAAAAAATAGTTGAGTGGAAAAGTATTCACTTCTCATTAAACAGAACTAACCCCTTAATGATTCTAGAGGAATTTTAAAGTTACAAAGAAAGTAAATGGAGAAAATGCAGTTTATTATTTCAATATTCTAAAAGTCTATAGCAAATAGCAATAAATCACTCTTTTATTATTACTGTGCATCAATCATTTTTTTAGAGGAGGTGATCTCTTCATCGTATTGGAGTTGTGCACGGCAGATTTAAAAAATTTTCTTATCAAAAGCCGAGCGAGTTTCATCAATGAACTTATCGAAAGTGAAGAAGAAGATAGTGGATATTTGATGCCACGTAGCGAAACGTTGAAGGAAGAGAACGAAGTGGAAGATAGCAAAGAAATGGTATGTCTATGTGTGTATAATAATACCCTCACCTGAACTAGACGAGGTACTCGAAGTTTCATTCAGGTGCACACTGATCCTCATCCTTTCCAATAATAACTTTTGGATTTTTTTGCTATGAGTAGGTAAAAGCTGAAGCATCAGTATGTCGAACATTTTCATTGATTCGTTGCATTTGTATATTATATTATCGATATGTACTCAGTCCTCACTGTCTTCATTATGAACGACCAAGGAAATCACAGCTATAGCTCCTTTGTTATTGTTTTGTCTCATAAATCCAATTTTAGTCGTCATAAAAATTGCATCGCATTTTCTTAGTTTTCTAACCAAATGCATTGTTTGACAGTGAGTTCTTTGAAAAGGGAGCGGAGACTCGAGGTTACAGGTGATGCATTGAAAAGCTTTTCAGCTTTATCGTTACCCTCACTCTACCGCATGAAGTTCCTTTGAGTTGTATTTAGAGCATATTGTTCCAAAATTTCAGTAATATTTAATGCGTCCAAGAAATATTTCTTCTGAAATGTGAAAACTTTTTCAATAGAGATATATCTTATCAGTGTGATAATTTTTTTGAGATTACAAAGTGATAAGCATCAAACTAACTTTATCTATAAGTCCATTTTAATAAAAGAAGGCGAATTTTTGAGGATTTATTTTATCTTATTTTATCTTAATTAGAAATATTTTTTTAATTTTGCTCCAATACGATTTTTTTCTTAACCTTTAAAATCATTTCCTAAATAATTATCCAGAATTATTGATGCAGTCTATTTCTGTAATTTGAAAAAATATAATTTAAGAGTAAACGAACGTCTGGCTATATATCACTGAGTCGATCGCATAATAATACCCTAACAACGAGTGATCTCATATCGTTTGCCTATCAGGTCGCCAATGGAATGGAGTTCTTAGCAAAGAAAATGGTTTCCTTATGATTAATCTTCATTTATCTCTATATTCTCATATTTCGCAGTTATAGCTATAAGTCAAGAAAATCTTTAGAACACTAAACTTAAAGTAACTTTCATTTGAAATATAATGAATACACATTTTCATATTATTTCATGGTGAACTGTGAAACATATTTATCGATCTTTTTTAATTCTGTTGAATGTAAATTCCATTCAGCTCATTAACAACTATGAAATGAACTTTTTGTGGTAGGAGAAGGTGGATATACTGTTGTGATGCAAATATGATATGCCGTTGTGTGGGAGTGAAATGCATTCACCATGTTTGTGGCAGATTTATTATCACGATACAGCGTTGACTGCATTCATATTCTTTCTTAAAGTGCATTTTTGGCGTGATTAATAATTTGATATACGCCTACTGATACTGATATCGATGATACCGATCGTAGTACTACCGACGTCTACACCAACTATCAGCAGTTTGGGAAATTTCATGCTCGCATAAGATCTATTCTTTTCAGTGTGTACATCGAGATTTAGCGGCTCGAAATCTGCTTTTAACATCGAATCGTTTAGTACGGATCGCCGATTTTGGCCTCGCACGTCAGTGTAACCGCCTCTATCATGTTCAAAATTTTCAACTGCCTCTGCCTTATAAATCGATGGCACCTGAATCTATACGCGAACTACAATTCACCGAAAAGGTTTGCACTCATTAATTTCATTGCTTTTGTTTTACTTGAGTTATTTACTCATCACTCTTTGGGACAGATGAACGAAAAAACGGCAAATTTGATGAGTTGGAATTTTAGAATAAGTTTTTCAAAAGCCAATTATCATTGGACCATTTGACCACTGTCCACATTTTCACTCTCTTTGAGATGCGGATGAAGTGCCTTCAATTTCTATAGCACATTTTGTATGGAATTCATTGGGTGAGCTACTTATGGCAATGCCGCTATATGTGACCACAATAAGGCTGGAAGAACAAAGTGGACAGTGGTCAAATGAAGCACGATCAAAAAAACTAATTTGCACAAGCAATATAAGTCAGTTATAAAGAAATATTTTTGGAAAACTCATACATTCGCTGATCGCAAAAATTTCTTATTTTCTCCCTTTGCAGTCAGATATATGGTCGTATGGTGTTCTTTTATGGGAGATATTCACTCTTGGAAAAGATCCATATAAGGATATCAACAATATTGAAGAGCTTTTAGCTTTATATGAAAATGGAGAAAGATTAGATCCACCGAATACTATGCCAAGATCAGTGTAAGTCGCTAATCTCATTAAATTTTATTTTTTCGTAGATCTCTTTTTGGATTGGAGGGGGGAAGGGGTAGAAATATGCATATGAAAGCGTAATTTTTTACGATGCTCTGTATACTCGAACCTGTCTGTGTAAGAAACTCAAGAGGACATGTCAAGCGCTCGGGCGCTGAGTTACATCGAAATTAAGTGATGCAACCAAAATATGTTTTCCAGAGAATAACAGCGGAACTTAACAACGCCAAGTTACGATCGCTTTGTTCACGAACTTCTTCAGGTGTTTCTGACTGTAAACAATGAGGGGAAAAGAAAAGATTTTTCAAAATATTTCTGTGCATTAGGAATTTTTCTACATTATTGTAGAATCGTTCATGAATAGAAATGGATTCGTCATTTCTGCTGATGGAAATTTCAGGTGTTCGCTGATGAGTGAATGCTGGGAAAGACAACCGCGAGCGCGTCCCAATTTTTCAACCTGTAAAACCATCACTGATTGTATTCTCAGGGATAGCAGTTCTATGGTATGTTATGCACATTTTGATACTATTTGTAATACGACACCCACCTTTTTCAGTTCTCAGGACTAGTTCCTCATCGAGTTTAGATTAACACCACACTGCGCCAACAGGGTACTATATCTCAGCAATGATCCATCAGTTGATTCAAGGAGCAACCTGAATTACTCCCATCACACTGCTCGTATTTTTTTCTGCCATAATAGTATTGCCTATGATACTACCTCGTAAGACGGTTGCAGTAGAAACATCATTCAACGTTATAAAGAAGTTAACCTTCGGCAGAGAAATTATTTTGCTCGCATTTCAAGGCTGCTTCATATTCACATAAGTAGTTTATTTTCAATTCATTCGCTTAGACTATCCTGTTGAATAAACAGCTCTTGCCATAGAAATTTCATCATTTGGACTATAAAGGTCAGACCAGAACTGAGCAGTGCAAGAACTGTGGTGTGCTAGCACAAAGTTCGGAGGATGAGAAAGTGTACGATCGAAAATCTAAGGGAGTACCTGTACGATCGTCACAGCAACATGAAGTGAGTCGTATACGAGAAGAGAAACGATTGATAGGAGAGATTCGAACTGGACTTCGTGAGCCTTCATAATCAACGTACAGAACAAGCGTGCAGACACCACGAATGACAAAACGATGAGAAATGGTGCCGAGAATTTGATAATATGAAATGATAGTTGCGTATATGCGGTAGTGGTCTTATTGAGACCAAAGTGAGAAATGGGCTTTTACAAAGAGGTATCCGACAAGTGTTAATAAATAATTCCTCAAATCCAAAGAAAATGACCTTACCATGAAACCACCATCCTTCTCGGATACCCTGAGTTACATCGTCGTTAGAGATCATCTACATGAAGGAAATAGGAGAACTGATCGTTATATACATTTGTGTAATTGGCTTGAAGGGTCGAGACCCATGAAAGTGATAATTGACTCTTCGATAGCCTTCATGAGTTTGCAAAACATGACTGTCGTTAAAATAACGCCATCTTTGGTGTTCTAATGTTGTCCAACTTATTATTTCATCATAGCCTTTCTTATTCTAACTCGGAAAAAAGTAATGCGTATTGCATATGGTCGATATTTGCTGTCGATGCAGATATTTACAACTGATTTCGGATGTTTTGATTGCAGTTGCACGACGATCTACAGAATCGTCTAAATGAAGATCTCAGCGAGATGCACCGTTATGTGGAATGGCGCGACGGTAAACACGACAATCATTAATCAGACGCATCGAGCACACCTTTATGTATTTTCCTAAACACGAATGTTGCCGTGGGATCGATTGTTGCAATTGAATTCGAATGAAAAGTATTCGACTTTCTTCACTGAAGATATGATGTATTCTATAAACGACCAATCAATGATCTACAAAATCAGTTTTTGATAGTACTGTTGCTAAGGAATGACTTCTGACTTCTGATTCGGAAGCACCGATCCGACGTCTCCCAATCGATGTACTGTCATTTCAAGGTGGGAAATGCTGCTATCAGCGGGGCAAGGAAATCTGGGCATCCAAACGTCGAGACTGCGGTGATGCAGCAATCATTCTTTGGTTGCCTTTCTCGCTTCCTTGAAAATTTATTTCTTTACCAACCTAAAAAAACGCTTAATTTTTGGTCGCTTATTGTTGTAATATTTGTGTCGCCGTTTGTGTAATCCTTTCACTAAATAACGGGTCATTCAAGCCATTTTATTCAAATTTTTGGAACCTTATCACTCTGTAATCAGTGACGTCGTCACAAATTCATCAGTGACGTCATCATAACCTTCGAAGCTTCGAAATATATAGACAAAGCAACGAACACCTCTAAAATTTTTCAATTTCTTCAGCAGAAGAAGCATTTCAACGTAGATTCGATTGATCAATAATTCATATATGAAGATTCGAAGACCTACGAAATATTATATACAATTTATATGTGATAAATAATCATCTCTGAATTATTATATTAAAAAAACATTACAGATTCGATTGACAGTTCAAGAACAAAACACATTTAACAGTATGTACGGCATATTTTGTTAATCGCCTGGATTATAGTATTGCATAGTATAGTAAAAATTAGCCCCACAGCTTTTAATCTGTAGTAAAAATCATGAGTCAAATCTGTATTACAAGGCCATGTCCTTAACGATCTTCTACAGATTTATCGCCTTAAACGTTCGCTTCTATGAGGTGAGTGAATAATTTAGTAAGTGTCTCCAAACCGAATGTTATTATCGCATTTTTTGGATCCTTTTATAAAGAAAATATGAAAGATGCATGTGGCAAAATAAATACGCGAAAAAACCTACAAAGAGATCTATGATCAAAAAACATAGGAGAGTTAACTTTGAAAACTAAAAGAGAATCAGAAGAATAGGGGAGATTATGAATGATGGAGAAATTTGGGGATATTGATATGGACATGGGGAAATATGATGGGTACAGTTTTGCTTATAACGGATTAGTCAGTGCATATTGCGGACAGATCGAACTGCCCCATGCCGCTTAACATGCGATAAGTTACCGATCATGACCACATGACATGATAAAGAATCCCAACATGGAACACAGACGAGTTGGGGGCATATCTGTTCGATTTGTTAACGTCTTTTCAATTTGAAAAGCATGTGAGCTCGAGTGCAGTACAAAATTTTTCAAAGAGGAAGTACTCTCGAATGCGATTCCTGGAAGCCTTTAGTAGATGTTAAAATTTAGATGTAAGTGGAGTGACGGTACTAAAGGTGTTCCGAATGAAAAATAAGAAATTGATGCTGGAATCGTCCAGGAAACTCGATTTTAAAAGCCGTCTTAATGAAGTGCCGTTGAATTTTTTCAATTATTCCGATATCTCCTCTCACAGACGACATCTAAACTTAAGCACGGTGTTCCAGCTTAGGTCCACAATGAGAACATGAGCTTTCTGATAAATTCCAACACAACTGCACTGGAAAATGACGAGGATCCAATTCACAAGTTGTGCAGCAAGTCAGTATCCATACAAATAGCCAAATTCTTCATCACATCCTTTGTACAAAGACGGAAATCGCATAAACACGGAGGACATACCAAACAAGATAAGCATTTTTCAGCTGACGTATCAAGCCCCTACAGATATGGCCATTCTTCCAATGAAAACATATCTTGATATAAAATCATTTAACAAATCAGGGATCAACAACAGATCTCTATATTTTCACCCCCAAAAAATAAAACTTCCAATGGCTTACGAAATTCTCTCGAAAGCTATTTACATAAAGGAGAAATAGAAGAGGTCCTAGAGCACTACTCGGCGACAGCCAACTGAGCCGTGGAACTTCTCCTGCACAATGCCGTTGAAGTTGGGAAACTTAGATAGATGAAAGTATTTAGAATTACGCAATTATCGATGAGGAAACAACAGTTACCTGGAGAAATGTGGTTTTTTGTATACCTGTCGATAAAGTGATTTGCATAGGCGGCCTTCATTCATCTGATAAAACAATGTTATTGTGTCTGAATTTTGCTCACTCTGGAGCAATTCTTATTATAGTTTTGATAATCGATTCCTTAGTTTCTTTGATTCGATGATGATCTCATTTTGGAGACTCTCAGGAAGGATATTTCTTGCAAAGATTCTTTGATATAAGGACACTTAACGCAGAAGATAAGTTAAGGTGAGAATGCGACATAGACTGTAGAAGAAACAGTCAACGACATGATCCCTTTAATTGCAATAGGAAACCCGTTCCACTCATAGTGCTTCACGCATCACATCATCAAAAGACGCCCATTTGCACTCTTCGAATCGTCGCTCTTCATTTACTTAGTTTTTTTAGAGCAAACTTCGCTTTATTCATTGTCCTCTCTCCGTCCCTCGAAAAAAGTTATTTGTTATAGTCTGAATGTGCAGTACCGAGTGATCCGCTCAGGCCGGAGAAAGAAAAAACTGAATCCACGTTTCATTTGGCTGGACAATTAGAATTACAGATTTTTTTAAACATTCAATTACGAAAAATCTCTCAGACGTCGATTAAACGCCAATATGTCAGAAGTTCAATATAATAAATTACTGTTTAGGAGAAAAGTAGAGGGTGAGATAGAGGGAAACGGAGCTTTCGCATCGCATTTCACTTAGGTAGCAATGCACATCTATTTTCATAATTTAATTTTTCATTTTTATTTTTATCATTACGATCATTTGAATTCCCCATATGATTATGGCATATTTTCCTAAGCACTATTCAATATTTTCCAATCACTCGTTCCTTTCCGCTTTTTTCTTCATCTCAAACTTTAAATAAACAGTCATCACCAGTTTCTGTTCTAATCGATGGAACAAATCGTTAATTTTTAGTAAATATATAAGCATAAAAAATATTTCAATTTATACGATATTAACCTCATCGCTTCATTCTATCATATCATCCAATCTTGTCACTTCCTTATCCTCTTGATCTACTGCCACTCTGTCATGTCCTAACTCAATTTCCTAGTCATGACTCATGCTATGTGCGATTATGAATTCGTTCATCTCATCTGAATCCTTTTCAGGATAAGATTTGCTAGGCGTATTGATGTCGGACAATATTTTCTTTGCATCAAAATCGCTCAGCATGTTTTTGCGATGATTTTAATGAAGATGGAAAATAAATTACTTATATATATTCTTTGATAGCATTAACTGTTGACAGAGGTTTTAACCATTGATTCTGTATCACTTCAGATACAAGCAAGAGAAAACATTGTTTAGGCCTAATGAGCTTAATGTTTAAACCGGAAGATTTTATTTCTCTATCAGTTAACTTATTTCCTATCCTTGAAAGTTTCAAAACCTATCAAAGCTTAGCTATCATTTCGATGGAAGATCAATTGACTATGAATTTGTTTTGGTTTTGTATCAATTCTTCATACACCCACGACTGAGAGGATTTTTATTTTAGAGATTTGTGCATTATTGGTTCAATGATCGCGTTATGGTTTCTCGAATTATTCATATATCGTTCAATTTGTGCAATTCAGCTAAATCAAGGTATCATCATTTTGAAGAAAATATATATCATCGCTAAAAATAATTAATTGAATTGTTGCGGTCCCTTAAAGTTAGATGCTTGATTGTTCAGTGGCAAACGCCTGGACAGTATGTTACGACCTGGGATTGGATTTCATCTAGAGAAGGTGCAATAGGATCAGCAATGGAAGAGCACTCATGCTTAAGCGGTTCTGTGATGGAAAGATAATTGATTTTTGAATTCACTATAGGAGTAAGCCTCCATTATTAGTGTTCGACTGATTAAGCGGTCTGGCTATTTAAAATATTGCGATTTTTAGGGATTAAGCTAGAAAATGTACCGTCGTCGAGAAGTTATGCAGCCATTATTTAGCCCTTATACAGTGCATAGTAAAATGTCGAGCGAATTAAACGTTTCGGCATGAACAATAGTTTAATAAAATGTTGTGGATAAACGAATTCAAATCTGCGATCTACCGCTTACCGTGCTGATACTTCCCCGTTGAGCTAAAATGCGTCTTATTCTCTTATTTTCAAACATTTTCAGCGTGTATTTGACGCAAAAAAATTAATGAGACTGTAACATCAACAGTTCGAAAAGGACTCGTATTCGTTTGGAGAACATGGTATATATATATGTGGTTAATATCTCGCTTACAGCCAGTGTGCTAGATGGGACCTAAGTAAGAGATTGTGGCAATTTATAGGTGGAAAAACAGCTGCTCAATGAGAAGGGTTAGAGGTTCGATCCCGTAAGCGTGGGACGTTTTCGTTGCTCGTCAGTCGATGGTCCGTACTCAAATCTGAACCTCATGAAGCTGTGACCATAACATATATCACAAATATATGAATGCGTCAAAGTAAAAACTGAGCACATAACATAAGAGGAAGGATGGACAGCCATGCAAAGCAGTAAATGTAACTTCAAAGTTCTAGGCTCATCGGATCTAAAGGCGCCGAGGAATTCCTCTCTCGAATTATTGTGTGGCAAAACAAATGAAAGCTTATCAACGGTGGGACGTGCGTGGAATAACAGCGAGCATATAACATGTTTCCTTGGTGCAGATAATTATCTAAAGCTATTTATCGAGAATGTCCACTATTCTGATGCTGGCAATTATACCTGCGAGGAGGGAGATGGCACCTTAGTGACCTCATTTACAGTGTCTATTTTAAAATCAAAAGGTAGTCTCAGTGCTGCTTGTAATTCCTCAGTTGTTTTCTTAATTGAAGTTATACCATTTAATCAATGCGAACGGTCAATTTATTTTTTAACAAAAATTATATATATATATATATATATATATATATATATATATATATACATAAGGATTTCGATGACGAAAGCTCATGATATTCAGCGAGTAAAACTTTTTGTTTCCTCTATCATATTATCACTGAAATGGATGATAAAGAAGACGATCATATTAAGCGATATACTGAACGTGTGATTTGATTGATGAACATGGAATAATTTCTTCCTACGAATCACTAGAGATCACCTCATTTTACAGGTAGGTACGATTGCCTTATCTTCATAAAACATTTCACCATTCGCTTCAAATATGAAGCGATCTGGGAAAGCTTTCTTCTAGCACTTACTAGGTCTTAGAACATGCCAAAATTCTTAATTTATGCAGTGCTTTTTTAATTTAAACTTTTATTCAATGTGTTCCATTCACTTCGCTTCTTTAGCTTCTTTTATTCAGTTGGTTGGTGCAATTAATGCGACTAATTGAAAATTAATTCAATGGGAATTAATTAATTGTGTGAAAAAAATTCAAATTAATCCAGCGCCAAATTCATACAGTACCATTCAGAAGACAAAAAATTTTAAAACATACTTCGTTAGAAAACATGTGCTTGGGCCGTTAAGAATAAAGAAATGAATGAGACACTTCATTAGATCTTTTGATTGGCGGCCAGTGATTATCGGTGTAGTCGAATTTCCTTGAAACTACTTTTTCGTCTAATCAGCGATCTTGAAGCTGCTTTAAACTTGATCTATTACCTGAGGAGCTTGAGGCGAGGAGTCTTTGTCTTTGAATTGCGTTTAGTAACCGCTGACATTCTTCTTCTCCAATATCGCAGCATTTCGACAGTCCTCTCAGTTACTCAAGAGGCACGGTTATTATGGTAGCAAATCCGAAGAAAGTCGGAAAAGATGAACTATTAGGGACAGCGAAGAGACCGTCAGTTGACTTCGAGCATGATCTTTAGAAAAAAAGGGCCTGGCAAGCTCGCTATCTAGGAGAAAAAAAGAGCCTGGAAAGAGCCCAAATGATCACCTAACTTGTTAGGTCTTCGAATAAACTAGTTAATTTGAAAGCAGATAATTGGGCATTATAAATTACAGGCAAATCACAAAATCGCGGTACGACTGGAAGACATGATTGGGTGAAATTAAAGATATGTGAGAATGGCGATGTGTTACGTGTTTGGAAAAAAGATGGGAAAGCATTATGTGCGCAAAAATCACCTGATGAAGTGTGCGCACTTGAGGGAATTACTGGCACGTCCGTCGATAAGGTACTCGATTTTCTTAAAGATGATTAGCATTTACATCAAGTTTTTCCACTAAATATATTCCATGTATTATTCTATTTTTCACTGAAAGCAAAGAAAAAGAACTCTTCTTGATAAAAAAGAATTCCCTCTATTTTTTAAACGAATTTAAAAGAAATAAAATATGATACAATTAAAACATAGCATTTGTTTAGATACCGAAATCGCTCATCAAACATCTTTTACCACCGGCATTGACAGCACTAATTGGATGTCTACTTATTGTGCTACTTATTATTGGCTTCATATATATGCGACGAAGAAATGAGGAATTCAATAATTTGCACGCATTACACGCTGAACTTCTTGAACATGCAAAAGGCAATCAAGAGATGATCAACCCAGCTCGATCACTTCACGAACAAATCGATCAATTACCGTTCGATTTAAGTTATGAGATACGACTGAATCGTCTCACAATCAAAAAGGTTATTCTATTTTTGAAGTGTTTCTTTGAATTCTTGCTTAGAAATACCTATAAAAACAGCTTTTATTTAGAGAATACTATTGTGAATCATTCGAGCAACTTTTTAAGCGTTGTTTCATGTGGATATTTTAAGGTCCACTATGGAAAACATTCGTAAGTTTGTCGCATTTTATATGTAAGATACTATACTATGCTCCCTTTTGTATTATATTTTACACTACTTTGCAGTTATATCATGTATAAGCCATCATATTTTGTGTTATAAGTGTGAGATCTATATGATGCAACTTTATAACTGAAATATTCGCAAATAATTAACTGATAGAAGAAAACTTTTATTAAGGTGGTAAGCAACGGTGAATATGGACGTGTCTATGCTGGTGAACTTCGTTCTAAAGGTTCCAGCAAACGGACACTTGAAGTTGCTGTCAAAGGACCCAAGAGGGCGGCCAAATATAGTGATATGAAAGGGCTTGCCGACGAGTTGCGTCTCATGATTGCGGTCGGTGTACATCCCAATGTGCTTTGCCTCATTGGCACTGTTACCGAGAATATGAAGCGGTACATCCCTACCGTTGTTTCTTCGTTTGTTTTATCCATTCTCTTTATCCAGGCCCTTTGAAATGTATTTTTACGTACAATGCAACACGGTCTTATGTGCCCCTGTGGGACTTGTTTATCTTTCTCTCCGTTTGTTGGAATCTTCATTTCCACAGCAGCAATATCAAAAGAAGCGGGGCTTAGAAGTATGGTCCTCAATCCATCGCTCATTATGAGATAGCCCTCGCTATGAGATAGTCCTTTGAGAGGAGGGAGAGAGTGTCCGCTACTGTTGCGTGGTCGATAGAGCTAATTAAAAGTTAAATTAGACGGATTTAATTCACATATTACAGTAGAATTTGTATATTACAATAGAATACTAAGCAAACTGCTTTAATTTAGCGATTTTTTTACAGGGGAGGAGATCTTTATGGAATCGTTGAGCATACCATATGTGATTTGAAGACATTTTTGAGTAAAAATAAAGCGCATTTCGTCGATGAACTCTTATCGAAAGCAAACGAGTCAAGCGAATATTCCGCTAATAAAATTAACGTACATCCATCTCAAGTTAGTTGCAATGATCAATATCTTTGTTTTTGCTCTCAAATAACGAGCTAACACAACAAGAAATAGAAGTTGGATAGAGAAATGGCTAAGAGAAATTCTTTTCCCATATAATTGCAATTAAGTAATTAAGTAATTAGGTAAGTGATTAAATTCGAAGTAATCACTTCCGATTTGAATATTCTTCAGTTTGTCGATTTGCTTATTGATTAGTTGATAACGATTTATCAACTGACAATTAGCGATATCAACTGATAATCGTTTAAGTTATTTAGCAAACGAATTTTTTATGGTTTTCATTTTCAATAGAATAATTCCATAAGTATTTAATTTCCATTTCCCGTCGAATATTAAATCAAATTAAAAATTGTAAATTAATTAATCTGAAATTGGAAATGACGAAAATATTTATGAAATAATAAATAAGAAATAACAAAATAACGTAAGAAAATAAGAAATACTAAGCAAAAATTACATACTTATCAACTTGAATAATTGTATTCGTAAAGTTAATAAATATTGGTGAAATTCAATAAGCGATAGAGAAATTTTCAACGAATGGGTGACGGCTTTATAGAAAACTCGACGAGTATCCGAAGCATCGATATCGACAAGCGTTCTCATCTCATATGCCTATCAAATTGCCAATGGTATGGACTATCTAGCTAGTAAAAAGGTATAGCAAAATTAATAATTCTCATGTTAAAAGCATCTTTTCTTCATTCGCAAAATAGAGTATATTCATTCATCTATTCAATCAAGCTGTAAGATAAATAATAAATCAGCACTACAAGACATATGAAGAGAGAACATTGAACGTCTTCAATTATATAGTTGCTTACATCATATCAATATGAAATACTTCCATAAGTAATAGTTTTCGGGAAGTAAACATTTCACAAAATAAGTAACTAAGTAAAATCACTTACCCGGTCCAATATATTAAAGATGGAGCGAATTAAAAACAGGTGATCCCGTATGATAAAGATGATCCGATAAAAAAAACATAATAAGATATAATAAAGGTAATATGATTAAGTAAAGACAATCTAATAATACAAAGGTGATGAAATAGTCATAAAGTTGAACTGTTGCAATAAAGATAATTCGACATATGAAGCAATAAAAAAATCATTACGTGCTATTTATATGAAATATTAATTTCAGTGTGTTCATCGTGATTTAGCAGCTCGTAATGTCCTGCTAAGAAAGAACCACCTATTACGTATTGCTGGCTTTGGTGAAGATCGTCAGTGGGATTATCAATATCTCGTCCGAAGTATCCAATATGCGTCTCCATTCAAAGCAATGGCTCGTGAGTCAATCAGTGAATCGACATTCACTGAAAAGGTTTCGTTTAAGCGCTTACTTTTCAACTTTTACTAGTATATTTCTATTTATCTTTTCGTCTTTTATTAGGATATTTGTACTTCCTAACTTAATTTCTCAATTTTCAAACTTATCAATCATATCCATACTCTTACTTTTTATCTTTTACTTCATTCCTCTCTATTTTTGCTATAATTGTCCATTTTTGCATCGATTACTATTGAAAATTACACAACTTTTATTTTTTATTTGCATATAACAGCAAAGAGCATTTCAAAAGAACTAATGCACTCTCTATTGGCTTAAAATAAAGCTCTCTATAATCAATAGTGGGATAGTCAATTATTATAGCACGAAATCTTGAACAAATTACTATAATAGTTTCTTTGAATGCGGTCGCCTTTTTTGAGTGGAATAATTGGGTAAGAAGAAAGCGCTTATTCTTCACAGCTCGAGCACTCATTTACACAATTCCGCAAAAGCAAATATACAACTTTATAATGTACAACACCCAGTGCTGAGCACTTTTCCAAAATTTCTATCCGTGAATGCACTCGTGATGATATTGTGGGTGTGGGTATATATATTCGTCTGCCCACGTGCCTGTCTGTTTGTTTATCCGCCTCTCCGATATTCCAACTACCGTGCTATCGGAATGGGAATTAGTATACTAACTGGTACCATAGAATCCACTAAGCTCGTACAAAAAAATCTAGGTTGGTCCGCCAAAGTAGGAAGGAGTTATAATCGTTTTTCTGTAAGTTTTTATGGAGCTCAATGATTCGGCTTATTAGGAATGGGCCTGGAGCAATGCGGTGAGTAGATCAAGTGATAATAAATCACTTAAAGTAGCAAAATTTTAGAACAAAGGATGAGTAATATCTCTCCCCCTCCCTCTCCCACCTTCTCTTCAGCGACCAGTTTATTATCCACTATTTTAAAAGTAGACATAAAATAAAATATTCGATTCGATAGCTGGTAGCCGCCGGCATTTCCAGAGAAATCTATCGGAATGTGGAACTGGAAGAGTTTTGTAATGGTAAGAGTAATTTTCATTCGATAATATTCAAAAAATTGTTTTCCTCACCTCACCACACTTTAACTACGAAAGCGAGTATAAATAGATTGTTTGCAGTCAGATGTTTGGTCATATGGAGTGCTATTATGGGAGATATTCACACTTGGTGACGATCCATTTAAGGAGTTCGAAACGGCTCAGAAACTAACATCGTTCTATGAAAGCGGTGGGCGACTAACAAAACCCTCATATATGCCTGAGAATATGTGAGTTATTCAAAGCCGATTTATTGGCTTGCATGGTCGGCTCAACCAGTGACAGCCGACTCATCATTTAATTTCACATTTCTCAAACGGTACTCTTTTTGGCTTATATGAGGTTACCCGGTTGTATGAATGCTCTCTGCACAGCATCTCTATTTGAAACCATTTGCTATGCGTAACGTACAGCTTAGAACGACATTACTTATGTTACCATCGTATTTGTTGCTTTTAATTTGTTTTGGCTTTCTTATGAATATCTCGTAAAATCGGATGGTTCTAAGCCAGAGAGGGCGAAAGCGAGGATGGCAGATATCGCATATACTTAGCGAATAGCGAATTCCTCTATGGCAAGAAATACGTATCACAGCGTTTATGGGTGACCATAATAAGTGCCACAGTAGAAATTTCGTCGTCTGTAAGACTCCGGCTATCCCACGTTTAAACAACACATTTATTTGCGTGGACAGAGATCATCGAACTCTTTTCCGCTCTCTCTTTGCAGGTCAGTTATAATGTCGCAATGTTGGTTAGAGGATCCGAACGACAGAGCAACGTTCTCGAGATGCAAAAAATGACAGAGAATGTTCTACGTGAAATGAATCCACAGGTGACCTTTACGATCATCACAGTAAAGCAAACAGCCTTATACTTTACTCCCCCACTATAAATGCTGTAAAGCTATCTATGCTTATATTATGCTACCATTCAACTGTTCCGATAAGTATTGAATTGTTCAAATCACAGGGACACCCGATTCCAGTGTTAAGTGGAAATCGTCATCGAACCAAAATTCTCCCTTATGCCCACTTCCTTTCGCTCTTTCGATATGATAAGAAAATTTCCGTTGGTAATTGCGAAGTGAAGAAAATAAACTCTTTCAAGTTCATCGATGGGATTTCCATTATTTCTTATCAAAATCTAGGGAATTCTTCCTGTAATGATCATCCCCATTGAGGCAACAACTCATTTCTTTGCTGTGATAAGCTGAAATCTTTTTTTTGCTGGTGATAAGCTGATATTCACCGAAATGCAACATTTAAATTTCTTGCATTCCGGTGAATACGACCAATTATTTCAGCTCCTTCTTACGACGCATCATCAGCTCATGGAGGAATTGGTAGCAATGAGAAAATATGCGGAATGGCGTGATGGAGCACCCCGTGTACGTACCGAAGCCGAGCACCATAAAAAGTGATCACCGGTTTCAATAAGCCTCGAATCCATGCCTCATCCGAAAGTCGAGCCATAACACTTAGAACGGCCACAACTACGCTTACTAACAGCTAATCAGAAAACGTCCCATAATCTTGAGTACCGATGGAATTTCAATGATTGAAAGCACCACACTGAGCATAGTTGGGTATTTTCACCTATCTTCGATTTTGCACTAAACAAACAAATCGTCTAACATGCGGCCAACAATAGGCCTTTACCTTCCCTTACATGATATCTCCCAACTCGAAGCACCATCACCTGCATTCACCTATAATAAGTGCTCAACGAAAATCGGTACACGAATATGAACTGTAACTGTTTATGAAGTCTGTATATACGTAAATGATGCCATTCAAATCTGCTGTACAATAATAAAGTATTTCAATTAGCATGCAAAACATCTTTACAAGTGGAAATATGCAATGAAGCAACGAAAACTCTCATATATAAACTCCTAATACATTGTAGTAGGCCATCCATAATCCCCCGACCATCTATCCATACTTTACAACACTCCCATTCCCGTCTATTTTTCTCCCTATCGCACTCCCAATTGTGACGTTCATAAAAAGAAAAAGGAGAGCTCTCACACGTCTCAAATATATTTATAAAGGCGTATAAGATAGGCGACAAAGTGAGAATATGAATTCATATGAATTTCTATACATTTTATTGGGCGAATACTGTTTGCACTTTGATTCTCGCCATAGATAATTAATAAATTCGCCGAATTAATCTAACTACTGAAAAACATTCAGAAAGCAAAGAAGCACCCAACAATTTGTCAGCAGAGATGAGCACTAAAAGGGAAACAACATTTTAAAAAAATCAAAGAATGATGTATTAGTTTACAATAGAATAAAGTGGAAATGTTTCAGTAAATACGCATCAAACATCAACGAAAAATGTTCAAACATTGCGATCGATTGCCTTCATTAGGCTATTTCAACGTCATTTGTAATGTTAGAATAGCTTTTGGCGTCAATAACTCTCTGCACTTCGATCTTTGCAAATAATAGGACTAGGATAAAATAAGCTTCCAAAGAGCTGCGCTATTTAAACAGCACCTAATTTCAGGTAAAAAACTATTACTATATTACTTAAAAGTTACTCACAAGTAAACTGACATTATAAACCAGGATCCCCTATGATTTCATTTAAAAGAAGCAATTCTACCCGCCCACAACGTTTCTGATTTATCTTGTGCTACTCACCGTTGAAAGTTAAATTTCCTTGAAAAGACTTATTATACAGACTATCACCTACGATCGCTCGTCATTCTACTCTTGATGAATGCTTGTGCCTGCTCCGATACACGATCATATCCTTCGAGTTGCATATGAAGATCACCTAGGCCGGAACTAATGATACGTATCGTGCTGGCTATACCTGTAAGTTCAGCTAGAGGCATCCTTGCACATACCCTCACCATTTCCGCCCTCTCACCATCACCTTCCACATTAACAATCGTACCACGACGCTTGCTTATTTCGCGTAAAATCGCATTCACACCCGTTTTTGCTGCTGCATCAACCAATGTTACCTGAAATAAAAAAAATATATAGAAAACGTAAGGTGCATACGATCAACTCAAATAGTCCAGCAGAGTTCTCAAGTAGAAACAAGCAACATTAATCATTTCTCTTAAGGACGTTAGAAATGACTTTAACGGCCAACTGAAAGCCTAAAATACGCCTTGCTATCTTTGTTCCATAGAAATCAAAAGATTCCACATCACCTAACTTTATAAGCGCTCCGTCTTATTTGAAGATTCGCATCTGAATATGCGGAAATTAATCAAATATTCGACGTCGTAAACAACTTATAAAATATAATGCAAACTATTTTACTATCCAAACAGCAATTCTTTGAACAACGAGAAGGGGAAAGAGACCGTTACTAAGAAATGAATACAACAATCGCTTTTTTGCGGCCTTTTTTAATGACAACATACTGTCTCCGATTCGCTGAAAAATGTCCACTCAAACGTTGCTATGCAACGGGGTTGCGGATATGAGACCTAACTACACTCAAATCAAACTCAATATTTACTAATACCTCAAAGACCAAACTGTTTAGCTTATCAGCCTTAGACTATCTTCAGCGAGGATGCTCAAAAGCACATCCAACTCTCCTTCCCTTACTGTTGGGGACGAATAAAACTTACCTCGACACGCAAAATCGGCTCAAGGAGATGCGCGTCGGCTTTTTTCAGCGCTCCGGTGAGGCACTTCCCAGCACACGCGCATATAATCGCTGGACTAAGTTTTCCTCCACTAGCCACCAGATTGCGTAACGTCACCGCCACACCATCCACTGGATATCCTAACAGTGGTCCATTATGGAGTGCACTTGCGCAGCCTTCGTTTATCGCTTTCAACCATTCTGCACGAATATAAGGCAACGTGCTATCTTCATCCAACTTCACCAGCACCTAAAATCATAAAAAATACCTGTCCGGACAAGACCAAGGGGAAGAATGCCTGTATCACTAGTATTAAAATAGTTGCCGTTTCTCGCTCAATAGACGAGAATCCAGGTAAACGTTCATAATTATCGAACCAACTGCGCTTCATGCAAGTTCGATTGCAACCTGCGCTAATGCTTTCAATCAGTGCCGTTTCCCATGTTTCCAATGTCTTACCAATATGTGTAAGTATGAAATATTAGGTGTGGAAAAAATTTGCCTTTAAACTTATAAACTGCCCCTTCTAAACAATTAAACGAATTACTTAGAAAGTTTTTATCAGCAAAAATGATAACAAAGCAAAAGAGGTGTGATAATTAGAAGTTCCGATCGACGAATCTTCAGTTTTCGACGATTTGCAGACAACTGCCTTTCAGCGGAATATCCGCTAGCTTAAAATTTCACGTAGCAAACATTAATAACCTCATGAAATATGTAAATTCAGCTAATCAACTCATAATAAAGGTGAAGTTTTTCCGACATAAAAAAGAGCAAATATGCCACATACGGTTTTGAATTTAGTATTTTTTGACGGTGCAACTTCAATAGTTATCGTACATCCATGTTTACGATCACCTAACACATCCTCCACAGTTGCTGTATAAACCGCTGCAGTAGTAATCACTTCTCGATATGCTACCTGAAAATTCATCCATCCATTCAGCGATGATTGCTTCTTCAACGAGGGACGATTATTAGAAATTAGTGCAAAGTAAAAAGAAATTGAAACGTAAATACCACCAGCAATTGAAAATTGATCTCATCTTACAAAAAAAGATCGGCATCACCAGGTAGGTAGAGGGGATTGAGATTTAAACTCATATGCAGCGCAACGTTTAGGCAATACAATTTGAAAAAATGATTGCTCTTTAGAAATAACGACAACGAAATTTTCGAATTCTTCAGCCACTAAATATCACATACAACGTCACAAACAAAGTTCATATCAAGAAATCACAGAAGCAATCTTCGACTACTGAAAGTGAGCTTAAATTAAAATGCCTAAATAAGCCCCTGTGTCGCAATTCCTATCTCAAATCAGAGAAAGGCGACCAAACCTCAGCGATCTTTTACCTTCTGAAGCCGCGAAACGACCATCTTTCACCAGTAATCCTGCATAACACAACTCACGTTCAAATCAATAGGGGATTATTGCGGAATCGATATTATACTCCATAATAAGAACACTCCCTAATAAGTCTTCAACAAAGAGGACTAACCTGCAACGGTCCCATGAAAACATTAAGCCCATAATCTCTCTTTAGACGATCTTTGACCACTTCAATATGTAATTCACCCATACCCTCGATGATCGTTTGCCCAAACTCTCCATCGGTGGTTACACGCAACGATGGATCCTCTATTGTCAACTCATTCAAAGCCTTAAACACATATCTCAAGAAACAACGTTCCATGAAACAGTCTAAGCCTTATCCTTATTCACATCACTAGACTGCCCTATCAGTGACTATTTATTCCTTGCTACTGCCCTATCAGTGACTATTTATTCCTTGCTATCCAGGAGATCGATGTGGTTTTTCATTTTCATGTACTCTTCCAGACTGATTAGAGTATAACTAAGCTCCAATAACATGTGATTAAGGAAAAGATGGGAAGGATGGGATGACGAGTTACAAGGGATAAGTGGACATTAAAGATGACCCTAATACCCTTCCCTTCCCAAGCTAACAAGATTTCACAGAAACGCTTATGGCATAATCCTCTACCGGGTCCATTTAAAAGAAAACCTATTTATTGAAAAAATGGACACTAATTCCCTCACTGAGAGATGTATTTGAAGAAGGAGGCATGAATCACAAAATCGAACCCTCTCGAAACTATGCAAAGCTCCAGCAGAAGGTGGTTCAGCTGAACAAAAATAAACTGGATCTGGTGCATCGATACCAGCCAATAACACCGATTTTCCCACTTCCGACATATCATATTCATCAGGTACCTATAAACTCATAAAAACATTAACTTTGAAAATTTTGAAAAGGGAAATGCAAAAATGATTCCATATTTGATATTTTAGGTAGAAAGTATGCATTTCTCTTTGGAAGAACATATGAATCCTTCGAGTAAGAAAACGCATCAACTACTTGGAAGAGAACGGCTATTTTTTCTCTCTTCTAGTCTACATGGCTTATAGGCCTACAGTGCTCCGTCAGATGATTCGTCTTCTACGTAGAACCAAAAGGGTGGAGAGAGGCTAGAAAAGTGGAGAGATGGGGATGGAGCGAGGAGGGAAAAGGACGGGGGAGAGGATAACGACCAGTACCAGCGAAAAAAAGAGAAAGTAACAAAGATTGCCAACAAAGGATTATATCGCCATCGCCTCCTCTCTCCCATCCCCGCCTATACAGCAGCTCTTTAAAGAAAGCCCTCAAAATATGCTGCAAAAAGTGTACAGTAAACGGAAAGATTATATGAAAGTACGACGCAGAGTAAATCTGATCGACAATTCTCCGATGGAAAATTCATGCAATCCTCTAGAAGAAATAACAGTGACGCTTAAAATTGAGAGATGAATCTAAAGAAAAGTTTACATATGATGACGCGATAATCCATTGTTGGGCAATACATGCGATTACATGATGGAAATTCAGCAGATAAAATAAAAAACGAACATACAGACGACATCAAATACAACAGGGACCCGATCAGAATAAACATAATAAGCGCTATAATCAACAGCAAATGTCGAAACAATCCAGAAACCGTCTTCCCAACAATATGACTGAGGCAAGAGTTCTCGATTATACTTGGGTATATCAAATATTCTGGATATTTTCGATTCATCCAGAAAACGACATCCACACACCAGTACGAGAAAGCAATTATTACCGATTTTTGATGGTATTTCTCTTCAAAGGCAAATATTATCAAATAATTCTCTGCAGCGATAAGCGACACTTATCACACTTCTTTGTCTTCTCCCTTGTTAACGAAGGAATCTAAAGAGATGAAAAAGAAAACAAAATAAAATAATTTTCGAGTCATATGCTTTAACTTTTTTCTTTTGTTCATACAATTCCGAAACGCCGTAAAATCGCATAAGGATAGAGTGGGAAAAAAGGTCTCACCTGAGGTGAAAAGAGATCATGGGCATGCGCATTATGCGTATCGAGTTTCCTATCTTTTTGACTTTTCATAATTCTATGTCGCCTTACACCCGCACTCTTTGCTGCACTTTCACTCGTCAACAACGTATCACCGGTCACTGTTGATTGCAGACCCGTCAGTACACCAATATTACCAGCCTGAACATTTGCGAATTATTCCATTAAAAAAGCACACAAAAACCTCTCATTCTTCATGAAATAGAAAAGAGGGCAATGAACAATACATAAAAATAAAACTTAATTTGTCTCCTTTAAGACTTTCTTTCTCTCTTTTTAATCAAGAATTCATCAACAAATGCACATAAACACCCGCCACTTGCTGATATCAGCTAAGCAAAAAGACATATGAATAGATCATGCCTGATATCACTTAAGTAACTCATCACGCGAAAACAACCAAGTATGGTTGAATAAAGGATTAATTCTGAAATTCAGTCACTTCCGATCCTCAAAGACGATACCTCACCGTAATAACATCGACCGGTTGCAGAATATCGCTGTGAGCAATGAAGGTATTTATACGACTCTCCATCGTTCCTCTATTAGCGTTGTATATCGACGATCCGTTTTTTATCTCACCCGTGTATACGCGCACGAAGCTCAACTGTCCACGTCTCTTATCATGGCCAATCTTCAAAGAACATCACTGAAATGCGTTCACCATACGATACACTGAGGCTATTTCATTCTATCCTTTTAACTAAATCCATCTTCTTACATACGGAGATCAAAGTTCGGTTTCTCCGATTAAAATCCCTCTTCAAAAACATTCGCAGTCAAACAGTCAAAAACAGTCAAAGAGGCTTTCCATCCAAAATACGATATAAACTTTGATAATAAAAGTTTTCTTACTACAATAATTTATATATTTTGCATACTTATGTTAAAAAGAGCTATTCAATCATTGACGAGCATAGTTACAAATAGTGGTGCCATATTATAACAGTACTGAAAAATCCTGCATGCAGTACTTAATTACTCCCAACGTCTCCTCTTCCAAGAGCTACACTGTTTCAAAACAGGTATCGCATATGCCCATCCGATCCCCTTCTCCCAGCACGCCCTCCGCAAATCCCACATTCGGAGCAGGTTTTCGCAATTCGGAGCACACAAACCTTAAAAACGATCGCGCTGAGATCTTCTCCAAAAACCGCTGAAACCATATGATTCCTTTCGTATGGTGCCGGCAAATAACTCGTCACCATATCCAATATCAGCTTTACACTACCCGCGCATCTAAACACCGACTGCAGTGATGGAATATTCCACATAAATGAATCACCCTTCAATATTTCTTTTATACTCATAATAAAACCTCAGTTAATTGAGCATAAAGCTACTGCAACAGTCAAAACAGATGACCCCAAAAGCGGTCGATTTGCGTCCAATTCAGCACTGAATTCCGAATATTCACCACAAATTCCATCATCAACTACTTTCAGAAATGGCAAAAAGCGTCGAGTCCTTTAGATGTCTCACGCCCACCCAAATTGACCTTGCAAGTGATATACGCGCAATTATAACACCCAACAGCAACGGTGAACTTTTCCTCACTCAAACTCTTCATAACGCGAAAATGATTTGAACAGAACTTAGCAGGGCTAACTACAGCCATCCCAATATTTTCAATCGGCCCAGTAGATAGGACAGCACCTCTTCAGTCTTCGAGAAATAATGTGCTTAGGATACAGAAATCCCCACAGGTAAATATGGAATGCCAATAACCTTAAGGCAGTTCCACAAGCGACCGGTACAATGTTACGTGCAAGAGTTGCTCTTCGCATCGCGTTCGCTACCTCTGCATCAAATGCCGACGCATCGTGCTGTTTGGAGTCGCTCAGCAGACATTCCGCAAAGTGTTCGTCAGCATCTGCTAACTGTGATAACATTTCCTCACGACCTGCCATTAGTTCGTCAAATCTTAAATTTATAACCACCCTCATATTCCGATTAATAATCAGACCTCAACCGCAACGCAATCCGAAAAAATGTCTTAACCACCAAAAATTCTAGCTCTCAAACCTTAAAAATTTCATCACAAAAGAGGATCCCGAGCTTTTCCATCTGCTAAGAGAACGACATATAAGCATGAAAATAAATGATATCACAGCGGCATCCATTTGTTAACCTTTGTTTATTTCGTTCCAATTTATCTTCCCTACGGGCTCAAATTGTAAAGCATCAAGAGATGCAGGAATAGCTTAAGTGATGCATAATTAAACTGCAATTTTAATTACCTGTGAGATGACTGAGTGATTGCAGTCCATTCGGCGTCGTCTCCCTCCTCGACGTCAATATATTTTCGGTTTATTAGATCGATTGAACCAATAAAACGACCACCGTCATCAAATGTTGGCATACTTACCTAAATATGATGAATGAGAAGACAGCTCAGGTAACCGAAATACTGCTGGTTGGGGACGTTATTCGAATTTTCCAATGCTAACTCCGGATTGGGGCAATACAAACATGCAATGTCCGACGCATGAAACTGATCCGATTCGGAATCCCCAGGGAAAGCCCATAATTACTTTCCAGCTATTTCAAGCAAAAATTGTATAACAACCCTAACCCCCTTTCCCTCTCAATATAGCAGCACTTCACTCAAGAACAAAGTATTCAAATAATTTCGCCAATATTAGTGCTTGCAACGTTTCATTGCACGTTTCTTTTTTATCGCTTATTAGCATATCATATGCATTATTTGCATCACTATGAGATTATCTCCACAAAAACCCCATTCAAACTTCGCTTTTTCTAGTTTAATTTGACGGAATATCCTTTGCCATATAAAATATAAAATATTGAAAGAATTAAACCCTCACAAAAACTAGAAATAAATAAAATTGAAGTCGAATGCGAAAGCGCTTACAGCCACCGATTGACGTCGTCGATGACTTCGGCGTATACGGCTAGTGTTTAACCGACCCTCACATATACACATAAGTAGACTTTTGCAGCATTAAAAATAAATATCACCTATTTGTTATATCAAAGGCTGAGAAATTCACAAGAAATGTATGTTAGCATCGAATATTTTCTGCGACTCTCCAAATATCTACCAAAAATCGAACAAACCGGAACAACGTTGTGCATACTGAGTCGTCTCTTTATCGAGTCGATGGTTTTCTCAAAACTGGCACCACGCTTATCCATTTTATTCACAAAGAACACCGATGGTAAGTTGAATTTATTGGCTTGTCGCCAAACTGTTATCGTTTGTGCCTGCACACCCGCCGATCCGTCAAGTACCGTCACTGCACCGTCCAGTACACGTGCACATCTCTCCACCTAAACGAATAAGCAAATCAATTTAATTCTTTTTAACTTTTAAAACGGAAAACAATACAGCCACCCCGCTGGATTAAGTGTGAACATCCAGACAGCTTACTTTGGTGGCCAGCCCTGAAGCGGACATATCACCAGGCTTAAAATGACCGATGGTCAAGAGCGCTAGTGTCCGACTACTTTTTTTCCGAACAACTTTGTCAAAACTCTCGTAGCACCCCTCTCCCGTACGGGGTCCATATTTTACAAGCACAACTTATTCCCAAATATCTCACTGCTGATATAACCAATTGATACGACGTCTGTGAAGTTTCATCAACATTTCGGAATACTTTCTAATACTCCAACTAAATAAAGAGTACGTTGGTCGATATAAATAAAATAAACGACATTATTTATGGAAGAAATGGAGACAACGATAATGGAAAATATATAACGAATAAAAAAGAAATGACAAATCCGCACACCTCTAGCGTGAAATCAACGTGCCCAGGCGTATCAATCAGATTAATTCTATGCTGACGCCAAAACAATGAGATGGCCGCCGACTGAATTGTGATACCTCGCTCTCGTTCCAAATCCATATAATCGGTCACTGTATTCCCTAAACGTTAACAATGATTGATTGCAAAAGAAATAAAATATCTCAGCGAATGACTAAACAAAACTCTAAGCAAAACGAGATCTGAAAGAACCGAGAGAGAGAAAACCGGAGATAAAAGATAGAGGGAAATCGCTTCAAAAGTGATAATATCGGATTAGCGAAGCTCTGACAATGAATAGCGTTGAGTCTTTACATGTAAGCCTATATAGTATATCGTTTAAATGCCAATCCATTACTCTATCTACAGTTAAATAACTGGATTAAATTGTTGAATTTATTAAACGAGATGCCAATAACTTTACTCCTCAGATTTCAAAGAGAAAGGAAATGCTGTGGAAACAAACGAAAATTTACAGATGAATTTTAAGGAAGAAACAAAATAATAATAATAATAATCTACCTGAATCCACATCGCCCATTGTGGATGTAGCACCAGCAAGATAAAGAAGCCGTTCGGTGACGGTCGTTTTACCTGCATCGATATGAGCTATTATACCGATATTACGAATCAACGAGGGATCCACATCCAACTGTGGCGATAATTTAAGATCGCCACCTGAAATGGCTGCTATCTGATCTAAGATGGCACAAAGTTGAAATTATTACTTATATAAATAAAAATGGATAATAAAAGTAAAGCAAATAAAAATAAAGCATTATGCATCTTTTATTATTACTGTGAGGATATTAAAACATTAATATTGTATTTTATGAAAGATACGTCAGTCGGAATTATACTAAACAAATAGAAATTTTGGTAAAAGAAGCTGAACAGATATGAAAATATTATATGAATAAGTTGCGAATTCTTTTTTCTGACAAGTTGCAACATTTCTATCAGATTTTCGAATAAAATTAGTGAGTTGGAGGGTGGGGGAGGAGGGAGATGCGGGCGAACATTAACGGTTTCCACTGAGCCGGCGAAGGTATATAATCGTTCCAGATTCAATTAGGAGTTATACAATAGATGGGATTTTTTTGTTTTGAACACTCATAGTGCAACGATGGAATGAACTACTTAAAGGATGCTTATAGAAATTTCATATATGAAAGCACTGAGACAATAAAGTGAAAGGATTATATAGGATCTATAAGACTTAAGGCTGGCACCTGTCTCGCTCGTGGCTAAGTAAAGATTAAGGGCTAATTCAGCTCTATCCCATAAGATCAACAGCCGAAAGCGGTAGTGTTCGCAGCTAAATCTCCTCTAAAGTTTGGCTCAGTGTTATGAATATAGGCTTTGAAATTTATCCAACCTCTCGTTATATCTCAATTAGAATCGAATTCAGTTAAGCTGAATTCTGGAATATAGACAAAAATTACTTGTAAATGCTCATATTTAAGAGAAAACTTTGCTATAAACAATATCAGTCTCTTATTAAGGCGAATAAAGCGATAAAAGCTGCTTGTATTTCGACTCTTTTAAGCTCCGTTTTCCCCACATCTATTGCCTCATCGTTCTAGCAGTCGTAGCTTGTATCAGACGATCTCGAAATACTCCATCAACGTCCATAAACTAGAATTGCTTTGCTAATTATACGATGAAAGGAAGTAACAAACCTTTAATTTGCTTTAGTCTATGTGTGCAAAAATATCGCTGAATGAATGCACTATGGGATACTCGTAAATTACTTAATAAGCATAGACGCATAGCCGTTGTCCGTTCGAATAAGCACTTGTGAAATGATGAAACCTGTAAAGCATATGCGAGTTAAAGAGGCAAATATGAATACAGTGCTGCCAGATGGGGAACACAAAAAATGACCGCTCGGGCACCTCTCCTTTGCTTTATTTTGAGATCATCACCATATAGGTGCTCATTAATCATCGAAGACCCTAAACAACGACTCGAAATTCAACTATCGAACTGCACGGCACTAATACTTTGAATATGTATTCCGTCGTTAAAGCAACAAAAATATCGCATATTTGGCTCCAATAAACTAAAAAGCACTCCTTATCGACTCCCTCATCTCACCTATAATCGCGATGACCCAGCCGAATATGCAAATATTAAAAGTGAAATTCTAAAGAACTCCTCACACAACACTGCAATTCCAAGAGAGACTTGACAATTCCAGTGGACACTAGTGCAACATTACAGCGCAATTACGCTCGTGGGCCAATATCAGCATTGAAGCTCCGGGACGAATGAATGCTGAGGAGAGATGAATCAGCGATCAGCTGGGTTTGCTCGTCACTCGAGCACTCCATCTCTTCCACTCTTTCATCGCATGTCTCACGACCTAGCCTTCCTTCAACGCTTCCATTTTATGAGTTAGGAGCTTATCGCCACAACGCTTACCTACAATATGAACACTCTACCTAGGCAATTTTCTAGACCCGTTTCCGTTAAGTTGGTTTGTGAAAGCTCTCCCCCACCCCCCACGGTTTGCGTGTCTCTTCATCCTCACACCATTATCTCTTCAGTAGTGCTCTTTAATTGACTCAATAATCACAACAAAGTGAAGAGGAGAATTTGGCTGCGATTTTAAAATTATTTAATCACAAAGATGACACAATTCCTAAATCATTTTATTTCCTCTTCTCGTCGAATAAACTGCGAAATCAGTGGCGGGGTGGGGGACAGACACGAGGATCGGAGGCTAATAATGTGCGCCGCTGGGGGATTCGTTTGTTCTTGTTGATTCGTTCACTCTCTCGTTTCGCCAATTACCGCTTAGAATTGTTCTCATAATCGCCTAATGGAGAGAACAAAGAAATGTGCACTACGTTAATTTCACTTTTAATGAGCCGAAGAAATCAAGTTTATTTAAGACTCCATTGCAACTCATGCAAATAAATAAATAAATAAATATACGTATATATATATATATATATATATATATATATATATATATATATTTATTTATTTATATATAATATACATATTATATATTCAACGGAAGTGAAATAGTGCCACAAGAAGAGCTAAACATCAATGAGGTGACGCTTGAGAGGGTTCTCTTTCACTTAGTTCATTTATCGTCTGCCAGTCGTACGGCATTTCATAAGTAATCGAATTCGCATCCATCGCCTTATCCACTATCGAGCTGATCTGTGAGAATAAAGAAAAACACCATTTTGCTATTAAAATTAAAAAACTCAATATATTTTCGCGTAGTTGAGTATAATACCTCTGGCAACATACAAGTTTATTGGTGCAGCTTGTGAGAATGTCAACTTATTCGCCTACGAATACGTTTAGATAGAAGCAAATAAAATCATGGCTTCAGCAACTGAAAGGAAATTTCTTCAAAGGTATATACAGCGAAATAAAAGCCCTAAGCAAGTGAACACTCGTCGGCGCACTCACCGCCCAAGGGCTGGTCACTTCATCACCGTGGTAATCGGTTCTATTTTCTCCTAATTCAGACCGTCCATGTCCTGTCCTTATCTTTTAATAAGGAACATCTTATCTCGTACAGGGAACAGAAAGCCACAAGGGGAATTAGGGAGCGTTTATTCCAGTAAGAAAACTAATCAGAACAAAAGAAGTACAACGATAAAAAGGAAAGTGTACTTTATTGAATGATATGTTCTGCCATTATTCCTAGAGAATTCCTGCAAACTTCCGGAAAACCAACTCCACTGGAAAAATGGGAAGGATGACAGCAAATGTGTTTACCGAAGAAACGCGAGAATTATGTGAAGGATAAGGCAAAAGGACCGTGGAGGAAATAAACTGACTCATCGGATGATGAACGTAAAAAATTTTCTGTAGAGAAGTACGAGGGAAACTCTTATAACCTATGAAAGTGATTCTAATCGATGATGAGAATTTGGCCACGAAACGAGGAAAATCGCAGCTGAAAACAGAGGGAAATCAAAAACTATGGGTAAAGTGATAAGGTGTGGCGACCGGACAAATTGCAAGGCAAATGTGGTTACTGGTAACGACGATCAGTGATAAGTCAGTGCTCCCGAAGAGCCCTCTTTTTCGGACGGAACTTAATTACGACTATTAAATGATTTAAATATATGCATAAACAGTGTACTAAAAAAATGATGAAAGCAAGAGCAAATAGGCCACAAACCGTATCATATTCAGGCGCAGCTTCAAATCCGCAGCTGTCAATAATATCAAGGATATCACTCCACCCATCTGGACATTCTCCAAGGATTGCCTCTCTTTCCGATTTGCGTAGAGACTGCTTCTGAAAGTAATAAATATTGAAGTAATGGTCGACTGATATCTTCTATTGGAATTAATAACTCTTTTCTGTCGTTATGAAATGTGGCCATAACCGGACGGAAATAAATTACCGAACGAGGCAATTCATCCACTAATTTTATTTTACAGTGCAGAGGTAAAGGGAGGTGTGTTGTTCCCCTCCAACTTTTTTTAAAAGCAGGTAATATTATTATGTTCAGAAGAGCAACTCACAAATTGGAGTTCATTTATGGATATGCAGTTGGCTTTCGTTGCATTAAAATAAGTTCTTTCAGAGCTATCATTCTATGTTTCCACTGAGCTTAATTCTTTCCGGAAGATTCGTTCCAGAAAAATGAACCGGAAAAGCGGAAATACAGCACCGGAAGAAAGCTTATGTTAATCGAATTTTCCGCAAAAGAAAAATTATAGATTCCATTATAAATTAATGTTTCCATTTCGATTGGTATTATATTAATCACTATAAATTGTTGACCAAAGAATGCTCATATGTTTTTTCTTTCACCATTTCTAAGCTCAAAAACTTTAACTTTTTTCTTTACCTTCTAAATTACTCTTCACTCCTAAAATTGAAATCTTTATAATTTATAAAATTACTTTATTGAAATAATTATGTGAAATCATTTTCATTAAAGACAAAGAAGTTACCTTTTTAGCAATTTCATCGCGTTCATATTTACTAATTTCACTCCATGGAAGTTTACCGTTTATGAATTCAATTGTCATATAAAACCAACATTCCACATCATCTCTTCGGCACTGATCCTTAATGTCGTTAATTATTAGTCTCATTTAGATTGCTGAAATATTCTGCGCTGATAAACATCGGCTAACGATAAGACCTATGATGATAAACATCGGCTAACAATAAGACCTAGACTTATACGGCTGATACTTCCGCACAAATTAAATTAATAAACGTGATTTATTTATTCTCCCTGGATGAATAAAAAATGAATGAATAAAACCGTATAAATTAAACAAACGCTTAAATCGATTTAGAGAAATTTACATTATACCCAAAGTCGTCAGTGAATTAGGAAGAGATGCGTTCTTCAAATCTCATATTTTACACCATATCTCGGAAAAATGCTCCAATAATACAAAATTTCCAGCTGCCTGGACAATCGCTCTTTCAAAATGCTTCACAGGCGTAATAATAGTATTGCAGTCAATCGCCTCGAAATATTCAGCTGACCTGCTTGAAATGATTGGCCAATGAGCAATATCTCGCTGTACCTCTCCAAGCACCTACAAGACGTCGTGGTTTTAAGGCACCATTGTGATCGATATACTTCCTTGCGATACCAAAATCGATAAGATAGATCTAGGAGAAGTGAATTAATGATCGAGTGGGGATTTTTAATCCTTGAAGAATTGCAGTTTTATCCTTGGAGAATTGCGGAGGGGGAAATTACCAGGCAAGAAACCTCTAGTTTGATGATAATCCATATTCTAGCAGCCTAGAAACCGCAGCTGAATAGATCCTTTTTTCTTTTCAAAATTACCACATCACAGCAGTAATTCGGGATTACTAATGCCTGTAACGCGAGCTCAGATGTCGTTTCTCACTTTTCATGCCGAGAATAAAATAAGCCTGATATGAGCTCAACATAGATATTGGAATAACTCCTTCTCCCACCTCCCTTTCCCCTTCCCCTCCCTACTACAAACAACATTCCTTCAAGAAAAAGCGTCTCTTTTACATAGGCTGATACGTTTTACTACGAACAAAATTTGTCCCCAGCACACCTCCTCCACCTCTCTGAACCTTGACCCCTTACGACGATAGAAAATAATGTCTTCATTCTATACACTCAAGTATTATAATCCTGGAGCTTTTAGTAGGCCTCATGGTACCACTCAAGAAAACGACACAACGAACCAATTGATAGTCATAATCGACTGCAAAATAAGATGTATGAATTTATGAGAATTATTAATTAACCCTAGAGAAGAGGTCGAAAATATCTGATAAAATGTAATAAGCAAAAGCAGTCTGCACAATTAGCAATCACAATATTATCCTCTTGTAGAATATTATTGAAATGATCGTTTCTAAATGAAGCATTTCATTCAAGCGAGCACTTGACATAGTTAGAATAGGAAAATCAATCTGCGGCTACATTGAAGCACTCTCCACCTATTCATCCAAATAAAAAACCAATTTACCTCATTTCCACCTTAATAACAAAATAATTACTTCCCAAACCTTCCCCTTCCCTTCCGTTTCTCCACCCTCGTCGTTCGTTCGAAAGGTTTCACCCCGTCGACTCATCAATTTCCACAAAACGAACAAATCCTCAAATACTTTCAAAGAAACCTTTGATTCTTTCTTGAAATTTAGAGACTTCTCTTAAATATTAATGCAATTAAAGAGAAACAGAAACCGAAAAACCGTAATTAATCAATGCGGTAATGCAAAAATTCCACTCGCTTACCAAATTATTATTTTCCGATGGTTTTCGAACGATAAAATTGCTCGGCTTAAGATCTCTTGAAATATATCCAATACTATGAAGTTCCTCGATTCCATTTATTGTCTGCAAGTAAATGACAAAAATAATTTCCCATAATCCATCTGACGACTTTTTCTGCCCATATATAGGCGGCGAAGTATATTTTGCCGCTTATATATGACGAAAATATAGATAGCTAACTTTAAGTCATATCAAGTTGGCCGAAATTCTCTATAGTCGATTTATAGCTGGAAATTTAGCCATATTTATGAATATATATTAACGATGAAATATGGAATATTATACAAATATCATTGAAGCTATTTTCTTTCTTCACTAGTCGAGCGGAAAAGATGACTTTTCCATTTATCTTTAGAGCTTCTCTTTCTTCGACGATATTTTCTCTTTTTATAGAAAGAACTCGATCTAAAGAACTCGACCTATAGAAAGAACTCGAACTATCGGGATCTCCACTCAGTCTTTCTCAACAAATTTTCGAATTTACTTAATTATTTCTACCCTTTCTTCAACTATCTTTTAAGAAAAGAAACAATTTTAACACCGAAAAAGGTCTTTTCAATAGCGTCAATGATCATTTATATATGAATCGAGCATAACGGCAAACATTTCTACCCCTCTTTCGAATTAATTTTGTATAGCGAACGATGGACAAACAGGTGAGGGGAGAAAGCAGCTGAGGATGGAATGTATAATGCTGCACATTTGCAATAAATATACTCCATCCGTTGTCATTCTCTAATAGCACCTCCCGCAAATCACTAATATTCATGAAATGAAAAGTTATGTAGGTTCACATCTATCAACAAAAACTTCTAAATATAACCTTTATTTAATTCTGACTAAACTATAATAAAAATAAGCGTATAATTCGGTGGGAACAGACAAAGTAATACTGCAATGAGAGTAAAAGTATCAAACAGATAAAACAATAATATGTAAGGAGTAAGAGAAGTGGTAAATAAATCAATGAACCTGGAGGGAACATCGAATCGCTGTCGAAAGTGAAAATCGTTTCGTCGGCATCAAACGTTGCAATTCGGAGAGATTCTTCCAAAGCAATTCCATCACAAAAAATTGCTGTCCATCGTCCGGCAATAGACCCTCATCGATTAGCTTCACGAAATGAAAAAATCCATCGCCAAGTTTCAACACTTTTATCTAAACGTTCAATTTATCCTTAATTTATGGGATGTCTGAGAGGAAAGACTGAGAGGTGTGGGGAGAGGCGAGGTGAAAGGGATGAAGATTGTTTTCTGAGGTAAGGGATACCTCATGATTCTCTGCTCATTTATGAACTTTCAAAATGCCTTAGAAGAAAATTATTCCAACTATTTTTGGAGAATTTTTCAACTCGTTTTTTCTCGGTTTGAATTAAATCTTTAAATCGAAAATGATATATTTATATCTTATGATATTACTATATTTTAAATTCAGTTATACTAGAACCTATGTGAATGAAATTATCCTTAATTGTCCTTAATTTATGGTATTTCTGAGATCATTGTGTAAACCACAGCATTTGGAAAAAGTCTCCACGATAATGCCATTCCTTCCCGATCCACATTTCGCACTTCTCCCTCGGAAACCTCACCGACTGAGTCGATTTCTTCAACACCTTATTCCTTCAATAGCAGTACCTCTGAGTTAGTATAATCTACAATATTCGCATCAATAAGGTCGATATCATTCAAAAAATAGAAATATTAACAAACCTCCAATGATATCGATCGTCTTTTTCCAACTTTAAGAGCGAATTTTCGATTGCTCAAATCACAACATTCATAGACAATACCTAAATAGTTTATTTCCTTAGAGATATTTAGTTTTTCTTTCAATCAATGAGTCGAATTCGGCAAATAATGGGAATTTTTTGTTGTGGTTTTTCAGTCATCTCTATTAGCTCAGAGTACAACTGACATACCCTTCGGATCCGCATTCCCCACTTCTCCCTCGGAAACCTCACCGAAGACGTCGATTTCTTCAACACCTTATTCCTTCAATAGCAGTACCTCCGGGCGAAAATCCCTCTTTCATTTCGTCATTATATTTGACGTTAGTCGTCCTTTGTTAATTTGTCTTCAAAATTCCTCTCATTTCGTCATTATTTCTGTTACTTCGTCGCCTTATTTATCGTTGCTCAGAAATGACTACGCTCTCTGTTCAATAAAACCTCTTCATCTTCTTCAAGTTGGTGGGTTTCAATTCGATGTAATACGGTAAGCAGGCTCATTCGATAAACCTGCTGCAAATCGATCTTAAAGTGTGTGAGGAGGCAGGATAGCTAGTTCCATTGACAATCATCATATGATAATGGTGGTACCATGTTTTCGACCTTGACGGAAGCTGAATGTGGCTTTGATTACTTAACGATTTCATAGGGTGGAAGGAATATTTGTATGGGATTTTTGAAGGCGTAAAATTCGAAACGGATATATCTTTCCTTCCCTGCCCTTTGTTTCCCTTATGCCCCTTACGTAAGGGAGTTTTTATGCACCAAAGATTTTATCTGAAGGAAGTAATTCGGAGGTGAATTTATAATACAGCACCTACCATAGCCACCTCGTCCAATTGCTCGTCCAATAACATAAACATTTTTACTTTCGGCTATTAATTTTTCGCCAATAAGAGGTGCATCATCCAGTTTCTATAATATTTCATTAATTACGATATGAGAAGGTATCCTTGGTTTCAGCATCAAAATCTCCGATAATTGAGAAACGCCAATAATCACAAATGATTCCGATCATTGGTTCGACTCGATTCGACTCAATCATCTGTCGATTCGCTAGTGCAATTCGCCTAATTTCGAATATCTCAAATTTTAGGCAAATTTTAAAAAATATATTAAATATTATATATTAAAATATACACTTATAAATATCTAAATTTTAATGGATATTTACTCTTTTATTGCTAAATTCAACAGTTATTTTATCATGTTTATATTAGTTATTAATAGTTAGCAATATGAAGTTCCATAAACAATTGCAAAGAAATACTTTTATTGCTCTTTTTCTGTTTTATATAAAATTTATTCCATAGAGATATTTTAGACTCAAAACAATTTTTTCTCTTACAATGACCTCATTTCTCAATTTCAGGTTTAAGCAGGTTATTGCTAAGGTACGGGAGTCAACAGAGTATAATGATAAGAGAGTGCTGGAGCGCCGACTAGGCAAGTAGTCCGCCGTTCGGATGGATTAAAAAATTCCAGAAACTGCACTCACGTTGAAATTTTCTTATGAATTTTTTCTCGTTATCTTTTACGTAAACATTACTTCTTTAATAGAACTAATCATGAAGGTGGGCAAATTTGCTGGAATCTTTTTTTCCCATTAAAGAGATATCACTCGATAAAGTGAACAAGTGTACGTTGCACGCACAGGTGTCATTAACAGGTTCGGTTAAGAGATGAGCTTAGTCTTTATTTACCTATGAAATAACACCCGTATAAGGCCGATACGGTTAAATGCAAAACACGGACCATGGAAGAGGGGTTCCGTCGATTCACTTCGAATTAATGCAACAGTCGTTAGAGATGGGCAACGATCGGAAGCAGCCGATCGCCGAATGGCAAGATCTATAAAACTGCTGAATAAAGGCACCATGAGCTCAGCGCAAATCCATTAAAGTGGGATACAATTATGCAAATATGAAGGTGCATTTATGCATAATCATTGTTGAATTTCAACCTTCTGTTATAGAAGATGAACATAAAATAGCAGTGGTGATTTTACTGATGAAGCAGACGATGTAACCAAATTCGCTGCATTTTCAACGCTTTTACTGACGACTGACGATTTTACAGACATTTCAAGCAATGCATGAAACGATTGCAAGTGAAAAGATCAAAGATCACCTCTCTAAACTCATTTTGTACTGCGAGCGGCCATAGCATCAAACCTTCAGACGATAAACTATGATATAGCAGTAAACCTATCGCTGCAAATCGCTAGTGCGTAAGGGAAGAGGATCTTATGTCGGCGAAGGATATGAAGCCCTAAGACAATAAAATCCATAAAAAATTGCACGTGGTTGAAAGCTCCTCTCATAAGAGAAACTGCTAAATATAAAAAAAGCATTTTTTGCAGAAAAGCAGCAATAATACCGCAAAAAAAGTAGCTACTACAAGAGAAATGGTACTGAGGATATCCGGTAAATCGAGCTAGAAAAGCCGTCACAACGATTTCACTACTCAATAAGATGCCTATATAAAATCACTGCTATTAAGGAATAATTCCCTAGTCGCATAATTCCCTACAGAAGTTACTTATCAACTTACAAATAACTTAAAGAGTAAACTCCCCATAAAACTTGTTTGAAAGTCTCAATAAAACGACAGCATCGCTATTACATAGGAAATGCTGTGGACCTTCCAAAAAGTCTTCGCTACGTTGTAAAATTTAGCGGAAAAGACTCTGCCTCAACACCCTATATCGCCTCTTGTGATGAAGCTTTATAGTGATGGCTGTAACAAAACTGCTGAATTTAATCTCTCAATATAACTGGAAAAGTTAACTGAAATTTAAGATGAACAGCTCAACTAGTGCTTAGTTGAAGAACCATAGAAAATAGAGGCTGGTGGAAAAAACACTCATTTTCACCGACGCAATGAGCAATTTGGTCACGGTCTAAATAACAAGATTCCACTGAGCTCCGCGTTTGATCTGGTCGGTCTTCCCTACTGCTGCCGCTTAGAATCTAGAAGACTTCAGACGACAGACGTCGCGAACTCGTACTTTTCCGCAGCAGCTCGACGAGTTAGTTCATGTCGTAAGGTCATCGTCATCACCTCATAATGAAACAAACAAATACTCGGTTAAAAATTTATTCACAAAGAACCACATGCATCGAACGGCAATAAATCGTTAACATAACTCATCACATCAGGGAAAATACTTTCGCCAAAGAGCACAGATCACTAGTGATATTAATTCGAACAATGCTGCGAAATTTATGAAACTATTTTAGAAGCAAAACAATTACGGGCCGCACAACGACTGAAATTAAATATAGAGACTTAACAACGAATAAAATAGAATGAACGGCGAATGGGCTCGGCGGTGCACTGAAATCAGAAAACGGCTCCCGTTATCCTGGACCCTCTTCGTCCACACTTAGAGCCTCCTTCCTCAACACTCCTTCCATGAACCGATCAACACCGTCTCGATCCATTTTGGTAATGGCGCGTCCATCCGCACCATCCGTATAAAATGCATTCCTATCTCTTTCCAGAAATAGAGGGAGGATGTATGGGAAACGGAGCAAAAAAGATGATGCCGGGAGAGAAGGGTATTCCCTCGGGATCAAACAGCATTAAGAAGAAATAAATGGCTGATCTATATGCTTGCCAAAAATGAAGAACTACAATTTCTTTGAAGGATGTTTTACAAAAAGACGACGAGTCGAGTCCAGGGCGAAAAAAGTTACCTAAGCAAGAAGCGTAAACGATATTAGATCAGATAACCTTTATCACAAGATATCCATGATGAATTTATTTCTTTACTTATAGGTACGAATAAAAAAATCCAACAAATCTCTCTCTCAGTCCCCTTAGAAGCATTTTTTATCTGACTGATTACGAGCAATCAAGTCAATAATTTACTAATAATAAATAAAGGTTAAATGGTATGACGAAAATATGTACTAATGGTTGCACAATAGGATAGGACGCATAAAACAACGTGACACCATCATATTCAAATATGCACGGTACTGATTCTAAAAACGGACGTTTCCGCCGAAACCCACAACATAAAAAAGCTCGTGAAACGAAACAAAATAACACAAAAACCATTATCTACATAACGCATAAGTCAGCATTTTGGCTTTGCCAGAAAATTCAGCGCATATGTCATATCAGTCATATATAATGACAAAAAAAGCTATACGCGGCTCATCTACAACACCTGACGCAACTCCCAACTCTTTTCACGAAATGCTAATTTTTCAACAAAATCGATCACCTCTTCATTCCGTGTGATTTGATTTCTTATAATAACTTCCTATCACCTGATTGCTTACCGCTTTCTGAACAATCTGGCTACCAGCTGCTTAACACCTCATACATTGACCGTTACTTCTTTCATTTCTTCCCACAAGGATTTTCTGAAATCCGTCAGATTCCTTTTTCGGTTTATTCAGAAAATGTCGCGTGACGAGCCAATCGAACGCTGAGATCAGCAAAGCGAAAGAAAACCGAATTGACGAAAATACTGAGAGGAAATTAGATCGCAAAAGGACGCTCTAGTTGACAGGCTGCTATCTCCACTTCCCTTAGATGATTTCACTATGATGATGAAAAAATTCACATCCTTTCGAAGTAATTCTATTTTATTTTGAAAATGAAAAAGCACTAAGACCCGCCGAAGTCAAACTCATAGGGGAAAATAAAAGCTTTCATTAAATGCTCACAGATCGATAATATCAAAACATTCGAATAAAATACAAATCGTCGCCTTTCCGCATTAAATCGCATCTGTTATAAAAGAGGCAGACTGACGAAAACCTCTATTTCCTAGCTGAACGGACAGAGATGACTGCATTAAATAAGCGCCAACAGAAGGCTCTCACTGAAGTCTGCCTATACCCTTTTATTACAAGCAGTTTGAGAGTATATCAACTGCGGAACTTCTGAGCTTTCTTCGAAGAAAAACGAAAACACAAATCGAACTCACTAAAAACTAGAGGCTTAGCGCAACGCACCGTAACCCGACGCGAACACAGAGTGAAATTTCGTAATTGCAGTGAGCTGATTAAACCGGACAATACACCTGAAACGGCACGTACCCCCCTCCCCCCTATTACCGACAACCCATACAAGATGGATGAAATCGAAATTTGAAATCGCAGTAATACTGACTGGTTCTGAAAATGATATTTTAATCCCTCCCATAAATTACACACGTTTCACTTGAGTCCTCCCCCTTCCCCTCCACCAAGTAACCGAATCAATAACTAATTGTATAATGACACCTCCCATCAAGCACTGCCAGAACTAATCACATTTCAAGAGAACGTGCCGTAAGAGGAGAATAAAGAGACAACTTCATAACCTCATGAATATATAAGTCAACCACTCAAATTTATTCACACAACACTGCGAATAACAATAAAGAATTGTCTTCCTAAAAACTTCAGTTTTTTAACCACATAAGAGTATTTCATGTTTAAATATTTCTGGATGAGTTGCTAGCGAATAACATCACAGCATTTCTGAAACAACAGACAATCCATAAGACGCCTATAACGGAACCCAACCATCTTACAACAACCAAACTGCTAATCTCCCTCCCCATCACCAGTCCACCTTCTCAAATAAAGGCGTCGAATCTGATAGAGCCGTCCTATAACCCTCAGCATATCTTATCGGAAAAATCTCAACAAACGCAGCACTGCCATGAAACATTTGAGTAGCCTCAAAAACACACACACAGAGATTACAGTAGAACAACGATCATACCACTGTCCCACCTGGGATATTCGAATTTGCTACCGGAATCGGAGAATTTACATTTCGTCGCTGAGGAACAGCCTGAAAATGTAATAATTTCATCGAGTTTGAATCCCTAATATATCGACAACAATTCCTCGTATAATAGCCATTCGATAACCTAAAAATGACTTTGACCTTTGAAATGTTCCAGTAAAATGCTTAAATAGAAAAAATTCTTTAAAATGAAATGATCATCTTTGTTAATGGGGACCAATAAAATAAAACTCTGCATCATGTATTCTGGTTGAAAAATAAATTCGGGAATATGACATTCATTCAAATCTCCTAATGAAAAAAGCAATCAAATCTCAGGAAAACCTTCCAATTAATTAACCAACAGACCGACATCCACTATCCAATATCAGCAGTCAGTTGTATTTCGTATAAAACACAGCATCTGTCCAAAAGACGATAACGACATGTCCGGGTAAATACCCTTACGACCGAGAAAACTAACAAAGAGTTCATAGAAAAAACTTCCGAGCAAATAGAAAATAAGAAAGCGACCTTTCCAGGCCTGGCCCATGTAAGAATGAATCCTTCTTGACATGCAGTCACGACACAATCCTCTCGGAACTCGAGTCCGGTCAACCTCTCATGTGCTATCTTCTTGCATATGAGTGGCTCGATTACGGTCACCTCATCCATACGGGGACAAACAGGTGTACCCAGAAGACGAGCCACCGTATTTTCACGTCGCTCCTTGTCACTATATAATATGGAAGAATTGTTACGACCCCATCTATAAATGCGTAGCTTAGAAGACCTTAAAGTTGGCAATTCTAGCAGTCTTTTTTGAATTGTTCTTTTGGGGAAAAACCACTTTTCAACCAACGCTCTATGACCGACTTCCCCTGAAATCTCCGAAGGTATTTTAGAACGATTTTGAAAAATTTGGTGCTAATACACCTCAACAATCGCTAGCTTCCAATGAACATTTCATGCAAATGAAAACAAACAAATAAATAAACAAAATACCTCATAACTTGTACAGTCAGCCACCTCAAAGATCCCACCATTCTTCAAAATTTTAGGTTCGCCTTCTGCTTTCCCCTTTTGACCACAATATTCACTCATAGTAGCTACTAGAAAACTTACCAGTACTATAGTAGTTTCTCACACAAATCCATAAATACCGTAGTACAAAGTTCACCAGCAAACCTTCATTTCCATCGACCTAATTTGCACACGACAAAGCCACCTTCTTCATCAACACATGTAATTTCCAACGAATAGACCTCACTAACCGATCATGGGCATTGCCAGAAAGTTTCGCACCAAAGCTGAATCCCCGTTTATGAAGTTTTTTATCCTTCGATTGTAGATGCTCTTTACCATCTGAATTCGCATTCTTTGCCATATCTGCTGAACAAGAAGTCGGCGTCGTCACCTAAAATAACCCACATCGAAATGAAAGGAAGTTAAAATTCCAATCATAATTGCTGGAAAAGCTTCTAACTTGAATAGTATATGAAACTATTCAATAAAAAACGAACCAAAATCAAAAAATGAAAAAGCACACTCGAGAATAAGACTACCACATTATTCAGCTAAATAAACGCAAAATTGATGGTAAAACTAAAGGGGAAAAGCAACAATTCTAGTGATGCAAGGAAAATGAACTAAATTCTCGCTAAATTATATAAGGAAAAAATTTCCCTGTCAGCAGAGTAGAGAAGGACTACAACGCCATATCATAGCTATAGAACGATCCGTCCACATGTCCGAAACCATTATTTCTTCGTCAACTGAGGACCGAGATACACATCGATACCTCCCTCTTCCCTCCTTCCCCCCCCCCCCCCCCCCCCCACTTTTCCCTTCAACAGTGAGGGATTGGGAAGTCGCAGAGATATGTTCAATGCAACTTGAGCAAAATAAGAAACCTGGTCGGTTCCGATAGAGATTATTGTTGAGCTGCGATGCCTTTGAGCAGGCATTGGCTGCCTCAAAACGTCCTCTGTCAAATCCCAAAGACACAGTTGAGTATCGTGTCCAACCGATCCTATCCTATAAGTTATCATTACTGACCTTCCTCAAAGCTATCTTCTTTTAAAGCCGATGTAGACTGCCGCCAAATTTTGAGTTGAAAGATGAGACCTCAACCTATCATTTCAATGTTCCAGAAAAACTAAGCACATTATTGAGGGCAGTGAATTGGCCTATCCAATCATGCACTCGTTTATCAAGTTAACGAAGCACTAAAGGTGGAGAAGGAGACCGAGAGAGGAAAAAGTACCAAATGTACCCATTTCCTTCTCATTGATTACACTGTCGATTTATTATCAAATAAATTATGCCAATCAGCAGAATGAGCTTCTTAAACAACACAGCAGAAATCTTCCAATCGTAGAATAAAAATATATTAATATAAACACGAAGTTCCAACACTTTAAAATGTTCAATGCAGCCATAAACCCGAACATTCATCACCTGAAATAATGAACAAGAATAAATACCGGTAGGAGTGAGTCATGCTTGAGCATGCTCCAGAGCCACCAAGTGACACCGACGAGATCGATTCCTTCTGTGTACGAGAAAGGAGCGCTCCAAGTGCACCCGAACGCAGATTCGCTGCCGAGCCACCTTCAGCGATATTTTCGTATAGGGACAAACGGAAATTTTTCGCACACAATATTCAACTCTCTCCTACTTCTGCATAAAATGTTCGATGCTCCGCTCAGAACCCATTAAAGACATCAAGTTGATCTTTATCAGTGGCCGCAATCGTTGATCAAGCAATAAAGTTGAGATAGGCTGCTCCTTTATCACGTTTCAAACCCTCATAACTGCACTGAAGAACCAGCCGATGTAGACTGAAATTCCGCTGTCATCATTTTTTGTTGAATATAAATCAAATTCGATTGTTATCGAACGGTTACTCATTGGTTGCTTCAACCGATCGTTTTTTGATTCTTGATAGATTGTGATCGATCTCCTATCACAGTCCCCACTAAGTAAAATTGACATTACAATTGTAAAGTGAACACAGTAAGTGCTCATAACATATATCTGCATCTCTCGCCCAATAAACTATACTTCTTGGTGAATGAGAACCAATGCTTCGGTCCTTTAAACACCTGAAATAAAACTCCCAGCAAAAAATACCACATCTCCCCTCTTCCCTTGGATATGGTGATAATGCCAATAAAATGCCACTCTCACCATCAACGCTCTCATCACCAATTAAAAAATTAGAGTTTGTGTAGGTGTGTACTGCCTAATTCTTTTTGGAGTCCTCAGCAATCAACTAAACAGAACGAAAAAGCACTGAATGGAATATAAAGGAAGAATCAATAAAAAGAAAGAAATTTTGGCAGGGAGCTTGAAGAAACACAAAAACAACCCACCTAAAGAGCAGACCGAGGACGGTCCATTAAACTGAGATGTATTATTATTGCTTGCTGGCAAACGTCCTCCCGCTCCTCCTATAAAAGCCCATCTTGCAGAGCAAATACAAAAGGCCATCTTATTTGCAATTACTATGAATGGCTCAGTTCGTTTCCTCAGTTATTTATAAATTCTGAAAAGGGTGAACACGAACAAATGTCGAATATATACTACACAAGTGGAACACATTGAAATCGACTTAATTCTTCACGCAGTGAAATAGCAAGCGATCCTCGTAAATATTCCATTGTTTAGAAACAGAAAAATAAATATGTACATTGATTAGGCTTCACGAAGTGAACATAAAGTAAATACCTCTGAAAAGAAGCCCACTACTATTAAGACTCGATGGTCGGAGATCTTCATCTGAACCAAGATCGATTGGAACACCCGATGATTGTTGTCCGTCTCCGGAGTAAGATGTATACGGATCGAAGGCGACCTTAATCATTCAGATCGAGGGAGAAATATATGACCAGCAAATATTTAGATTCATTTTTGCTTACCTATAACTTAGATGAAATACTTTTAGTTAGGATATTCTATTGATATATTTTTTCACTAATTAGAATTAAGTAATAATATACGATAACGATTTCTGGGGTAACCCTTGAAATAATGTTAACTCCTTCGAAGCACCCTAACAGTAACTAATATTATGGCGCAAAAATTCAGTGCAGAATTGAAAAAAAATACTTATAAGAGGGTCAGGATGTAAGAAAGAATCAATAAAAAACACAAACGAAGAAGTCGCATACAGAGCAAAACGTATTTCATCAGTTTATATGACCAAAAAAAGAACGCAATCCATTCCTCACAACACGCTCAAGAGTCATTTAACCTGAAGAAAGACTTACCTGGGAGATCCAACTCTTGTGCCCTTGCCCTCTGCATACAATTCGCTTCTCTACTACCGAATACACGGTAATTAAATCATCTTCGCCACCGGTAACGATATAACGCGCATCGGGACTCCAAGCAAGACAAAGCAACCCGCCAAAGTAAGACTTCATAAAACCCACCAAATCCATCGTATGATAGTTGAATACACGCAAAAAACCATCCTGAAAACTACTTTGTGATAAGGAAGTGGTGCAGAATTTGCATCTACGACGAAAGACAAAATGAGGTAAAAGAGAGATCAAGACGATAGGGAAATTTCAAAAAGCTCAAAAATTCCTGTGACACTCTCCAAGCAAAAGAGCAACCGACCGATGAGCAATGCAACAAACCAATCGCTTTTAACCAACCATTAAACTCTTCAGCCGATTCTGATTCAAACAATATTCATCCTGAAACAGGATCATAGCCACTGCTGAACCATTCCTTTTCTTTCAACACTATCCACCCCCCGCGGATATTACCAAAAAGAACTTTGAACAAAAAGTCGTTAAATAAACATTAAAAACAAAGTTGGAAAACCAACTGAAAAGTGAATGAATTAAAAGTGAGGGCAAATTTTAAAGGAGAAAGAAACATCATACATGGCTGACTGTGGCAAGAAATTTGGCGTCATTGTTCGGCGAAAAGGCAAACTGATTGATTGCGCCCGTCGAAATCGACCATCTGTAGACGGGATTGCGTGACGTCTTTGTCTTGCAGGTATATACCGTATATCCATCTCCCTATAATTACCAATTCAGAAAATCTTCGCAGGACTATAATTCGAGAACGAAAAACAATAAAAACCTCACCCAGTAGCAGTTTCAACTATCCGTCGCCATATAGGTGTATATGTGTATACACAGAGCATAACAGAAGACAAGTTATAAATAACAATATTCGCAAACAACCTATACGCATTTATGTATATATAAACTATCTTATTTATTTCAGCAGATCTAGAAGAGCAGAGACACTGGCGCATCAATGCAAATTGAGCAATTCACCAACAAGCTTCAATAAAACAAGCACCTGCTTAAAAATCTGATAGGAAGGCGGACTCGGACTGCAGGCTAACTCCTCGTTATACAGATACATATTGCCACTCGCATGCGATGCCAAAAAACACTGTGGCTGCCCTGAATAAACAATGACGGTTTATTCTGAACAAACTCCTTGCGCTTATATCCTTAACTTACTGAAATGAAACGGTTACTGAAATCAGCAAATTCTTCCTCGCCTATTACCTCAACAAAGAAACAAATAACGATTGTACCCATTTAACGACGATTCACATGGCACAGTGTACGGTCAATATCAGCTGATGTTGTTAAACGCACCCTACAGAGTACTACAACGCACGCGCTTAAGCGTTTCTCTTATCAACCTGATATATCAAAGGTATCGGTGATCATTTACCAATAGGCTGACATGGTCATTAAAGTGATCGATGACCACTTATCTACCCTCTTATGTAGTTGTAAGCGTCACTACCACAGGAGAAAAAAATAAAGCAGAGGAAAACATTTATTTAAAAATGTCCGAAATTTATTAGAAAGAAAAATTATTAACGAACATTAAATTAAAAAACCGTCAGCTCACCCGGAACCCACTTCAGACAAGTGACAGCCGTTTTATCGATAAATCGATCCTCGTTATACAGACGACTCACTTGGAATTCCTTTTGAAACGGGTCGATTAACTGGATCTGACCAGCCGAAAATCCAATTATCAAACTGCAACCAAAGTCCTCACTTAAGAAAAACAAGATTCCAAAAAAATTACAGACCAAACAATTCTTTTACCGGCCATTTTCCGCCTTTTTCTCTTTCCTTGTTATCAAACAATAAGAAAGCTACTCCATATTACTGGTTACACGCTTTGTCCCTGCAAAGCAGCTTCCAGTTATTCCATAAATCACTACCTGGCAGGAAAAGTTAATGTGCGCGACCTCTCAAAATCCGTCAGTGCAATCACGAATGGAGGCAAATAAATCCGAGTCGCATAAAATCCATTGTTGCTGACTCAAGAGCTACATATAGGCACCAAATATATATTATGAGAGAATGGAAGACAAAAACAACAAATTTAACCTGCACGATGTTGGTGTAGCCGTCTGTTGATTGAAATCATGTGACGTTGGATAGGTACCCTTATAAACCCGCTTGTCGATTGGTTTATTCAAATCAACTGCATTGCGAACACCTCTGAAAACGTTCTACATCAATTACACTTGACAGCCATCTTCTTGTTCAAAAAAATTTATTAAATGTCTCCATTCAAGTTTGGCAATAACTTTCAGGCTGGGAGAGTTCGCGCATACAACAAACCCCTTAGCTTTCCGCTATCCTTCATCCAAGGAAACCTCTCAGATGAAATAATCGCGATTCTATGCGTTCGCTTCATAGTAATACGACAATTCAACAGTAACATCACTATAGTAAATTATCTTATTGCCGTCAGCTATGAGGTTTCACATCCCAACACACTAATAACGACCTTTATTTTGATGACAAATTCCCTAAGGAACTAATTTACAAAAGTAATTTTTTACAAATTACAGTAATTAGAGAAATCCAAGAAAAACTTCTCAAAAAGTTTCCAGCAGTGATTAGTAATCATCGTTATCAATTTCACTGATAAATCAAACAACAAATATGACTTACCGGTAGACGAAGACATATAATTCTCTGCCAACGTTGAAGCAAATACGGTCACAACTATTTAGCGCTTCAGAATCTGAATGCGTCGGCGAATCGTTATAACGATCGCGCTGCTCCAAAGATCGATGCAGAGGTGGGATATCCCCGTTTACTAATATTTCATTGTCGACTATTTCCGCATTGTTTGACGTGGTTGGTCGAATCGTCAAAAATGAAACACGTACAGGTGCACTTCCCACGTTGTTTACTCCCTAAAAAGAGAACTGTTTGCCTCCTGGAAAGCATAGTTTAGCTCTTTCCTTGAAAAAAAGTATCATAACATATTCATTAAAAACCACAGATTCTTCCCATTACAGCAAATTCAAGCATTTTTCTATATCACGGAAGAAATTGAGGAGAAATCTTGCCTGATTAAGGGGGACCCGATTTGGACGTGAATATTCCGAGAGTGTCATCTGTTTGTAGACACCTTCACGGGTGATGAAATGAGTTTTGAGATCGTCCTTTGGGTTCGTATTAGGATTCAAGGACGGGTCAAGCGCACTGCTGGCGCCCAACTGCCCGCATGGATTCATTTCCGAGACACCTCTGCACGCAAAACGATGACCTGTTCAAGCACTGAAATAAATCATTTTTACTACTATTATCACAAATACGCCGTCATTGAAATACCCTAGCTGCTTGGGAACTTTTCGTAGACATAAAAGGCTATCACTGAAGAGTGAGAGTTTCTATTTCTGTAAACGCTTCACGGAGACACCGCTACACCCAACGAAATGCTCTACGAACCTGGCGTGGAGATTCTACTTCACAGTGGGGAAGTGTATTTAGATAGACTGGATCCTGCACAACAGCATCTGCTGTATCAGGAACAAAATGAGTGACCCAAAGCATAAAAATCCACACTTATACCTACAAGCCGAGGATTTTTGGGTGAGAAAGAAAACCCTGAAGACCTGCACTGGAAAAATGGCTTTATATGAGGAACTATACAAGGAGAGGGGAAAATAAAGGTGATTTTAATCGGTAGAGGAAAAGAAATGAAACTTTTTTTAGCGACGAAGCAAATCGCTAGAAAATTGAAACAACGAAATATTTCTTCATTTTCTCAATAATTTGAGCAGCAAAAAAGGCATAAATTGCCTGTATTCTAATTATTAAAATATTATCGACGTTGAAATGGGAAATTTAAAAAATTACTAATATTTCTTTGAGAAATAAATATATCGCTGAATGAACTTAGAACGGCGATTCAAAGAGATTTATCGACAATTCAACGATGAATTTCGCTAATCTTCGCAAATTATTCCATTAAAAATCAAAAATATAAATAAAAATCGTCGGATATTTTCCATAAAATGCAAAAATAGAAAATAAACTTTAAAAAAAACTTACTGAATGATAATATTTGCAAAAAAGCTGATCATCGGCCACCATTACGATACGGCATCTCATAGATTAATAGGAGACGCGTAAATCGATTTCGCTTTGCACTCCGCCGACGCCCACTTTTCGATTGGAACTGAGCACTGTTCCGCTAAGGTTCTCTAGACATTGAGAGAAATAACAAATTTGTATTGGTATCGAATTTGTACAAATTTGTATTGGCATTTCCGCATTAGTACCACAAAAATACGGCGATTTATACTGAAATAGGAATCATCGAATGGAAGTGGAGATGTTGGAAGGAACAAAGAGGTAGAGTTCGAGAAGGTGAGGAAGGTCGGGAACTAGAAGGACTTTACAACCTACACCTTAGAGTGCATTTGCAGGGACGGCCGAATGACATGCAAAAAGCGAATCTGGAATTAAAGAGTCAAAATGAAGGAGTGCACAGGAAAGTGGAAATCTTTCTATATGTGCTAACCCTCTAAAGTGGAGAGACTTGATATCCTCTTTTGTAAGTAGGTAGAGGAGGGACAGGGCTTTGCAGGTGGACATTATACGACAGCCCTCCCCTTTTGCCGTTCCCCTCCCTCAACACCTCTCTGAGTTAATCCTTCGAGCACGCCTCAAATGAATGTTTCTTTAATGTGCAAAAGCAGAACCCACGACAGAATGAAAACTGTATTCGGAACCACACCAACTCTGTTCCCCAATCAAACCGAGCACAACGAGTACCGGCCATCACGTTTTGAGAATGCGGCGCATTAGAGGGAAGTACGAAGCCTACATGACAGACAAGCAACAGGATCAGTGGGCACATGAAACGATGTCACCTGGGGCAACCTTCAAGACGTGAGCAAAATTACTTCACTGATCATGATCAGCATACTGATCACGAGTGATCTCAGCTAGCGACGCTGAGAACTCACACCATTCAGCTCCAGCTGTTAAGTATCGTCGTTGAAAGATACCAAGGGCGATGAAACCAGCGAGGTACTTACCCACCAAGGTAAGTAATAACTAGTAAGTAAATCAGGAAAGCAAGCATACATCAGCCAGATGCAAGAGGTAGCAAACGCAGTGAAGCAACGACAAATAGTTCGGGATCACGAAGTTGAATCGATGATCATTATGTGGTGGCATTAGATAAAAATAAGTGAAACCCGAAACGATGACGTCATTCTTCGAAATGCCCTTTGAGATGAGAATTCTTTTCTAGCAGCTCTATAGCGACGAGAGATCACCCACACCACAGATCCACTGATCGGCTATGATAATTCATTTCCCATCGTTATCGAATTGGAGGCACTACCACGGGGTACTGTAATACTGTAATAAATATTTGACTACTGTAATAAGGATACTGTAGCATATTGCACGAAGTGATGTTTGAATCAGAGGAGCGGAGAAATCTCTCCTCACAGCAGGGAGGTGGGGCAGTTTGAGAGACAACGTTCCTATAAAGCAATGCTAGAAAGCAGTCAGTGCATGGAACTAGCTGGACAAGTTCAAACGCCCAAGGTAGAGTCCTAATTCGAGAGTGCTGACGGCGCATTAAGGTGAAAATATCGCCAAGAACGTCACTAACGATGTATCGTTCAATAAAGCTTTATTAATGAATCATTAATGGAATCTTAATGAGCGTTCTATTCGAGCCACATCACTTGTTTCATAGGTGCGCCTTAAGGAAGAAGCGAAGAATGAAGAACTCTGCCGAGGTGGCGCTTCACGGCTACGATAAAGCCCCCTCCCAAGGAGATTCTTTATATCCGACTATTGAAATCAAATCTTGGCCCATTTCCATCCACTCTAATTAACAATTAGCTTAATTCTATTATGTGCACAGATCTTCCTCTCTTAATGTGGAGATGCTTTTATTACCGCTCACTTAGCTAGAATTACTGAAGATACCCCCCACTCCCTCATATGATCCACCCTCCCACCTCGCTTCCTCCGATCGCCGATTCAAGTAGCGCAAAAACAAGCAACGATACGTCGAGCACCGCCTCGCTACCGTATCCGTGATGTCCGGCGGAGCCCTCAGCATGAAATCGTCGGTTCCTGTCACTAGCTTCCGACTTTGTTTACAGGGTTTTTCCGTTATGGCAATTTGCGTCGTTGGCGGTCGAGCAGTGGAGGTGTTGTTCATTTCTGAAGGGTGCACGGGTATTATTTAGTTGATGTCGAGGTACACGACCGTCGTGTTCCTCGGGAGCTATAATAGCAATAACATTTTCGAAGGGTAACGGTCGGGGTTATATACCGATCTCCTAGGATGGGAGGGGGATTCACTCGAGGGAGAGGCTTCATTCAACTTATGGTATTTGATTGGTGTAGCCTCTTCTGGGGGATCAGGAAATAGGTCATTTTAGGTAATTCCTCGTTGTTCTTAATCGAAGTCTAGAAGTTGCGAATTATCTCGAAATGTCACGACCTTTCACTAGTTAGGTAAGATGTAATTCGTTTTGATATCCTGCGCCGCGGCTTCGAGGTGCCAGGATCGTGCTTATTCTCTCCTAGGTAATCTGGGTTGCCGTCAAGTAGGTATCGAGGGGAGGAAGTGGGAAGGGTACGAGGCAAAGGGTGAAGTATCGTCGTCTTTTGCGCTTATTTACGCCTATGCATTGTGTATTTATGCAACCCTTGATGGTGTTCGTCGTTGTCCAATGATCCGTTAATCGGACCGATTTATGCCTCAGTTCATTTTGTCGTGTCCCTTGACTTGTTCGCTCTCCACCCTTCTGTCCACCATTCTGTTATCATCGAGGTGATGAAAGCATTTACCTTTCCGTCCCCTACAATACGGGAAGTGTTCTTTCGTTGTGGTCACTCATCGTCTATATCGATGTCTATGGTTCCCTTGGCATTTTGCATTCAGCGTACCTGAAATGTTCTTTGCAATGCAGTGCAGGTGGTCAGTTGTTTTCTAATTTCTCCCCTCACCATATACTATCCAAGAAGGATACCGTCCGGAAGATGTAGAGCTTCACACTTTGCATCACAGTTATTTAAGGGGGAGTCTAAACGTATTTGCAGGATATGGCCGGTTCATCGCAAATTCCAGCATCGGAGCTTATTCGACGTGGAGTTGGTATCGGTGACGTTCAAGAAGGACGTAAAACGAAAGATGAATATCGTAAACAAAAGGTTTATTTTTATTTCTCTTTCCATATATCGTCAGTTATCAATCACTGAATATATAAAGACGATTTGCCGATTCCTTTCTTTCTGATTAAAATAAAATCCCATAAGTTAACAAATATTTGACTTCTCATAAGATCTTTGTTTCTTTATTATATGATTGTTTCAGTGGAAGTAAAACTTCAGTTAATAAAGAGCAAACCGCCATCCTCTTCTTTAGTCGAACGCTAACTAATTTTGATTATTTAACTTCTGGTGTGAATGAGGTTATGAGGTTATCCTTGAACACATTTAATCACAAGATGAAATTGAATTATCCGGAAAAGAAGCCCTCCGGCATTTTTGATCCTGAGTTCTTTCTCTTCGGAAATTGTCCGAGAAATATTATTTAATTACGATTGGAGATATTCTCATATTTTACCTGAAATTGGTGACTACGTTGGTGACTGATATAATAGAGTTCTTGTAATGCCAAATCTTCTGTTATCGTCTCATTTTGTTTTTGAAAAAAGGGCACTAGAAAATGCGAGAAAGCGAAGTAGAAGTCGTTGTACATCTATCGATTTCCAGGATCTCGAAGAAGAGAGAAAGTTGGGTATTGCACCAGCAATGGTCGATGTGGAAACTGGTCGTGATATTAATCCTCACATTCCGGAGTTTATCGCTAAGAACCCGTGGTATGTACCATCGACTGGCCCAACGTTGAAGGTTTTTATTTAACTTTTTGAGGTGGTAGCTTGTTCCGAAATGGAAAGTGGGGGAAGGGAAGTGCAAGAAGGCCGAGGTAGTCTAGTCGCTGACGTTTTTCTCAGTATTTCCTTGGGTAGATTTTTCCGCATGTCATTTTTTCTGTCGAGTTTTTATTCACCTGAAAGTTTTACGCCTATCCAGCGGCCATGCTTTGGAGCATGATAACCTCACTCTTTGAAATCAGAGTATATAGAAGAGTTTTAGAGGAAATAGGGGATCTGTTGATGTTCTGGGATAACATCAAATTCCCTTTCCAATCAGTCAGTTCAACTGTCCCTCGTTCATTTCAAAACACGTCGTCGTGCCTACAAAGTTTTTTTTCAGCATCAGAGACCGCATGAAGAACGACATATAAAGTATTCGTCAATCGACGAGTGGTATAAGCGAGGTGCATCGGAGAAGGTAGCGTCGAAGTTTAGAAAGGTAAAGAAAAATTCATTATGATTTGTTTCGAAGGGTCAATATAACAGTTAACTATGTTTGTTGGTTCTGTGGGAGAACTGCTTGGTTATTTAATTCATTTTTGAGCTTTCAAAGCAGGTATCGTCCTCGATTGACTTAGAAAATATCATCATAGTGGTAGAAAATTCAGTTCTGATATTACGGCGATGATAATGCTTGAATGGACAAGCGCCGCATTTCGTGTAGGTAAAGTGCGGATCGGACTAACGCTCAACAAAGCAGCGAATGTCATGATTATTGGAGGAGTTCCACCTAATCGGAAATAGTACCAAGGTGAATTGCTATCACTCCTCCTAATTGAATATACTGAAGTGGAATAAATTTGTTCTCGACTTTAACGTCGGGGACCTATAAGTCCACCTCACAAGAAGATTTATGTCGGGCACATCTTGAGATCACGACTTTACTGATCGTAGGTGTTTTTACTTTAGTTTTGAGTAAGGCCTCAATGTTTACAATTAAGAAGTTGAGCAACTGACCTTGATGACTGAGATGTCGAACAGTTGGAGAAAAATATTTCGGTTAAAAGCAGAGTGGTATTAGTCGAAAATTTGAGATAAACTATTTTCTGGAGTTTGTTGGGATAGAAAATATCAGAAATACTCGGGAGTCGAATGATTTTGTTGGATATGGGAATCGGGAAGATGCTGAGAACAAATGACGTCGCCATCATAGAGCGCTATCAGTTTTCTAGGGTGCCTGTGAAAACTGTGGCTCTATGACACACAAGAAAAAGGATTGCTTCGAAAGGCCTCGCAAACTCGGTGCGAAGTGGACGGGTGAGGATATCGCGCCTGATGAATACGTCCAGGTACATTTCATTTATACCGCCGTCTGATCGTTTTCTGAAACCGAGGAAGTCCTCAGGCTAAATTTCGGATTTTTCCATTAATTTTGTGCAACCCGGTACTGATTTGGCAATGAAGCTTTCTGTTTTGATCCCCTTTCTTCAAGAACTTGCATGGGATTTCATCCAGCTGTAGTTCTTCTTAACAGGTAGTGGAAGAAGGATGATCTTATATGCGTTGTTATGGACTTTCGCTCTCTAATGAGAGAAGATATCCAGGATATAGTAATGCAGTAAGGTGGAGTGCGTTCACTTGACCCTGTGTTTCCTTTTGGCTTCCCCCTCTCCTTCCCTTGTCTTCTCTCCCTCCCATCCTCTTTTGCCTCTTCTTCTTCTTCTAGTGTTTTGATACAGTCGATTTTGATCTAATGAAATTTTTCAAGCCCCAGAATAGTCGGAAAAGGTATGCGGGAGCGTGTTAGTGATATTATCATGGGGACTCATTTCTTTGTATAATTTGCAGGGAGTGGCGCTTTCATGCGGCATTTAATGTTTGGAGTGGATGTTATGTGGCTGGCTACATGCTAGCTTTTGACTTATTTCGTAGCTGTAATGCTTTGTTGTCTATGTAGTCCTACTTCACTTCGCCGCTTTTAGCCGGCATCAGATCGATCGAGACCAGCCCAAACCTAACTTAAGGCCGAAAAGTTTTACTTCTTTTCATTAATATTGAAGCGTAATAAATCTCGTATGGTGCAGAATTAATTGATGTGTGTTGCAGCCGAATCTAGTGTTGAGTTGGGATGCGAAACGTGATCGCTGGAATGGTTATGATCCACAGTCGCATCAGCAGGTCGTCGAAGAGTATGAAAAACTTGAAATGACGAGAAAGATGCTGCGTGAGGAAAAGGTTCTCTCCTTTTTTCTGTGATTAGTACAGAATGATATGAGGATATTGTCTTTTATGAATTCCTTTATATTAGTATGAAATCATATCGTTGGTATCTTTTAAATCTCAGTCCGCCATATACGGTTACTGCACAATATAATTGAGGGCTATTTAGTGTAAGGCACGTGTCATTTAAGTTAGGTAAAGGTCGTAGGCCGGCATTTCGGTTATATATAGAAAGGCCTGTGCCAGTGACGTGAGTTTATGATGTGCGCATATGCACAGACAAGGATGAATAAGCGAGATAAGTGGATCATGGGGCTGTTTAATGGAAAATATTAATTTCGAGTGGGGAATTAATTTAGTACATGTATATTGTTTTTGTTATTGTCTGTTATTAGTAATGTTTTTGAAGGATGGCAATTTTGGAGGTATCCGCGGATTTGGTATTTTATTAGGTTATTTTTATTAAAAAGGTTTTTCTTTCATGGTAGTATGGTCGATTAGAGCGATTTTACGTTTAATGTCACATTATCTTAACTGTTTTTGTTCGATGAGGCTGATATATCATAAGCTGCCATGGAAAGAAATAAAGTCCTTTATAATTTTCTGTCTACATATTGAGAAATTTTGTTTGGAATATTCGGCGATTAGATGATAGTTATGTTCTGAGGATAAGGAGGAATAGCTGTGACGATTATTTTCTGATAATTTAGATGAAAGAAGGTTTGCTCGACGATGAGGAGAGCGCAGAAGGTAAGAAGCAAGAAGGCGATGAACAACAACTCTGCGATGAGGATATGTATGCTGATGATGCAGATATGGCAGGCGTTACTGTCGATATGGATTCTAGAACACGCATTACGGTTAGGAACCTTAGGATCAGGTATGTGTCACACCTTGATTGCTTTTTCAGAGAGTGGTTGATGAAATGAGGTCTATGAGGGTAAACTTGGGAACTAAGAAGGCAAAGGAAAAAGCTCATATTTCACACCATTCTAATCAAATCGGGTGATGTGGGATGCAACGATGTTGTTGTGATAGGTCGGTTATCGACTTTTCATATTCTGTCGAATTTTTATTCAAAAAAGAGAAGGATAAGGTGAGAAACGAATAAATTATTCACTTATGAATAATTGAACAATTCATTATCTTTGTGGAATGTTGCATTCAGGAGGTCTTTCATGATCCCTTTAAAAATGTTTCGCTAGCATTAAAGACGTTCTGTTGGTCGATTTTTATAATCTTTTGTCATTTTCCAAGAAGCATTTCAGAGAGAAGGAAGCTTAGGAATATGTTAATCAATGATTGTGAGAGTATGAGTCTATTTTAAAGGGAATTTCCGCAGGCCTATGAAAGGAGACTTAACTTCTCAGATATTGGAATGGAGAATATATTGTATTGTTTAGGATATTATCCTTAATATTAAGCAAAGATGAGTTCATTTGGTGAGGAGATGGCTGGATGCAAAATCTGCGATAACAGTGACTTAGAATGTTTGGCTGAACCGTACCACGTAATTCGTTTTACGGTTTATTCGTCATATTTGCGAGTTTAATTTTCAGAGAGGATACCGCTAAATATTTATACAATCTCGATCCGAATGGGCCATATTATGATCCAAAATCACGTTCAATGAGAGAGAATCCATTTGCTGTTAGTTTATTTTCCTTCTTTATTTTGATTGACTTTAGTTAAAAGATACAGCATGATTGTAAGTTAGGTTGCATGAAATAATCTGAGGTGAGAAGAGGGGGATTGTGATGCCATTTGTTTGTACTGTAATAGGGGAATTTCATGACCCACAATGATTGTTGACGAGGGAAACGCTTTGAAGGACGGCGGTTATAGAAGAGTGTGAAAGAGGAGATGCGTCTTATTTGTGTTTATGCTAATGCGGGGGCCGATCGTTAGATTATTGTGATTTGTGACAAAAATGAGCACTCTATGGACTGGTTTCCTTAGCCTGGAGGCATTGGAGCCTTGATGAAAATATTAATCGCACTAGAATAATAGATTCTTTTATGCCGAAAACAGACCGGGTGGTACCATTCTCAATGATCTTTTAACAGTATATTTTGTGAAATTTTGAACTCGTATGGACGTAATGAAACAATACGTTTAGGGAGTGCCGGGTAAAGAAAAGGAGGCGGCGAAATTCGCCGGCGAGAACTTCGTTCGTTACACCGGCGAGGTGGTGCAGGCTAACGAGGCGCAAGTGTTCGCTTGGCAAGCACGTTGTAAAGGTATGTCGTGCATAGAGGGGTGATGTGCGGAGACAGCGTAGAGAATCGATATCAGTAGATGGGCATGTCCGGAAGGCTTGAGTAGAATGGGTGATGGGAGGAGGAGGGGACAGCAGTCTGGGAAGATGTGCTTCAAGCAAATTTTATCCCTTCTTTCACCCCCGTGGTGTTTATTTTTAGTACCAGTGAAATGCGCCTTCTTTTGCATGCTCCCAAATTGTGCGTGTAGAAATTAGGTCGTTCCATAAGATGAGCTGTGGATGTTGTGAATACATCTGCAATACACCCGTCACCTATTTGTTGCATTATTATTTATTGGCGCTATTTGAGCTTATAACTGCTTTCAGTTCTATTTGTGCAGTTTATTTTTCTGAAGTCCTTCCGAATGGTTGCGATATTTAACAGGTGATTTTCAGGCATTGATGTTCATGCATTGGCTGAGCCAACGAAACTCGAAGCGATGAGGAAAGAATTTGAAGAGCAGAAAATGAAATCGAAGGACGTACACAAAGAAAAGTTGATCGAAAAATATGGTGGAGAGGTATTTTTCTATTTGTCTTAGTTTATTCGTTTACGTGTTTTTGTCTCGACGATTTTATATGGATAAAATGCGCAAAATGGTGCGCTTTCCGTTTAAGGATCATTCATTGATCAGTTTCTTTGATGTATTTCAGATGAATGCAATTCTTGTTGCTGTAAGATCAAACTGTATAGGGTGTTTCACTTTAATTGTGTTGAAATGAATACAGCATTGAAGATCGCTACATTCATTTAAGGAATATTTGAATGCTCCACCAAAGGAGTTGTTATTGGCTCAGACGGAGCATTATGTGGAGTACAGTCGAAAAGGGACGGTAATAAAAGGAGAGGAAAGACCTGCGGTGAGGAGTCGGTACGAAGAAGACAAGTAGGCTCTTTGATAGATTTCATTTCCGCATTCGACTTCCTCTTTCTAGAACTGAAATAAACAGTTCATCTCTCGCAGCTAATTGTGGACGAGTCTCCGTTACGTGAGTAAATGTGAATACCACAATCTTAAGATAAGTTTTCAGTACATTTATGTCCAATGAGTACATTAGCATTGAGTCATTTCTGTTTGGCTGGTATTTTATGATGGAAGCAATAGCAGCACTTAAGACAATTTTTTGACTAGCAAGTATCAAGTAGCAAAGAGCAAATTATGGCAGGTGCACTTCTCTTTTTGTGGGGGGTGGTGCACTTAACTTCATTAGAGGAATTAGGGGGAAAGTGATCATGGGCAAAGAGTAATGGCTATATGTGGTTTAACTTAATCTAATGCATCATATGGTACTTTGTTGGACTATATATGTTCAGGTATATAAATAACCATACTTCGGTGTGGGGATCATATTGGCATGCAGGTCAGTGGGGATATGGATGTTGCCATTCGTTCCTGTTTAATTCGTATTGCATTGGTAAAGCTGGTATTGAGACGGAGAAAGAAATACCTCTGTTACCGAAGCCACTAACTGTCAATGATCATACCACAGAGCAGAAGCCGCAAACCAGTGGTAAGTCTGCTCGTTTTTTTTTTTCATTTACAGTCATTGAAAGAGAAATCTGCGGTTTTGACTTGGATCCTAAGGCAGTAGAGTTTCTCATTCGTCGGCGCAACTTTTTTTGCTCCATATGTTTTCAATCCATAAGTAAGTTGGTTGAGGGTATTGACGAAGTTTTTCCAAACAGTATTTTCTCTAGTTGTCAGCGATCTCTAGATTGCTTCCGGTCCTTCTTTATGAGGTTTTACAAATGTCCTGACTGCATTTATGGAGGGCTTCTAAAAAAAGAGGAATTGCACTTCGGGGATGTGTTTATTTTGGGAAGTGGGGTTTGACGATGATATAATGTAGAATTATAATCCTAGAAAAGCATATGGTTTATTGATTTCACGCGTGCGTGCGTCTTATCATTTCTGATGATGAGAAGCATATCTCGGCTGGCGGCTCCCATTCCCTTCATCCATCCATAGTTATGAAATTGATAGTTAATTTGTTGCACGGTGGCATCACTTTCAAAGAGGAAGGCGAGTTGCTTACTATGTCGAGCAGAGATGTGAAAATACTCAGAAAAAGGAAAAAATGGAATAAGTAACGTGGAATTTTACTTTCCATTCCTTGGGAAATTTTCTCACTGCGTGTCCTCTCAGTATTTGTGGTGCTTCAGCGTCAGAGTAATCCGGCATATTTTTTCCATTTATGTTGAAAGGAAAAGTTTAAAATTATTGAAGAGTTGGGAAAGGAAACGGTGGAAAAAGAGGAGTCATCGGAGAATAGCAGTAGCTCGGAGTCGGGATCAGAATCAGACTCGAACAGTGATGAAGAAGTCGATTCGGAGAACGAACGAGAATTGGCTCTTGAACGTGAAAGAGAGCTGGAGAAAAGTAAGTACTGCCTCATATTTAGGTAACAAAATTATATTGACTGTTTCCATTGATGGTCTTATTGTTAACTGTAGAGGCGCAACTTTCAGACCTCTGAATTTACTTCAGAGAATAAAAGAGATCCAAGTTATGGTCGAGAAAATACCAAAGGGAGAGGAGGTAGTTAAAATGGATGCCAAAAAATGTGCAAAAGGTTAATTTGCAGAAGTGAAAACTGTCTTTGCACAACTCCTTCGCTCTGGTCTCTTGGAAAGGGGTTTTTTCAGTATGTATTTTCATTGTGTTGATGAAGATATGGAGGACGTATATCGATGGTAGTAAGGTTAAGTGGAATCATCGTTGAATGTTATTGGTCTAGAACCATTTACGACATTTTCAGATTCTGAGATACTGATATTGCGAACCACATGTCGCCGTTTTTTACAGGAAGGAGAGGAGAGGGGTGGAAGCAGAGGACAATGATGAAAGAGTGAAAGGATTAATGTCTTGGATGAAATTTCCGTATTTTAGATCATTGAATGTTTGATTTTTCGGCTTCTAATTTCTTGACTTGTTCTTCCGTGATTGAATTTTGCAACAGGTGGACGCATTTGAGGGGCGATTTTCCATCGGTTGCACAAAAGCGATGTTTGTTCATTTGTTTCTTTTTCTCTGTGAGTCATTAGGAGGCACATAATAGGTTTAAGATCGATGACGAAGTATGTTGACAGTTGAGAGTTTTTTTTTAGGAAAAAGAGACGAGAAACGTCGAGAAAAGAAAAGGGAGAAAAGAAAGCGACAGAAGGAGCGCCATTCGAAGAGGGATAAAAGGAAGATCAATAAGCATGAGAAGGATGCCTCGAATTCAGGAACTAGCTCGTCGGCTGACGATGATGATACGAAGAGGGAACTGGAAAAGGCGGTCAAAAAAGCAAACAAGGAATGGAATGAGGCTGAAAAAACGATCGCTGAGGTAAGCTGCAAAACCTGACAGTTCGAAGTGAGGTAGCAACTTTAGACTGCGAAGCATTTGCGCTTAAGAATAGAATGTGAAGTACGTAGGCGGTGATTGTGGATAGTCAGTATGAATGAGGCTTTGGTCATAGTGGTGCTCTCTAATATGTCTTTGGTGATCTGTTGTATACCATGGTACCGACGTTATGTGCAATGAAAGTAGTTCCTTTTGGACGGTGTAGGAGTAATAAATGAGTTAAGGTAAATTGCTTTTCAGGCAGATTACTTTCGAAGCGCACCGTTCATAGTTACTGTTATTGCAGGGTGATCGTAAGCGGAAATATCATTCGAATTACGATATCACTGCGCCGACAGAGGCAGAAATGGAAGCTTATCGCTTAACAACGATTCATTCGGCGGATCCAATGGCTGCGTATATCACTGAAAAGCGCCGAAAACAGTCGAAGTGATAAGTGATTGGAATATGATGGAGAATAAAAATAATATAAATGTACTGATGTGGAGGATTATTATGTGGATAGTGTTGGAGGAATTTTTGTTGATTGGGAGGCAGAGATGGCTCAAGTGATATCGGGAAATTTGATTGGGCTGGATCTTTGTTTAAGATCAGTGATCTGGCGGGGTTTTTGATCACTTATATGCAGGTTGATCAGCTTTGTGCAAATTATTCGAATTGATTGGCATTGTCGGTAGAAGGTTTGATGAATCGAGTGCTGTTCATGTAGGTGGCAAATAAGATTGTTTTTTTGTTGCTTATTAAAAAAAGCACTAGAGACTATTATGCATACTCTCAAGGGATGATGGTTGTACTGTTTTCAGCTAGTATATTTTTTCAACTTATTATTTTCATTATTTGCGATGATTTAACTTTTCCTTTCAAATATTCGGTTGTACTGTTCCATAGAAGTGGTTTTTTTCCATGCTTTTGCGATGAATTATGTATGTAGCATGAAATGACGAAGAGAGGATAGCTTGACACAATGGTAAAATATGAAGCATTATGGCATCATAGTTCATTTCCCAATATTTTCCGGTAAGGTAAGATCGCGTGGTCTCTAAAGGTTATATAGGTTTCTTATTGTGGTTGTTTTTGGTGCGAGGATTTGGAGTTGATGTAATCAGGTGGATAGACTACATTTCCAGAATTGCTGTAATATTTTAGTGAAGTATAGAGATCTTGTGGTTTTCAGGTGCTACTCTAGTCCTTGTAGGTTTATACTTCCGACAGATTTTGGTCGAGTTCAGTTCTCAAACGAGTTCAAGTAGAAGTTGGATTTACTCCATCATAAATGAGATGCTCCACGGTATTCGGCTGGCCATTAGGTCGATACACTCTGCGTATCTCTCGTTCTTTTTTGTTGTAAAGTAATCTGCTATTTATTCGTTGAAATATGCGGCATGAATGTACATACATTGTTTGCATTGTTTTTGATGTTGCTTCGATAAAAATGCCTTATTGAAATATATACCTCACTATCAAATAGGTTTGTCGTCTTAGTCGTACTTTTTTTGATACGATGACTTGAAGTTAATGTATCAGATAGTATAGTAAGAGGTAGGAGTCTTGTGGCTTTCGAGTAATATGTGGAATTTTCGGGGTTACAAACAAGCTGGTCGGAAAAATATAATAATATATGGGAAAACCCGTAGATGCAGAGATAAAATAAATAAAATCTTATACCAAAGAAGGATGCAAAAGTTTCCGATCTTTGTCGCCTAATTATGTGAATTTAAGTGCTGCTTATGGTTGAATAGTCTCAAAAGAACTCGGCAAAGTATAAGTTGAGGCCGAATTTATCGTTAACGGAACGAATTATCATCAGATTACATCATTTTATGTCTTGGGCACGTGATCTTTGATAAGCGACGTGCTAAATGGTCGACGGTAAGCGTTTCAAGTTTTCAGCAAGTAACTGAATCAATCCTATTAGTTGGTTCCGCAGATTTGCAGGAGGGAGATAGCAACCTGAGAAAACGTTTGCGCCAGCCGGGAGTTGGACCCGGGTCTGCACCGTGGGAGGGTGCAATGATACCGCTACACCACTGGCGCCGCATGTATGATGAGACTGAAAGCTGATGAGAGCAGTTGCGTGGAACCATTACAGAACACGTATTTTTTTCACTCGACCAATGAAAATTTGGGAAAAAGAGTCTCATAAGATCGTTTTTGATGTTGGAATTCGGCGCTCTAGTCAGAATTGTTGGTGATATTTCACTACGAATGTTTTCGTTTTAATTATCCTTTCATATGGTAAAAATTACACTGACGAAATAGGTTACTATTACAGTGGTACTTTTAAATAAAATAGGTTTTGTTTCAAATTAATTCGCTTAATTTTATTATAGTAAATTTTGATGGAATACTTCACAAATTGACAGTAGAAACGATTTAGTCGGCCCCGGCAACGAAGTGACAGTATATTGTAAAATCAGCGGGTTCGATAGATCCGTCGGATTGTGGAAGTGAAGGGAGCGGGGTCTTCATTTCGGCTTTTGATATGACAGCAAGAAAATGGACTTCACTTGAGCGAAGATGGTTATCCAACATATGAGTATTGGCTCAAGGATGTTATAAAATATTCTTTGATCATTTGCGGATAGAATAATACATAAATATAATAAAATATGATGAACGATATATAATATAAAATAAATGAAATGAAATGAATAGGCGGATAAATAAATGAATAAATGAATCAAATGAAGAAAATATATTTATACACCTAAATATATAAAAAATTCACTTTTACTGTTACATTTTTAAGCGCAAGTGCAATTATGGTTATGGGATCACGACATAAGCGCATCGCTGGTGATCGAATCGGCACTTGATGCTCACAGTGATATTCGACAAGTGCTTAGATATATGGAATGGTCCTTACATGGTATCCCATGGATCGTCGCAAGGTTTTCTTTATATCAGTATTTCATCGTTATCACATTTCCTGAATTTATCATATCATCTTTCGCTATTGTCGTTTGAAAAAAACGATAGAAATAGTCGATTATATTTCGTTTATTCGACTAGTTCTATAAATGAAAGAGAAATCTTTCAAATGTAGCCGTTGAGAAGCGATAATAAGATTGAATATAAGAGATATAAAGAAGGCGAGATGCAATTATGGTTGATTTTTAGAATTATTAAAAATGTTTTTCATCTATAATTGCTATTAGCATTTGCTATTTCCACCTTAGACCTTATCATTTACGGTTATCATTTACTATTAGAGAGATTGATGGATAAATTGATTTTCAACTTTAATTAACCAAGGATGTCAGCTTTAAGTAATTTCTCGATTTAATTAGCTGGATTTTTTAATTTTCAGTTCGATTTCATTGACGATAATGATGAGATTAAACTCGAATAGCGAATTAACACATAAATTCGCTATTCTCCTATTTGGTATGTTATATTTGCTTATGAAAAATTCCTATTTGTTTCAGAATATTCTCTGTTATTTTCCTCTTTTTTTTCTGAAGTTAGTTCATATAGGCTGAAAAAATAGAGCAACTTTCGAATTTTTTGAGGAATTGAAATGAAAAGAAAAATGGAAATTTCTAAGAACATTTTGCTAGCGGAGTTTTTAAAGGTTGAATCGTTTTGAGTGGCGCTTCTTTGGTTCTTATAACGTCTAATGAGCGGACTCTATCTTTATTATTGCCTGTAATATGCAAGTTAATTAATTTAGAAGTAATACCTTCCAGTAAACGAAATAAGTCTACTTGTTCGATTATCCTTTCATAAGTTGATTCCTATTGCTGTTTCACAATAGGACCACTAAGTTGTGAAGTTCAGGGTTGTGTATCGATTTAGTATGTGTTGGTATAATTAAAGTGTTTGTTCGCAGACCACGTCCTGTATATGATAGGCAAGATCAGGTTAGTTTTTCTTTGTACGATTTCGCAAGCAATCTGTTATTGTTCACTGTTATACCTAAGGCGGAAATTGTGAAGCTTTCTTATTGCTTTATTGATATAAATCGAACTTTATTCGGGGCAGTAAGTATAGATTTTTCAAAACGTTTACAGTACGTATTCATACTGAACCCCATGTCTTTTAGTGAGCACACTTTGCATCTTTTCAGTCAGAAATTTTAGTTCTCTGACGTTATAAGGCATGAGTGAGCTAGTCAGGTTTCATCACTTTGGGCTGTCGGATGGGCTATTGGAGGATAAATCAAAACATATGTTTTTTATCGGATGGGTTGTCGGATGACTAATGAATGTTTCTTATTTCAGGTTTATGAGGCAGCTATTGCCGATAGATTTTCTTTTCCTTCGGGGCATTCTTCACGTAGTGCAATGCTCGCCGTTCTCGCGTAAGAGAAATCTTGATTGCATCAGAATTTTCTCTTTACTGTTTTAAACTTCACTATCGAATTCGAAAAAGGTAGCAGTCATGAAGGAGTTATCATTCGAAATTCGAAATCTACCTCTGTCGGGGAAGTGAATTGTTGTACTGGAGGAGTTTTCATGATTTTTGGCAAATCCCATAAGAACCACCTCATAGCTGGAGTAGAAACAATAAAGCGGTGGAATGTTTGTTGTAAATAGGGGAAGGATTTATGAGTTCCATTAGATAAAGTGCTTCTTTTGAGGGAATGGTAGCAAGGTTATTTGTGTAAAAAGAATTAAATTCTGCTAAAGGGCTTATTTTCTCTTCCGAAAAAATGTTTCAATATTCTTTTATTGTCGTCTTCCTTATATTTTATATAGATTATCGCTGTGCTCTCCACCTGATTGGATCGTTACTGTGCTCAAGATTTTCCCGTTTCTATTAGGATTAAGTCGAGTTGTTATGGGACGACATTATATCAGCGATGTGCTAGCAGGTTAATTCATTTCATTTCTGCGATAATATTACTTTAAATATTATATTTTCAGACCCCTTTTTTATTAACGCCATAGAGAAATACCTAATGGGGGAAAATTTATATTTCAGCGAAGTTCCATTGATTATTTTCATTTCTTTTAATGTTTATTGTTTTTCGACAGTGTATGTGAATAAATCAATAACGACAATACTAGTTTATTGGTACTGTAAAGTAGTCAATGGAAAACGTGTTTCCTCTTACAGGACTGACTCTTGGTTGGTTAGAAGGTCATATTGTACAACTGCTACCGCAATCCGCAATTCCGTTTCTGAAGCGTTCATGCACAACTCTTTTTGGAACGTCACGTCCATGAACTCCCTCTCTCTCTCTCATTCTGTCGTCTCTGTTTCGGCAGCGTGAAGCGGGTCGATCTAAAAGTGCAAGTATTTTTCGACGTAATCGACAACGTGGCAATTTTTTGCTCTCTTTTATGAGCGGTGGAGGCCGATCGTCCTCGTGGAATCGAACGATATAATGATGACCGCATTTGGTTATTTGATTTATCTTCTTATGTTATGAAAATATTCCGGTTCAGATCTTATGAAAATAAAGTCATTAAAATAGATTCTTTAAAATTTATTGATTGCATCGTAAGAGATCTTTTATGCAGAGTAATTGCTCCATTGTTTTCTTTTCAATTTCACATTCAAAGAAGATACGATCATCAGGTGTAATCGAAATCTCGAGCAGTTTTCGGTCTACGCTTCTATAATTTCAGTTCAAATGCATTTTTCAACGAGCATCTTCTAAGGGACATATTATTGGCAATATCTAAGATATGCTACTGATAGCTCAATATTATCAACGAGAATAGGGCGTTGATGGCAAGAATGATTGCTCGATAAGAGTGAGCAATGGAGCGTTTATGGTAAATGGGAAAAGGCGAACAATGGCAAATGGGAATGGGGAATGCAGGGAAATGACAATGGGATGGCGAAATCCGTGCCGTGTGAAAATACTTCCATGCTTTTATGTGCAAATTTTTCTCGCAACTTCCAATCACTATAAAAGTCAAGACAGTACCGGAAATGATCATTTAGTATTTCAGCAGCAGAAATGTCGTGTTATGCAAAAATGTTGCACACCACTAAATATGACTGAAATCGTATATTCACATTGATATGAGCGAATTGAAGCATATCTTCGAGCTGGACAACATATGAGTAGCATTCAGCATTATAACAAAATGCGCTGCTATCTGAGGACACTTCAAACTATAATATAATTAAAAAATGCGTTTGCACTTAACCAGAGACAAGATCGGAACTGATGGATAGAGTGAGGAGGGAGGTGGTTATTTTGAAGTGACCACTACCCAAGTCCGCCAATTTAGCTCCCCTCCCATCATTTGGGGATGAAGTCAGCAACGATCATTCCGTCGAAGAAAAGGTGTCCGAGAAGGGTTTTACAATGATAATAACGATGAGGTAATGAAATTGACAATTGCATCATTGATAAAAGAACGAATAATTCAAATATGCGTCGTGTGAAATAAACGATTTTATACTACACCGAAAATTTTTCCGAAAAGAAGTCCCTTCATAATTCCACGAAAAAGGCGAAGTTATGTAGTAAATTTCAACAGACGATCATAGTAAGTAGGATATATCTACTATTAAAACTTCACAGGATATGAGATGAGTTGTTTAGGTAATTGATGTTTAAATGGTCAGTTGGTGATGAGGAGAGAATATCTATTTATCATTACTATTTAAAGTAATAGCCGGAGCGTGAAGGAGAAAGCATCAATGCGTGATAAACAGGATAGAAGATAAGACACTAGAGACCGGCAATAATGAGCGAATGTTTAAGCAGAAGACGAGGTGTAGCGTTGTAGTCTTCGCTGCAGACGAATCGGAAATCCTCTACTCGGTTTGAGAGAGACTTCAGGTAGGGCACGATTTTCCTCTTCGGTTATCATCGAGATGATTCGATATTTACGTAAGATTGAGGCTAGAGCCACTTTTTCCTCCATTATAGCGAATTTCTGACCTTCAATTAAAGTCATACTCTACAACGAAGGGATCTGATAAAGTAAGCGGTGGGGGGTAAGTATTTTTCGGATAAAAACATTCGAAGAAAGAAGCAAAAATTCGATGAGATGAAAACGACGGCTTCATCGGAGATTTCACATCAAGAAAACGCAGCGTCACCGCAATATCCATAGTAAAATTCTGTATCTGTAGTAAAATTCTGTTTTACTTCACCGCTGTGGTTTTCCCGAACTCTTCTGAAGTCAATCGATTTCGTCTGGACTTTGGCAACCCTCCCCAGTGCTGCCATGAGCATGAATTTCGTAGCATTAGCGGTCAAATGTCACAGGATGACGTCGTAGACTGTGGAATGACGTCATTTTATACAGCTATAAGGAACGAGGAAACGTGGACAAGAAATACTTAATTAGAAGCAAAGAGTTGGTTTTTATGGGGTTTTCCAGAAAAAAAGAGCCCTCATTAAGAAGATTAGTTACTCTTTTTTGCGACCTACTGCGCCAATGAATGTATTAGGTTTTCCGATGTTTGTGCAGAAAAGGGCTGTTAATTATTTCGAAAGATTTGAATGCCTTTGCTCTTAAATCCATTAACGACGAAAAATGGACAATAACTGCGAGAAGTTCTGCAAACGAAAATTTACCAAGACAATTTCTTGGTCCAGCTGAGAAGGGCAAAAATGCGAAGGGATCTCTTCCTATCGAATTATCAGGTGCGAAACGATCCGGATCGTAGATTTCAGGATCTTTCCATTGCTGAAATAAGCCGATATATTTCGTATAGTCACTCATAGTTTTTCCTTTAAATAAGAAATAACTTTAATCTTTCTCCTAACAAAATATCCACAAATTTTTGAGCTAAAAACTAAACATTTGAGCAATTTTTCATGATGGAGAAACAGTTACGTATTTTTTCCCTATTAGTATATAAGATGATGAGATGACGCTTAGCACTGGAATCATTACAATAGACAAAGGAGGATTCAATGTTTAAACCCCATCTATCCTTCCGCAATGGTCTCAGTACGAAAAACAAAACTTTAAAGGTTCTAGTCATCCTTCCGCGAGGGAATTCATGCACCTTCTGAAGAAAAGACCCTAAAAAATGATATCTATACCGGTGATATTTTAATTTTGTTGGTAAAAATTCCCCCTAATCTTTCAAAAATCCCGAAAAAAATCTCCTAATTCCTCGAAAATCCTGAATATTTTCCCATTTTCCTCACTCGAATCGGAAGTTATATTTATTGCTAATGTTGAGACAATTTTACTCGTAAAATTGTCGTGAAGAAGTAGGTGGCGAAAAAGAAAGAAGTATATGCTAATTTTAAAGGAGAATGCATGGAAAGGAAGCAGCAAGTCGATATCTTCACTCATTTCAAATCTATCGAATCTAATAAGCGCTCAGACTTGTTAATCATATCAGAAAATCAAATCACTAATCAATATCAAAAATCAGTCAAAAGACTGGATCGAACCTCAGGATCACGAGCGACCGCAAAAGGGGAAATTGAGACTGTGACTCCAGCCGGAATCGTATAGTCACCTTAATATTCACATCTTCTTTAGTGAACGATAGAATGCTCTACTGAAGAGAAACAAACATAATAATTACACTACTTAAGGGCGCATACAAATGAACATACGAAGGATATAATAACATCACAGTCAAGGCAAAAGTCTATAATGCTCTATGGTGCTGCACTAAAGTCTGCGGATAGTGATGCCTCTAAAACCTGTAATACCTAAAAATATATGTGAAGGCTACAATACCCATTAAGTCCTAATACCTGTGCAATGTGCATTACCTATTAAGGCGATCGGCAAAATAAGAGTCTGAGAGAAAAATAAAAATATACAATAGAAGGAAAGAATTCATATCGGCGGTTAAACCACCCATGAAATGGTGATAAATTTTCTCCACTTTCCTATACTACAAAAAAGACTTCAACGATTCTAGACGGCTCCTTTGCACAGAATGTAACGAGTATTAGTTAGGAGGCGATAAGAGATTTTTCATTTCGGATGGATCAGCAAATATAAAAAGAGAAAATGAAAAACTGAGTTCAAATATTATCACTTAGAATTTATTTTCGTCGATAAACTATCAATTAAAGCAATAAAATTTGGAAAATCGCATAGCGATATGGTGATAAGTGATAAGTGATAAGTGATATGTGATAATATGAAGTAAAATAAATGCTTTTAGCACTGAAAAAGTCTTGAATTTTCTTAACGTAATAAGAGGAAACATAGAACAACGTTACCAATAACCGTATCTTCGGTGATTCTTCGTCCAATCATTACGACTGTCGGATACATACGAATCGATTCTTTCATGCATTGATTCAAATATTTCATTCGCCTCAGATCATCCACTGTTATTCCGCGATCCGATTCCCCTTTAAAAAAGTGTAGTTTTCAAGGAGACTGCGTTTAAGATGTACATAGCATGATCAGATATCTTCAACGATTCAATAAAGGTGGATAATTTAAGGTGATAGAAGGAGAATATCCGCCGTCGAATTCAAATCAAAGAGAGATAAATAACGGTGAAAATGAAAAGAATTGCGAAAAAATTTCTTCAAGTCCTATGGGATAGAAATAAACACCCTCATTATGGTCCATTCTGAAATATTGAGGGGATGATGGCGATGGGGGAAAAGATGGAGTTTCAAAGAGGAGGGAGCCAGGGCGAGAAAATAAGAAAGGGTGGAATGGTGAAGAGTGCACCCCACATCTATTACACTTTGTATCTAAAAAGTTATTCAGCCATGGCCCATTGTGATTTTCACAAAAGCTAAGAAAATTACTCTTATACCGTCAATTGCTATTCTTACTGAGGTCATTTTACCATTTTTTTTATATTCATCAATGATGAATTGAACGAATTAATAATATATGAAATTAAATATGAAAGATTCTTCATAGACAAATTAAATATGAAAGAACGTCAGCATACCAAAAATTTCGTACAATTCTTCATAGACTTTGTCTTGAATGTGCTGTTTATGGCCAAGGAGGAATAACACAAAACCGATACTACTTGATATTGTATCATAACCTGAAACTTTATGTCACAATAATTGCGGCAAAATAAAGAAAAGTGCAAAAATCCATATAATTTCAAATAGATTGAACGAACATTTTCGCTTATAATATCGCAATGATCGATAATATTTTTGAAAAACGATAAGAAATGTGAAATGATTTGTTCAGTTGGACGCGGTGATAAGAAGTGATAAGAAAGTAGTTCCTTCTGAGGTAATATGAATAATTGCACTTTTGTTAAGTTGAAAGCGGTGATAAGAAGTGATAAGAAAGTAGTTCCTTCTAAGGTAATATGAATAATTGCACTTTTGTTAAGTTGAACGCGGTGATAAGAAGTGATAAGAAAGTAGTTCCTTCTGAGGTAATATGAATAATTGCACTTTTGTTAAGTTGAACGCGGTGATAAGAAGTGATAAGAAAGTAGTTCCTTCTGAGGTAATATGAATAATTGCACTTTTGTTAAGTTGAACGCGGTGATAAGAAGTGATAAGAAAGTAGTTCCTCCTGAGGAAATATGAGAATAATTGCACTTTTCCTAAACTCCCATCTGATATAAAAAGCGCTTATCAAAAATTTATGAAATACTAGTGAGCAATAATTTCTTCGCAAAAAAATGAAAATATATTCACAATGCTCTTATTTCCTCCCCTTTCACATCGTTTTATCCATCGATCTTTATATTTTGTGGAAAAAAAAGTTTTACTGAAAGAGGCAAATAGTGAACAGTGATCTCGTTGAATGACTGATGAATTGAATAATCAAACCTGCAACCAGAAATGTTCCAACTTCCTCTGCGATATCCGCATCGGTTAGCTTATGCTCCTTCCCCATACTCAATAAAAGATCCAAAAAAGTGAGTTTCTTTTTCCCACCAATAGATAATTCCTCGAAAGTTGGTTTCCGCTCAAGACTCTCGAATTCCACGGTACGTTTAGCGATCACCTGTACTATCATCACATTTGTAATTATTGCTTTACCCAATAATTAAACTCGATACCAAACTAAATATGCCGTTGACACCATATATCCGTCAATCTGTCAATGGAAAGAATTCGTTCGAAGATTACGACTTAAAGAGATTCTTGAAAAGTTTGCACGAAGTTATTTCGTTTTCTTTGATTCTTTAAGCACCAAGAAAGGGCACTTTTATCTCTAAAGATAATCAGAATCGACGAACTCAGTGTTCCCCTAAAGAGCTGAAAAAAAAAAATAGATTCCTTAGTGCGAAGAAATATTTCATAAGCAAATAGCCTAAAGTAAGCTGGAGGAATTATTAGCGTTTTAGCGTTAGCTTCATGGATTACCATACAGCAATCTCTTTCCTCCTCAATTTTGATCCAGCCTTCATTTTAATTCCTAAAATTGTGATGGTAGATTTTATAGTAAATTCGTTCGTACACTATCTAAAAATCTGAATAATACATGAGCAATAAAGTGCACAAAAAAGATATTGCAGTATGCAACGGCTATTAACGACAATCATTATGCATTTCGTTGAGAAAATCGATTTGCAGAATGGCAACAAACCTTTGTGACGAGTTTCTTAACAACATTAACATGTCTATCGAATTCAAATCCATAACCAAGCATATACCATATTGGTTTAGCCCATAACCATGGATAGCGAAGATTTTTGAACAATAATTCAAATATTCTTGTTATTGCCATATAGAAGTCATGATTTTCACCTTTTTGTGCATTCACCGATACTCCCATTGCAGTTTCTGAAAAAAAGAAGAACTCATTTGGTATAGCGAAGCGCAATTGGCTAAACGCAGCCACTTCAACGTAATATAAAAATAAATAAATAAATGTTTTTTTTTTAATTAAGTACCCAGGAAGGAGTTTGGTAAGATTGATATCAACAAGCTTAACAATATGTTAGTGGAACTTTTAAAAACTATGAAGTGCAAAAAGCAAATAACCTGAAATAGTATCCATAGAAAAACGCCGCAAATATGGTAAAAGATCGATTGTTTCATTTCCGTCGGCAAATTCATCGAGAATATTTATCATCGTCTGTAAATCATGTCAAGCATAAAATCTCTTAATGGATAAATGTTGGCGATTCGAAATATTAAGTAATACGAGCGAATAGTGAAGTTAGGGTAAAATCAAAGACTGTTAGACTGAGGTGAAATCTATTCGACACGTCTCTTCGCAACTTGCAACATCTAAGTGAAACGTTCATGGAGTGCTAAAGTTCATTCATGAGCTAACCATATTACTGATTCAATTGGTTTCTTTATAAGCATCATTTCCTCATTAGATAGATGAATATGGTGCCACAATATAATAATTAAAGGAATGAACAAAAATATATTACAACTTTTACTACATTCTTTACAAAGACAAATACGACTTATAAAGACAAATACGGTGAAAATGAAAGATTCAAAAGAAATGCAAACCTTTGCTTGACTATTGAAAACATTCAAATAACTCTGCAAGATAGTAAAGTGGAATGCCGGTGTGAGCATCCGTCTACGTTGATGCCATTTCGGACCCGAGCTGAAAGAAATGAACAATTAGCTGCTCTCAAGAGCGCCGCAAATTATATGGAAACCAGCGGTCTTATCTTTCACTATGGAATGATAATAGAAAGGTAAAAAATATATGCGCAAATGTCTAAGCGAACGGACATACAGAGTTTCGGCTATTTAAAAGTAAATCAAGCAAGAAGAGGATAAAGAATGGGTTATTTCATAAAAAAATATAGGGCGTCGTCCGCCTCAGAAGCCACCACGGTGAGCGCCATCATACCAAAATCTAATAGCTAATGAAGTCGGAAAGACTGATATTATAATGCGAGAATTCTTATCAGCTGCATTTCCCACTTTATCTCAAATTCCCTTACGACGAAACTAAGCTCAATGAGAAAAATTTATTATAACATTGCAAAAGACGGAAAGAAATATATTAATTAATATGCTCAATTTTGGATACCTATAACGGAATCAGTTCATGGAATAACAAGAAAAGAAGACGGGAAAAATGAACTAAACAAAACGAATTCGATCTATGCGATATATTTGAATAGTATCTTTCATACTTCTCTACATAGTGGTTGTATTTAAGAGATCGAATTTATCAAAATAATGAAACAAAATGCAGATTGGCCAATGAACAAACACAGACAGATATGTGGAAGCAATTTCAGATCGTTATTTTCATCCTATTTCTCTTGAACATCCGTTCACTGCGACATCAAAGTTGTAATTTCAGCCCACCTCAGACAATCACAGAAGATCTTCAAATCATTATTCATATTACCTCAAATAATCATAGAAATGAACTGATCACAGACAAAGAACGGTTTCAAGGAACATAAAAATTTCAGGATAAGTTTAAGAAGAGCATTTAACACTGACAAGAATGGAGATAAAATTTTCATAAGAATATAATATATTTTTGTCGTGTTGTTTTTGTTTAAATTAAAAAACCATCCTAAAAAATATGTATACAATAAAATGCTTAGAAGATATCTTAAAAATTCAGGCAATAGATCGCTGATCTTAAAAAAGAGAAAAAAGAAAGTTTGTATTGAAATGTAAAAGAAATTAAAGGAAACCTCTACCTTGTGATTAATCCAGAGCCCCAAATTGGTTCCAGTAATGTATATTCGGGTGGTTTCCATAGTAAAGTATGACTCTCAAGTACAACCTTTAATAGAAAGATCTTTATCAGATAAATTATTATTAAACAAATTTAATATTCGATGTATTTATTCATTCAACTGCATAAAATAGAAAGCATATATAAAATATTTCAATTGATAATGTGCAATATTACAACGATATTGTACTAAAAGTACTTAACACTCTTACATTAGGAAACTATAAATGACCACTGGTCAGTTATTGACCATTGTAAATTGAGGATTCGCTTCTGCGGATTGTTATTTATTTTTCTTTCAAATTTAGGATACCAAAAATGAAGCAAATTTATCGCAAATTCATTGGATCGCAGAAGCGAAACGACGAACGAGCATTATATAGCATTATATTGTCTACGAATTTCTCTTCAGTGAAATGTACTCTATGAGAAGACGTCAGTATGATTGCTATTCGTAACCGCGTTATGCTCGTCAGATAGAAGTTTTCTTGAAGCTTCATAGTTTTAGACGAATATTTAACCATCAGAACGGTTGCATACATCTCATGGATAATTTTCTTCGCTGAAAGCGATAGTCTAATTGACTTTGCAAAATTCTACGCGCTTCATAAAGAACTTTTGTTTAAAATAAACCTAACTTCTAAAAAAATTATATGAAAGCCTTTTTTCGGCAATATTCATCGAACCGCTTTCTTTTAAACCATTCTTTTATTGATAATTTAAATAATTTAATTTCTAAATCGATTACACTATTATTTATTATAAGTATAAGTCAATAGAAATTCTCATTCACGGAAATAAGACCGTATATATTCAGTGAAATTTTTGCTAAAACACTCGTGGTCATTCTTCAGAACTGTAATGAGCACTCTTTGAAACTCCAGTGGTCATTCTTCAAAACATTTATGGTCATTATTCGAAACAGTTAATTTTTTCTCTTTCGAGTATATTAAAAGCTAAATATTTTAATCAGTCAACCTTGACACTTTTTGGTCGACATAGAAAAATGATAGGTATAGGACCGATCCAAAATCTTACGATGCCTTCTTTAGTTTCGTAAGCATATCGCCGAAATAAATACTCCATTTGATAGGTGAAATCTGAAAATCTCCTTTGAAAAATTTCTTTTGCAAATATATAATATTGAGAAAATATTCTCGTTATTCGTTTTGACTTTCTCGCTTATAGATTATCCGACAAAGCGCGTCTACTTATGATGATCGATTTCATAAAATGTCATTGCACAAATGGTACTCAAATTTCCCCACAAACTCATTCGAATTTCTTCGACTTCACTCATATTAAAATATTTCATTTTTATTTCTTATGTATGGAGAAATTTCACTATTGAAAGCTTTTATTGAGTACACCTTTAAAGGATCAATTAAAGTGTTCATTCATATACTCACCTATCAAATTGATGTACCGTCTAAATGAATGATGGCAATAATAAAATTTCATTATCAATTAACGACCTGGCAAATAAACCTATCGATCTCAGTCACCGACACAAATTTTTCACTTCGGATTATGAGAAAACTCTTTTCATTTTTTCCGGAACTTCTTCAAATGATGAATTTTTTCTTTTTTTCAGGATAGGAGGACACAGAAAAATCCAACGACTTCAGTGAATTTCCCAAAAAGAACGAACCTACAGCATCCCATTGCAAATTATAAGTATTGCCGAAGATTGGTATTGTTGGTGGGCCAGGTATCTTATTGACGAGTGTTCGAATGCGTAGATATCGCTTTAGAGATGCTCGCAGCGGTTTCCAATAGCTCAGAACGAGGACCGCACCGAATAGCATCAACCACGCTGGTAGAAACATCGTTGACAGTCACTAAATAAAACTCACCTATTCAATGAGTGCACATCAGTTTCTTTAATAAATTTACACAAATATAAAGGTGGCCCATCATTAAATTGGTAATATAAACCTATTAATATCACATTCAAATATAAGAAATAATTTTTTTATTGTTTCGATTTTCTATGAGAGTAAACTTTCGATTTTCTATGAGAAATAGATAGCTTTAAATTGTTAAATTTGCTAGAAGAGATTATAGGAATAGCTGGAAAAATAGAAAATAAATCAGTCATCAGTAAAGATCCATGGGAAAGAAGAATAAGGAGGAAATGAATAAATATCCTTACATAAAGAATTCAAAAATTCACTAATATAATATAGCACTCAAAAAAGTATAACAAAAATCAATTCAAGACGGCCCCCCAGTATCTTTTGCTCAAGAATAACATAAGCATATTAAGTCAGGCAAGGTTTTATCGAATTAATATATACAAGTAAGGTATTAAGTTAGTTAATAAGTTAATTTAGATAGGATATTATATTAACAGGTAAGCTATTAAATTAAATTAATAAGTATGGGTGATGAAAAAATATCAATAGCCAGGAAAAAAGACAATGGGAAAAAAGAAAGATAAATTAAGAAAATAGATTTTTTTTTTTTGAAAGATTCTATCTAATGCAATCTCAAATGCTAGCAAAAAACAAAAGACGAAAGCGACGGGCATTATTGTGATAGATAAGTTAATAAACTGGAAGAGGCGTATATATGAGAAACGAGCTCCTCTCGTATTTATATCGTTGAACGTTCACTCCAGACAGAACTTGTTTCTTGAGCAAATCATCCAATCACGCTTATACTTTACACATCTCTATGTGTTCCTTTAACGAATATTCTCCGGCTACCTTTATGTACAAATATTTAATTACTTTCATTATTGCTCTTATGCACTCATCGAGAGGTGTTTGTCCTTAGAGGCTGCGACTTGTAATAAATCAATTTCTCCCATCCAATGAACCCGTACTTTTATCAGCGACAATTATATCAGGAATTCTTCCTAAACATTCGCGGAGATTATCACTCATATTAAGAATCCGTTGTAAACTAGCACGATATGTGCTTTTTGTAATTTCGTTGAAAGTAATCAATCCGTTTTCGAAAGATAACGCAAAAACATTTTGTTATCATAAGTTTTCTCTGTTCATTAAAGATAAAAAGATGTGCCTTCCCTGGCATCTTATGAAGTGATAATCAAAATTTGTTTTCGGGGCAAACATTCTCCATATTCCTCTATGTATTTTCCTCGACTTTCCTATAATATGCCATAAAAAAATATGCATATCTTCTAAATGTAGTGAAACTTTAGAGAATATCAATGCGCGCATTGGTTTGAAAAGAATTTTCCTTAGCAGGGAAATCCGGCTGGCATTTAAAACGGATGAATGTTTTTATTTTTACCCAAATTCCCTCATATTGTTCATTGGAATTTTTGTTTGAGTGGGATAAATATGTAAAATGCAGTTGATTATTAATGCTAAAATTACCCTTGATAAAGGGCATTATGAAGAAGCAGAGGAATATTCGAAACTAAAGAGTTTATTTACTTCATCATTTCTAGGATTGAAGAGGAGAAAATTCGAAAACGAGCTTGTTAAGTATCACCTCAGAACTGGAAATATTACTGCGATGAAGTTTTTCTTTCTTCCTCCTGTTAGCAAGTATAAGACAGATACATGCTCATTTAATGGTAAACTCCGAAAGGCGCATCAATTCCCCCATATTCGCATAAGAACGTGATCGCGCTCATATGGTGAATCCACATGTCAAATTTTATATCCTGGACAATCTTAGGGAGAATTTTAATTGGACACGTTGCCATTAACGTAGATTTTACAAATGGCGAAATTTTAAAAATTCTTTCGGTTCAGTCATATTATTATCTTGTCTTTTAATATTTACATATATTGATTGATATCTTTGTTACCGGTTCTTTGATCATCTTTTACGATGCATTGAGCACAAGAACGTCGAAGTCCATGAAGTTGATCGCTGTGAAAGAGCAAAAATAATGAACAGCATGAATTACGCCTCGATTTCTTAATGATAGACGAATTTCAGTAACGAATCCAGCTGGGAAAGCTGTTCAGAATCAGCTCACCAATACTGGATGCTTACTGGTTAGTGGTCATTTCGTGGCCACATGCTAATGAATCTGCTATTAGCAGGTACTTATTTTTTACTGATTTCTAATGGTATGAGTGAAAATTTGCGGACTTATGCTGTCGCTATCTAGTGTGCATTTTTAGCATCCTTGGACTTAAATAGAGAAATGTAGGATATAAAGAAGGAAATAATGTGGTCAACTGACATGTAGTTAATGAGGTAGTTTCGGAGGTTTACAGCTTTACAAAGTTGTTACGCTAAATAGATTATGCGCCGGCTGAGGATCTGTTTGCAACTCTTTCATTCTCGTAAGGTCTTGAATGCAATTTCCTATCTACTATGGGTTGAGGGGTAAATGAGAATATAGGCGTTTTGCACTGCAATGAAAAAAAAATTCAAAATTTATCGTACATTATTTATGAATACTTCAATATGGCGAGGTGATAATTCATTGAGCAAAACATTTGAATGATTTCTATAGCAAATGCAAATTACTCTCATAAGGCAATTTAGATTTTGTAAAATTACTATTCCGCTTGCGCACTTTTGCAAATTCAGTGAATTTTTGCAAACTTTGCAATAGCAAACCATCGATAAAATTCACAAAATGGACTTCAAAATTTGATAGAATCTTTCATAAACGTTTATTGGTGCTAATAAACAAATAACAATTTGTGAATATAATAAAGCTTAGTATCATAACAAAGATGAATTACAATTTGCAATAGTTGCAGAAGACAAGATAGCGCATTCGTTTATAGAAAAACGATGGTTCACCGTAGTGCTCCATCCACACCCTCCCCGCTATCCAAATCTTCCTTTTTTGTCTTTCTCCTTATTTTCAACATTTTTACAGTCTTTTTTTCCGCTCTTTAGGGATGCTTAAACAAGATCCGATACCGTTAAACAATACGAATAAGAAATCGTATTTTATCCATAATGCACAATTCAATAAAGACGATAAACTATATTCATGTACTCCTCGTAAACACGTGGCTGAAAAGACAAAGCAGTAAATGAACGCTAATAAATCCTCATAGAATGAATCGTTTTGTGTTACTCACCGAAATGGTTTAGGAAAATCTTCCCACAAGAAGCTTTTGTTTAATTTGGATATTATTATAACGTTTTTTCCTGTTAATTAGGGGTAATATAATGAAAGTCTATAGAGGGATATGTCGTACTAAAATTACTCTATAAACGTCTACATGTTTGTCGTTCAAACATTCTCTTAATTAAAGAGTTCAGTGAGGTAACTCTATGATTATCGAAATATTTATACATAAATTTACTTGTTCTTGAAAGTAAAATTCCTCCAAATTCACTTTACTTTTGAAACAAATATAAGATTACATAAACGTGATAAAACGATAAATTATCTACCACCAAAAAACGATCCATTTCTGCGAGCTAAGTAAAGTGAAGTCACAGAATAATATAAGCACCACTGATTAGATCAAAATTTATTGAAGACAAAAGCTTAGTGCTTCCTCTATTTAAACTGTATGTACTCCACCTTGCTATGACATTTTTTCGTCGATGAACTATGTGAATAATCGATAAAAATGGAAAACTTTGAAGAAAAATGAAAAATCAATAAGAATAATGAATAAAAAGAAAAATTACTTACCTAATTCTTTTCAATTTATCGAATGCGCTTTGTTTCCGTTCATGATTTACAAAATTAAAGTCATCATCACTTTCGTCATCCGATTCAACTTCATCAGTTTCCACTTCTTCCTCTTCGATTTTACAGTTCAACGGATCCGCAAAGTTCAACTTCATTTCTGAAAATATGAGAAATATTGACGACATATTCTGAAAGAATTTATTTCATGAAAATAAACCGTTTCTTGGGCATTTTTTCGTTTCAGATATTTTATAATTGAATGAATAATATTTTTGAGCGATACGGCGATCTATTAAAGTTGGACCCGTGATAGTAGGAAATCAGGAAACCGAAATAGTAGGAAACCGATGAAATAGTAGGAAATTTTTCTTGAACGAAAGTATGAAATAGTAGGAAACGGGGAAACCGCTTTCCGGAAACCGCGAAACTTCCTAATGAAACAGTAGGAAACCGGTGGGAAATTCAATTTTTTCTTTGAATGCAAGTCTTTTATTGTGAAGTATTGCTTAATTTATTCGGCAAGTTGCTTCTGAGCTGAAGATATCGATTTTTTGCTCATTTTTTGAGAACTTAGTTCATGAAACATTATTTTTAGAAAGGTGAAATCATTAAAAAGCTTATAATTTATTCGGCTATAGATCGATTGAAAGTCGGAATTTTTCCTCTCAAAATCTAAGCAAAAGTTCCTGTTAAATGAGTGTTTTTGTATTCTTACACCCGCAACGGCACAACGATATTCTTATTGCACGTGTCCCCCTTCCCGTTCACTATTCTCGATCCCCTTCCTCCACGGCCTTCAATAATATATCTTGTGTATGTTTCCTTTTCCTTCTAAAGGCCACACCGACAACTAAAATAGTGAAATTTCATGAATTACCCTATTTATAAAACTTGCCGGATAAATACAGCAAATGTTATCCACCGCCCAAATGAATTGCCTCAGAATATCTTCAATATACCTTGTGCTTCCATCACCGATATTTAACAATGAATAAATTATCATATAATGGGGAAATTGGCGGAATTTTTATCAATAATACTCCCTATTAACAAATATCCAATTCGTATAAAAAGCGAAATTTTTTGTGGAAAGGCACTTCGTTTTATAAAGGGTTCATTTTGGAATTACCTGTACTAGTATCGGTAATAAATTAGCAGAGAAAACAAAAATCACTTTGGTAGATATCGCTAAGATAACAACGCATCATCATCTAAGAGAGAACGAAAAATTTCGCTTAAAATGAGCTTTCAACACGAACATTTTTGCAAAAGAATTGACTTGTATCATAAACCACCAACCTTCTTGCTTGATCACTGCCTTTAATGGTTGAGCGAATGCGTCTTGCAGTGCTGAAAAAAAAACAACTCTGAGCAGTTTATAACAACATAAATAGCCGTCCTACTAAATCTTCTTCACCAAAAAATCCCGAATAATTTTCCCATTTCTTTTTCCAGAAAGCAATCGGGCAAAGAGCAGCCAACTTCCACCCACCGATATTCCTCGTTCCATTTCGCCGATCGCCTTTACTGAATTTTAAACACAGCTTTATACTCTCGAGGATAAAATATTAGTATGTTCAGGAAACCCTGGAGAAGCTATAATCAACTTAAATCATTGAAATAGCCTAAAATATAGTGCAGGATTCACCTTTATGAGCTGGTGGTGCATAAAAACCAATATTGATGTGTACAAAAAGTGACGCTGGTCCAGCTGGTCTGTTGGCTGCATTTCGTAGAATTATATGACGATAACCTTTGAAAATATATAACAAGATCAATTAATGCTGGAAACAAATATCGTTGACCATCCTCAACTTTGTACTACTATGAATAATTTGTTGGAAAATGAGAAAAATTTCAGACTTAAGAAAATGAAAAATCCAAATTCAATTTCTTTCAAAGCAAATGAAATGAAGAACGAAAATGCTTGAAATATTTGTGTGCACGACGCCATTTAATCTGGAACATCTTTGAACAATGAAATTAAGAATACAGCAAATTGAACACTATCTCCTATAAACTATAAAATATCCTACAACAGTTATGGCATAATCTTAAAAAAACAGTGGTACACTTCTATTTGCGGTTACTTTTTCGTCAAAAAATTATGCCATACTTTTCGTTATAACAGTTCTTCCTTGTTCATATACGACGATAAATACCATAAAACGGTGCCGTATGTAACCGAACTTTTTCGGAGGGTAGAGGCAATAAAAATATCAATGCAAAGATCCGAAATGTCCATTTAAAAGATTATTAATTACTTTTGATACAGTAAGTTAAGATAGATGAAATAACTCTTCCTTATTCATTCGCATATCTTTTACCTCCCTTTAAGTTCATATGATAATATAGCAACATTCAGAACTCATTTTTAGGATAGGAGGATAGAAAAAATTAATTTAACACAATGATATCAAGCAAATTTCAAAAGCGAATATGCAAAAAAATCTGCTCATGGATTTATAAAAATACGGAAATAAGACCCCCTCTAAGTAAAATAATAAATATAAGGCATGCAGCGCAAAGTACAGGTGCATCATCGCTTTTCTGCTTTATTAGTTAATGAGAAAGAATTAATCTCATATCTTAGTCATAGGCCCTCTCTTTCGAATATTAAAGTTGATGCTTCTTCATCAGATAAATGAGAAGCGACGAAAAATCTAGTCAGCTTATGAAAGAAGAAATGGAGTCGTTTAATTCTGTCCTTTACTGCAATTCCTCTAATTTCCCTTCACCTTAAACGTATGAGAATAACCTTTCAGTACCGTTTGTCATTTGATGAACAGGAAGTAAACGATGAGCAAGTTGTTCGCCACGATCGCTCATTAATCGAAAATAAACAACCGAGCGCTCAGGGAAACGTACCTAAAAACTCGAACGGGTAAACGGTGATCATAAATGCAGCTATAAAGGAATCCATACAAAGTTATGAGTTAAACGAAACAAAAAGTAAGCAGAATGCGATAGGCAGTGGATTCAACACCACCAACTATACTTTATTTTCCATTCGCCATTGTTTCTCTCAACATAGTAATAGACTCTCTTAACCGCTTATTGCCATCCACTTCTGCGATACTATCTAAATAACACTAATCATTTTACTTGAAATGTTATAAAGAATTAATTTATTTATAGAGAACTTATCGAAATAGTTCAAAAATATTTTATTCGCATTCTTTATAAATGATTATTTCCGAATTTGTTGTATTTCTATTATATTTACATATTTCCGTTTATTGGTTCTTAAGTCAATTTATTCAATTTGATTGCTTATTGTAGAACTGCCGAAAACTTCTTCGAGATTCTCTTTGAAAAAGAAAGAAAAATTCTTCATTTTTCCCATTGTCCTAATTCTTGACAAAGAGCTCAATCGTCGTTTACTATAAAACATTTCGAAATTAAATTTGGATAAACTCTTCTTTACTTTAAATTCGATTCACTCATAAATGTGATATCATTCTATGGCACAATAAGCCCACTTCACATTTATTAGCTCATACTCACAGATTTAAAGGCTTATAATCACTGGAAAACCTATGACTTTGACGGCGTCTAAGTGACCATCTACTGCTCTCTATCGCTGCAGCGATTTGTAATTTTCACTATCTTCCATCGCTCAATCATTAATATTTACTTTTCCGGAGTCTCTCATTCTATAGGACTAAGTTTTTGTTTTAAGTAAGGATTCGATAAGAAAAACTAAGATAAAAAATTTGATACATTGAATGAGGTGAAAACTTTCAGTTAACGAAAAATTCAATTTTAATAATTTCATTGAATTTACTTAATGGTTTTTTTTTTGACGGTATCCTTTAATTTTCCCATTTTCTCATATTACCTCTAAACAGACATGAATTTATAACTATTAAACGTTACATAGGAGAAGGATGATTTTCGTCTAGAGGTAAACTGAACTGAAGTGAATTAAGTGAAATTAAATTAAATTAAATGAGAGTAAAGTAAATCAAATACCTTTTCGATGACGAAAGGTTCATCTTTAAGCGATGCGTAAACAGGATTGATACCATTGTTGGCTACAACTTTTGTCTTAAGACGTCCTTTAAGTTGCTCTAAAGGTAGACCATAGAAGTCCACCTGAACATAGGTTGAAATTGATGACCTTTGTCCACTTAACGTTGTAAATAACTGTCCAGATAAAACCTATAAATAAATCATGTTTGCTTTTACATTACTCGAAATGAAGTTTTATTAATGGAAATGTTAAAAGAAAACCATCAACTCTCTACATTCTTAGTGTTACTGATCTTAGTGATTGATCTTTCCAGATCTTAATGATATCCTATTTGTGTTGTTTTCTGTTCCGGTATTTCATGTAGCCTGATTAGTACCCGGTGACTGGCATTCTCCTAAGACGTCTGTCGTATTCGATTAGCAGCCAATGAAAAATCGACTAGAAGAGCCTACTGATCTACTTGAATTATCAACAAATTAATTTATAAACAAACGTGACACAGTAAGATAGAGTTGAAATAAAACAGGATTATCTAAAGAAACGGAAGAAATAATATTATGTTCTTTGAAAAAATACTTTATTCTATTGTACTATGACAAAATTACAAAAAAAGATAAAAACAAAGTATACTGAACGAATATTATACGCTATGGAATTTGTCACATATACCTTAATTTCAATTCGATTCGCCAAAACAGTACTATGAATTGAATCACCGAAAATATTGATATTAGCGGCTGGATCACGAAGTATATGAGGTTTTAGCACATAACCACAAAGTCCATTTTCTTCGAACATCGTTGTATTCATTTGCATTTCAATGCCGTTTGTTTGAAAATTAAGAGCCATCATTTGAATTCCAACCATCCATCCGAACTGAAATACTCAATTTTGAAACGGAAATTGAAATAATGTTGTCTTTGGAATCGTATTTGACACTTAAATAAGCACCTAATGATAACTGATCAACTCCATTCACAGCAGTGACCTACCGATCATCAACTGGTGTTGATTACTTATCACATGATGGCTCAATACAACACTCTTCATAAACTAATGAAAAACGATGTAATTAGTTGCTAATACTAGACCGGTCGAATATTATTATTTATTTTTTTAAAGTTTCAGTAGAGCCAACTGTTCGAAGATATTTTATCTTCTATAAAATAAAATATGGCAGAATAAAAAACATCGGCCGTCTTTGAGAACAAAATCGACTAATGAATCCTAGAAAAATCCAGAAATCCTAAGCCTATGTCTTGGCGGATAGAATGCAATTGTTGCATCAGTGAACGCTTTAAAAACTTCGTGTCGTGCTTCTAACATTCAGCCATCAACGAACTCATATTCACATTATTATGTCAAAAGAGGTATATGCATCATCGTAATGAGATAAAAATATCACAATAACAAAAATACAGATATGGGAATTACAAACAAAAATTGAAAAATTCATAGGTGTAAAAATTAGGAACGAGAATTGAACTATGAAAAATAATGGGCTATGAAATAAAAGAAGAAATCCATAAAGAAGTAACTATATATTCCGGATTAGATGATGAGGAAGAAAAAAAATATGGCTATGTAAAATACAAATGAAAAGAATAAATAAAATCTTATCATTGGCATATAATTAGTGGAATTGAAACGATTTCCATCCGGATAGACGCGTAGCAATTGTTTTACGCAATGCTTCGCTAGAAGACTTGAGAAATTGAAGACTGTTTCAATAGCTTTCTTTTCGGCTAATGAATGCATACGATAGTAGCATTTATCGCCTGAAATACCTCTTCACGCTAATTACTTAAAACATCTTGTGTTTCTATAAGCGGAAATTTTTGTAAAAGAGAACGCGTGTTTTTCTATAAGAACGGATTATATACGTATTCGATGCATCAAATATTTTTATTGAATTGTAGGTTTTGGATTATTTATATGACTTATATAGTTTACTATTAAGTAAACTACTGAAAGCGATGAATAAAACTATAGGTAACAATGGTTTTTGTGGCAAAACGATTTAGCGAAATTGATAATTCTTTGCAACAAAAAACCATGCAATTCGCCAGGTAATTGCTAGGTAACCTCCTCGTTACCTGGAAAAAATCAAAGCTATTTGATCAGAAAATTTTAAACTTACTGGGTGGGTTGGATGATTAAGTAAGATCATACTCATATTTACAGCACTAAATAATCAAACAACTTTTTGTACTTTTTGACGGTAAAACCTTATGTAAAAAATAATTGCGACAACCTTTTTGTTTAAGTTTAAGATCGGATGACGGTCGCGCTTCCAAATAATTCACCAAATTCGATAACTCGCTACCACATTTTTCGTATTCGTTTATTGTAAGGCACTGAAAGAAAAATTTCCACTCATGTTTGATTAACCTCTATGAAACTTTTGTCTTCTCATTAAACGAGATGAAAAAATAGCGAAGGATTTGTTAGGCTTCACAGCGAAGCAATCCTGACTTGTTCATTTTGAAGCGCATTCTTCAATATATCGTTATAGCCAAAAAAGCGAGAATGAGCGAAAACCTAGTTCAGATGTCATATATAACAAAGACTAAAATAGATCAGTTGGGAAACTCTGGAGAGATATTTATATTAAAATCGCCAATCAATTAACTTTATATTAATTGCCATTCGTGCGATAGACGCACCACTATTGTGTAAATTAAATTCTCCGAAATCGATGGAACACAACTTTCATCCTTGGTACGGTCTTAACAATGACCTCACTAATCAATGACTGAACGACCTAGCTGCTAGATGTTCGAAATGCTTTTTTTTGCTCGTTTCACACGTGTTCATTTCGACAGCTAGAATATCGAGGCTGATTTGAGAAGTTAATAGTGAACTCGTCTAAAAATCTCTCAACTTCGACATTCATCAATAATTACCTCAATCGGGGCTCAACCTCTGAGCAGATTTTCCCATTTTCCAATATATGCTAATAACATTATTCTATCACTTCCACCAAAATTTCAAAATAGCCATAAACGTTGCAACGATAAAAGTTCCAATTTTTGGACATTATAAAATTCTATATTAGTATTTTGTCAGTAAAATCACATTCACGACACGAAAGTAACGTAGAATTGTGCATTAATTTTTTAAATAATAAAAAGAAAATATCATCGTTGTTTCATTGTCTTTAGACCCTGCTATATCGGCCTTTGCCTTCAACATTCTCATATACTTTCAGTGATAATAAAAAATAGCTTAACCTTTATACGGCACTCATATTAAATAAAACATTTCACTACTATCAACTTTAACTACTCCATTCTGTCTAACTATTTACTTTATTAGTAAAAATCCGATATTAGCAGTTCAGTCATTAACTATTTGCAAAGTGAATGGTTTAACTTTTACCATTGTAATATTTTTGGATTTATGATTTTCTAACACTAAAAAAGTACGATGGTTAGCTATAATTCTGAAGTGCAAGTGATTTTTATTGCTCCTGCCATAAGTGTTTGAGAATTTTGTATAGCGGTGAGCACTTACTGTATTCGCGGATTCGTCGGTGATCGCTATACTTGCCATCTCTATAAAATCAACATATTTCATCGAGAATTCATTTATTAAGTACAACGCTCCATAAGATAATTATATTTCATATGGCTATGACGATGTCTTTTAGATAAAAGTCTGGAAATGGATCTCCAAAAGATGTGAAGTCTTCGAGCGAAGAAATTAGCATAAATCAGCATAGAAATCAAATTCAACTTGATATTAAGCTCGCGAATATAGTACAGCGTTATTCAACACCTTATTAATGTGCACATAATAGCAAACAAAGAATGGAAAATATTCCAAATGATCGCATAAGTCAAAAAATCATTCTTTTCACTCAGTGAAGGAGTATTTATTCATCAACAGATGCAACACTCCGTCCTCTTAATCTTCCATATCTCACTAAGTTTATGAGGTAAAATTGTGAGCAAAATATCGACCCTTATCTGTGCGTACAGTGCTCATCGCTAAAAGTAATACTTTACCATTAAGGAAACTCTCAAAGGTGTCTTTACTAAATTAAATCTTCATATAACCAAGAGATCTGCTATAGAATTATTGCTTCCCCTAAATTTGCCAAATATATAAATAAATAACTTAAGAGAATCGAGTAATTTCACTTTACCACCGTTACACAATTTACGATGTATGAAATGTAAATAAAACTTCAAGAAAAAGAAGTTTTCTGAAGTGGACGAACCGTAGAGAGCTCTCGAATTTCGCTCAAGAATGTCGGGTGTATTTACTGTATTGGAATGAACGGTTTCTTCTTTGTCGGTTGAGCAGTCGCCAGATGTTGCAATTTCCGGTTCTGGATTTGATAGATCGAAAGAACTTAAATCTGCAGAACATCCTTGCAGTGCACTTTGCTCGATGAACACTAAGAAGGAGAGGAAAAAAGTGCAGCACCTCATTCATCTCATCTAATCCATTTACTGTAAAATTACATGAAAATGAACGTCTCTAAGGGAATGCTCTTTTTCATTTCCCTATCAGCCAACCGGCTGCCTTGAAATATCCAACGATAAAGCGTCTAGTGATGCTTACTTCCTGAAAAGTGAACCTTATGCGAAAAGCCACAAAAAACAGATTCATCTTTATGAACTTCTAAAAATAACGGTGTCGCTGTATCTGCGTGTATACGAGTGCACGACATTTCCAGGTCAAAAATTACTAAAAGAAGAATTAAGAAATATATACTGAATAAAAATAAGGCAACATAAACTGTAATTGATGGGTATTTGAGAATACACTCTCAAAGTAGAAATAACATAAATAAATAAGTAGGCAAATAAGTACATAAATAAATAAACAAAGAAATAAATAAATGAATCAGAATAATCCATATCTATTTAAAGCGACGAGGTTAGTAAACCTCACAGCCAAATATGCATCTGCAAATGATGTGAAACAGAAACCTTTACTACACTGTGCCCACACTTTAGCTTCATCTCGATTCGATGCGATCTTTTTACGACCTTTGATGAGAATCTTCCTACGTAACATGTAAGGAGATGGCAATGGAACACCGGCTAACAGCTGCAAATGAACACAATACAGCAGAGACTAAAGAACACAAAAGCTTTATCTGGATAGTATTGATTGATTGATTTAATTCCAAAATTCATTATTATCGTTGTTATGGATTCCCCTATAGTTGATAAAATAGATCAGGTGGGATCAAAATGAGTTGCTTACAGGAACATCGGGTAGAGGATCCTTGAGAAGAAGATCACCGAAGGATTCGATAAAGATTTCCGCCATTCTTGCTTGTTGCGCTGAAAATATTCCCCTATAATGAGAAAAACAAATAATGATTTCAAAATTAGAGGAGAAAATACTCATCGGCATATTTCTATGAAAATATTTTCTAGAATAGAAAGAAAATATCTGAAACGAAAAATTCCTGAAATGGAGAAGAATCCTTGCAGTGGAAGATTAAATGGTTCTGGAAATCTGCGCTAAATAATTTCGTCAATAATAACGTGAATTTTCCACTATAAATAAGATAAAAACCACTCTATCTCGGTTTTCTGGCAATCTCTAATGAGCAATATAACAATATAACAGTTGTTTAGTGATCTACTCCATTTTGCATCCGTTATGCTCTTTCGTCGAATACAAACCACATGTGACATCCATTTTTGCTCAGAATTCCCAAAACTCCCAATAATAATGCTATAATTCCAAATGTTTGATTAAAACAGTCAATAAATTAATGCATACCTGGTGAGCAGTGATTTTCGATCGAAAGGCACACAGGATAAACGGAAGTCTTGAAAGCACTTTCGGCTATCGCATCGCATACATCCTTAACAAATACACGAAAACCTTGAATCAAGAAAAATTTTATTGGTCCTCTTTTCTTCTGACCTTCTCCCGGCGCATCCCCTCTCTTTTTTATCTTTCAACTCGACTGTTCTGCGACGTTGAATTGCAAGACGTCTCCATGGAACCCATTTGAGATAGAACTGTCAAAGGATAAGTAGTGCGACATTGTATCTTCCAATGTTTTCAAGGTAATAGTGCGAATTTTTAATGATATCTCATAATTTAATTTTTCATAGTGTTTTAATATGAATTTTTGTAAAACGTTGACTATACTATGATGAGACAGCACTCATGGGATGAAAATGTGTAAGATAGCTCACTCAACAGTCAGTGAAATAAATATTCAAATAGATAATGTAGAAAAGAGGCTAATAGAGTAAATATTCGGCTAATAAAATAATTCCATTATGAAGCACAATTTATTCTACAAATGACAGTTTCCTTGCTAGCAAACTGGACTTTCATAGAATTATGTCATATTTTGTAGTAATATAAGTTAATTAAGGATAGAAAATGAAATAGTTAGTGATCTGTATACTATTTTTAAATACAGAAAATATAAGGAGCTTTTCGACACCTACAGAACTGCAAAACATACCTTAAAAAGCACAGGTTGAATAAGCGTTATCTCGGTGGGGCCGTGCGTAATAATTGGCTCACCATCTGGACCATCCCAGCAATCAAGTTCCACACATCGACATCCCGATAGGAGAATCTTCAACACTTATATTTAAGCAGTAATCGTAGATTTCGCTTCTTAGATAAATATACCTCTCGCAATTCATACAAGCGGTGTTTTTACGGAGACCTCGAGCAATTTAAGAAAAAATGCGAGATGCGTTGAGAATAGAAAAATACTTGCCCATAAATTCAAATCCATTCGCAAAGCTTTATTTCCCTTTGCATTCGCCCCATTCTGCAAGGTAATCAGATAATAAATTCAGATCCCGTGTAGATGTCACATTTAAGTTGATTGGTCAACGAATAATCAAAAATAAATCACCGATTCCGATCGGAAGAGCTTTCAGCTCAACGAACCTCCTATCACAACAGTTTGACCGACCACCGGATACAGCCAGCCAAATAGAAATTAGTTCACTTTTACTATATAAAGCATCATATTTTACTAATATAGTATCACTGTTATGAGGAAGAGACAAAGATGTGGACGTGGAAAGTGTGGGGATAAGAGTGAAAAAAAATGGGGGTAGTGCGAACCGACTTTCGATTGAGGCGATGGTACTTGCCATTCGTAAAGCAACCTCCCTCACACCGTCGACATTGAACTATTTTATGCCAGCAGCCATAAGATGTCGATATCCTTTTCTTCCTTCTCCCCCCTCTCTCCACCTATCTTTTTCCACTCTAGAACTTTCAGTGTGAGTCAAACAATCGCACAAACGTTCGCCAAGATTATCGAAATGTATATATTCCCCAAATAGTGAACACCTGAATGAATCGAAACAAAGTTATGATTGCACATACCTGCCGATATATTTCCACATCGGCTGACGACGACTGATTGGCACAGAAGTAGCGTGCATGGCGTATTTGTGCACCTAAAGTAGTTCCTTTTTGAGGGGGGGGGGGGGGGGGGAATGAAGTAAAATAAAAAGGGATTTTTTTGAGAAATTGCTCATAATATTAGCAATCTTATGCACATATATTTGAATATTAAGAGCGTTGTGCCTACGGCTATCAGATTTTCCTTCTCAATTATGGAACCAGTTCTTCAAGTGTCGAAAAACATCTAAAAAAAGCAAATTGTGTTTTTTTAATGCTAATTTATGGATAATAGGATAATCGTTCTTTCTGGATTCGTAGGATGTTGTTATATGAGTGAAGTAATATAAAGAATAAAATTTTCTTCGAAATGATTCCTTCCGATCATAATTAGTCCTCTGTGAAAGATGGCTTCCCAAGCAGCAGATATTTCTACTCAATTATCATTCAATTATCAAATTTTCATTGAATTCTAAGTTCAAAGTAAAGCATCGTTTGATGTAAAATATCATTTCAAGTCCAATTTCGGGAATTATCGTTTACCTCAGGCATTTTCTCAGATATTTAGTTATTTTCATACATATTTCAGCGATTCTCAAAGCCCTGCTCAAGGTAGGATATATCTTTTTTGTAGGTATTCGCTTGGAGATAGCAGGCATTTCAATTCCGTGTTGTGGTGTTCAAAAACGTTACCTGAGGTAAACGACGAATCGAAAATTGGACTCCCTGGAACCACCTCAGGTGCTTCCAAAAAATCCAGCTGTAGACTGGAGCAAAAAAAAGAAACAGAAAGAAAAACAACAACTTCCAAGCAGAAAAAAACATCATTTCAGTTGAAATTATTAACTGAAATTAATCAAAATGAAGAAGAAAAGAAATGAAATGAAGCAGAGAATAAACCAATGAGGTATGAATTATGTGAACTATTAATGAAATAGCACGACAATGGTTGATGCATATTCTCTTCGGCGAATCGTATCGAATAATTTGTAACTTCCACATTTTCATCGCTAAGAAGATATTTGGCGAACCCCTTCTCAGTGAGGAATTTTCCTTCAATTATATTGCAAAATAAATAAATAAAGGAAAATCAACTTGGAAATCAACGAAAATTTAAAAATTACAACCTCTTCGCAAAGTGCCTTCCTAGAATTTATGGAAAAACCGATTAAAATACGGATATTTTTAATGGATTTTTTCCTTGCAGGGAAAGATCCAATGCAGCAGATAGAGTGGGTTTTTCACAGCATATGGTGGTTAGCTCCGATACAGCCGATTCACTCATACATGCCACAAGGTTTAACCATTAAGTTTTCCAGTAACTTCCAGTAAAATTTCATAGCAGGTCATAAAATATACTCTAAAGCTAGTGTGCTCTAAAGGGCTTAGTTCATTTGCAAATGGCTATTTAAGTGAAATTCTCAAGTCGGCAGAAAATTCGTCATGGAGCATTAGAACTGCTGCAAAGCATTAGAACCGAAGAAATCAGACAGGAATTATGATACGGCTAGACAGATCCTCAGTGGCCAACCGCTTGCAAAAATCATTCCGATGCGGCATATAGTGAGAGGGAAAAAATGAAATGGAAGAATCTCAAAAGTGTCCGTAATACCGGTAAATCGCGCTACTTACAGCCTCATTTAAAAACTTGACCTTTACTGCTAAACATCTGATCAAAACAAAATTTTTATTACCATCAATTTCATTAAGCTAGGCCACTGATCATGAAGAAGTTGAAAATGACTCTTTCTATAAAGAAATCTGAATTCGATGGGCTTGGAGAACGTAATCGTTTTCTCGCCTATCGTCTCTCCTCCTCATCCCGGCCAGATTAAAGATATTCTCAATAGTGTCATTATGGCGAACTAGGAAGACAAAAATTGGAGGAGCTTTGAAACATCGGCAATATTTATCGGAAACACTTCGTCAGAAAACTGGATTTATTAGGCCGGATATTTCTGGCATGGAGTTGGCAAATTAGGCTCGAAAATAGTTAGTCATTGCCGCCGCACGCACTCCATAATAAATACTTATTGTGATGCTCTCATACAATACATTTCTGCATTCATTCGTTTCATTTAAGACAACGGGAATATTTTCACAGAAAGCAAAAGAAGAAAAAGAGGTCCCACCATATATTCTGAAGGTAAAACTGCTACGAGATCTTGATTATCTCATAATATCTGTGCAATATATGTTGTCACGAAAGGACGAGACAAATACATATATGCAAGAGGCTCCTCTCTTGGGGAGCGGTTGTGGAGGAAGAGGAAATGCGGATCCCCGTTAAGCGCTTCACGAAAGAGAAAGCAAGAGATCAAGAGACTTTAGATGATAGCAAACGAGGAACTATAGAATCCTCGCGCAACAAAGTGGGATTCGATGTTTGGTTTCTCGGAAACTCTCCAGTGAAATCTCCTTGTTCGCCTCCGTCGCATATGCTTTTGACTGTTTCACCGTTTGAAGCGATATATGTGACCAATTAAGTGATACTATCAATAGGTTGTTGGGTTTCAGTAAACTTCGATGTGAATCCACGAAAATCAACTACTCATTCCATACTTTATTCTCAATGAAACCAATGAAATGTCGGAAAACTATCGAATTTGTCAAAAAAAGTAATAGAAATTTATTCTATGCGGAAAAATCTGTCAAAATATTAAAAATGAATCAGCAACTTACGATTACCGCTAAATTTGTTGATAATTTTCTTCACCGACTGATTACATTCTTCGGGAAAAATCACCTCATTTTGTCTCGGATCTCGTTGTATATGATTCAAAAATCGTTTCACTTTTTTTAGATCCATCTTTCCAGGAAGCAGACGTGTTTTCCGATCTCTTGTCCTGCAACAAGCATAAGTTTTAGATCAGTTGGACGATCCAACGAAAGCATTAATGGCAAAAAGGAAATATGATCGCTTCTCACATGGCTTAAAAGACAATTTGACAGTTTGACATACGTCACTTTTGACATATTTGACAAAAATAAGTATTATGTGTGATTAATTTCACCAAAAACATCTTCAGCACTTCAAATATGATTACAATAACTTTAGCGACAAGTAAGTATAACAATTATAGCCCGACTGCACTGGATTATACAAGATGGCCACGTCAAATATCTTGTAGGATTTTAAATAAAAGCTTAATTATTGCAAAAATGCAATAAAAGGTAAAGGTTTCCTATTAGATATTCGTCTATTAGCTAGCTATCTTGGTAGCAGTTAGCTATCTTGGTACCTATCAGATATTCATCAGCAGTTTATTTAGGTGAATGATGCATACCGCCTTGAGAAAATATGATGAATTTCTCGACGATCGGTGATTGCAATATATATATCGAAAATGTGTTCATCGGTGAAACTTGCGCGAGGTATACCCTGTAAATGAATTATCTTTGCTTTTCTCTTCGCCTCGAACATTATTATGACTTACATCCAGAAATTCATTGGAATGGATATTTCAAGTGATGCAGAGAGGTCTAATTTCATAGGTAAGAACCATTCGCTGTATATTAAAAGCGTCCGAGCTCTTATGTATCATTCCAAACCTTATTCATCTTTTTTTCTCCATTTATTAATTAAAGCTTTGGCTTCACACATATGAGCGTCAAAACTGAACCATATCTACTAACATAGCATCACTTATGATCTGAAGAATGTCACAAAATGAGATGATTTCGATTCCACAGAAGGCCAAAATTCATATTCTGAGTTTCGAATGCACAAAAGAAAAACTCTGCCTCCGCGGTTTAGACCTCGTGATAAAGCAACCAACTTTGTAGACTTCTCCTTCAAGAGCATGAAGACGACTCCTTGGAATCAACTCCTTCATCTGCTTATCATTGCGTTTTTTCATTCTATGCATTACTCAGTGTGCCAAGCGATCGCATCAAAACGTTCGATGATAAAACCATATAATATCTCAAAAACAGCAGTTGAGCCACAAATTAATGTGAGAATCTTAATTTCTTCGTAATGAACGATGTCGTTTCAATGAAATATGGATTTCTAAAGAAAGAGAAAACAGGAAAAATATCAAAAATAGAGCAGAAAGAAAGTGAAGTAAACGAACATTTCTTCCACAGAAGAGTTCACTAGTCATTAGTGCCTTATGTATACGTGTTGAATCGGCGATATTACTCTCACAAGGCACAATGATTTTCACAATACTGCAACATAGATGGCATTCGCTTTTTCTTAAAGATCTACCAATGCAAGTTTTATCTTTGGTTATCGATCCTCATTTAACATATAGGAAGAATGGTGGAGAGGGGGAGAGGGGAGGGAAGTCTGCATGTCAGAGTCTGGGAAATGGAGAAGCTAGAAGAAGCTGGGAAAAATAAAGGAGCATTTTTAAAGTAAACTGAAGGAGATGGGGGAGACACGTAGTTTTTGAAAATATGGCAGTTTTTTTGCTATGCTTTATGATCTTTCTCAGTAAGTATGTTAACCGTTATCGTTTTTCGTTAGGAGATTTGAAGTAAACCAGAAGTGGAGTTATTCATAACTCTGATAGAACTGGTAAAAACACTGCCCATTGGCCTGACAAATAAAGGTAGGCGAAAATGCAGGAAGCCAGTCGGGTGGAGAGATGTGGAAACTATCTAACCGCTGCACTTATTCCTTATTCTCTTCCGGGAAATTCCATATCTTAGCAAACTTTATGCGACTCATTTTATTTAGGAGGCAGAGAACTCCTTCACTCTATTTTTGAGAACTTCACTCTTCGCACAATAATTTTTTCTCTCTTTATTTATTTATCTTTATTTATTATTATGATTCTTATATTTATATTTTATATTTCATATTTTTATATTTTTTGAATTATATTTTCTTTTAATTGCATATTTTTCTTATGAGTTATTTCTTATTTTTTAGCTCATAATTTCTTTTTCTTAGCGCAAATTTATCCAGTTTTGATTAAAGCTCTAATAGTAGAACATTCAGTAAGTGATGGTTGAGTTTAGTGATTTCGTTGTATCGTGGAAGTTAGGAATTTCATATGAACACTAAACGATCGATATGATAAATGTATCACTAAAATGATAACGATTACTATAAACAGTAATATTCTTATTTCATTTAACTATACTATATTTCATTATCGAAAAAAACTATTGTAATTTCTACATGATATTGGAGTTATAATCTTCACTGTATGCTCATCTTTTATGGGGAAAATTAAATCTGATACTTTTGACGAAAAAGGATCACTTAAAAAATATTTCCACAAGAACGCTAAAACAACATAGATGATCAATGATATGATATGAGGTGATTAGTCTCACTCATCAATAGTGATCAACTCCTTGCAACTCGCATAGCGAATTGGTGCAAACAATTTTTGCATATAAAATAAAACTCCTCGTTGTGTACGACGTGTCTCTTGTGATAATTTGAATATATAATCGGCCCATTCGTCCACTTCTTTCGACTAAAATAAGTTCTTTATACAATAATCCGGGGAAGAAAAAACACCGTGGAGTTGCATTTTTCCAAATTCCGATTCACTTGAGGAATGCACATTGAATATAATTCAGGACCATAAGAATTTAGACGGAGAGCTATAGGCGAATACACACTATGAGGAAACAACATTGTTAAGAATTTCTTTAGCAGTTATTGCTGGCAGTTTGAATGCAGTATAAAATGTGATTCATTCATCAAATAGTTGCTGCAGGATTTTCGTTGTTTTCGCCAATTGTGCTAAAAGTTAATGGGACAATTGGCAAACAATACAGCTAATTGAGTACCGAACTCGATACCCTTCCGATAATTGTTCAAAAAATTTATTTTCCATATTAAAAACGGGGCAATTTGATTGCCTCTATCGGAGTCGTTATTAGAACTCCGATCGGAGTTGTCTGACAGGAGCTTCAATTCAGATTCGGAGAAAGTGACGCAAAAATGACGTCACAAAAACAAGCTTACCTCATCTGGAGTGCTCATGAAGGTGTGAAATTCTGGATTCACAAAATTGACGTTTGTAACAATGGTCATTAAGCATTCTCGAAGAATATTTGCTTGACTTAAGCGAGCGGCTTGTTCAAGTACCTTTAATTTATTATGCATTAAAATGAAAAGGTATACCCTCGATAATTCCTCTCTTCCTTTGCTTCAGAAGAATTTTCTTGATGGAACATCTCATTAAAAACTTTTCCGACACATTTTCTTCTCACATATTGATATAAATCTATAGCTTAATTCGAAATAAAGATGATTAATATATCGACTATTTCATACTTTTTTCTCAAATTTTTAATTCAATACCTAAAATTTCATTTATTTTTCAAAGTTTCTCATTTCCCTATAGGAGGAACTTCGAAATTTTCAAATTTCTATTCAATTCATTTAATTTAGACGAATAAATTCTCAGTAATTAATTTATTTTAACATCAGAAACGATGGCGTTTTCTAAAAAATAAAATCACCTCATTAATTATTCAACAATAATTGTATAAAAGCAGAACTTTGAGTGTAACTTATATGATATGGGGCCTCTGAGAGAAAAAAAAATCTGACTATATTAGTTGGAATTAAGTTTCATTATCAAACGAGTGGAATTCCTCATGAATCGTGCATCTATTTATTCAACCGAGTAGAACGTTTATTGAAAGATGCTACTGCTAACAATGACTTAGGTGGAACTAAACTGACCAATAATATATTCCAAGGGGGTAGGGAGCTGGCAAGGGATTCGTTGGACTATAAAATTCCAAACTGCCAGAAAGAAAACCATCACAAACCGCATATCTGCCTTTTCGAACGTCGACAACGTCCGCTACAAATTTATAATAATATTCGATCGCCTGGAAACATATTCCATCATTGATAAGCAGGCATGCCAAACACATATCATATTGAAGAATGCATATAAGTGTATTTAAGGGTCGGATTTCAGGATGCATATAATCAAGGATGCATTTTTAAACTTATCACTCTCTAATGACTATCGAAATTAATATTTTTCTATAGTGAAACGCTGAAATCTATATAGCTGATAAATGCAATAATCTGAGAGTACGAATATACAAAATTTAACGAATTTTTAAGGAACATTAACATATAAATGGTGTGTAGAAATGAATGATCCTCAAAACCAATATGTGAAGCAAATTATTGAATTTAGTACTCTATTCTTTTCTAGAACTTTTCTAGAAGTCAATCTGCCTATGAGAGACGACTTCATCAAGTCATCTTCAGCAGTGTAATTACTCGGAAATTATCATCTCCTTGTTAAATCTCATAATCACTTGCTTCCAACTTTATTAGAATCGGCGTAAAAGCTTATTCTGCCATTTGCGCCATTTTATTATTGTAACGTCGAGAAAAAAAAACTTTTCTGTCTCCATAACTTCATCCTAATATCTCAAAGTTGAAATAAATCAAATTTCGTTGAAAATAAGAAAGAGGAAAAATATTTCAGATGTATAAAAAACTTCAGAAAAATACAAAATAAAATATGAATTCGGTGGACTACGATAAGGCTTTCCTTCCATATATTTAAAGTTCTAATGAGAAATTTGTATGGATCATTTGTGATCGATCGATTTCAATAGAGAAATAGAAAAAGAAATCTAATATCTATTAAATAAACAACTAATTCGGTATAACTTAATTTATTTGACGAACAACTTACTATTTATTTAGCAAATTTACTACAAAAATCGAATCAAAAAACAAAGATATTTGCCATGGGCGGCTAAGACTTTCAAGCTCAGGCGGTTTCTAATACTGAGAAGGATATATGTATCTGTGAAATTGAAAATCGTTTTAAGGCAAAGTATTAGAAAGATCACATTAAAATTTAGAAAAGATTACCTTAGATTTGGTACGACTGAATTCACGCGTCCAATAAACAATATGTCCACCAGGATCGACGCGAAGTACACATGAATGACCAGGACCTAACGTTGGATCGTTATCTTTCTGCAACCAATATCATTGCGGAAACATTCGCCTATAAGTGAACATATGGCTCAACCATATTTATCCACTATTGTTGCCGGCACTCATATAGCCATACCCTCCCTCCGCTTCCCCATTTCTCATTAGTTCCTACCTCCCGCTTTGTCTTGCAAAAGTATATATATAGGTATCGTATAGCCTTAGCAAGTCATGAGTGCAGAATGTCGAAGTATGAACAGTGAACATATAGACACTAAGCTGAAAATGCATCTGAAAACTTACACCTGTCCATTTCAAAAAGCGTTGACCTTTAAAGAATTTCGTCTCTCGGGGCATCCTGAAAAATTGATCACAAAGCGATTATTTTGCGGTCCTAGCTATTAAATTTACGATACGCATAAAAATGACTACACTTTTATTCTTGTTTATTAAATTAACATGAATATTTCAATTTTTCAATATCTCTCCCCACCCCCCCCCCCTTCCCTCTTCCCATCCAACATTTTTCGTCCTCGCGTGACATGGAATATAATTGCCCCCAATAAAAACTTTCAAGTCAGAAACAATGGCAGTCGTGAATATATAGCACGTCACAATATTTTTTTGAGTCCACATCTTTTTAACATAGTGTTGCTGTTTTTAGAGGCTTACAAGTGGTATTTTCAAAAATGGGAAATTCTACGAAACTCTTCTTCCACATCATCCGCTTTGCCACATAGATGTATATTTCGTAGAAATATAAATGCCATTATTAATGGAGCGAAATGATAAAATGTTACATTTTAATTCTCTCCTTCTACTGAAGTAGTAGATGTTTGACGTCCATTGTATATCACACAGTATATATCAGACAACATTTCCGACAAACACTGCTGATTTGATTTCACTGTTATTGGGTTGGTAATGTAATATTGTAATTCTAAGTGAATTCAGTGATTAGAGCCGTTTCTAGTATTGTGAACGTTTTTCTTTGTACTATCATGAAGGCGGTACCAATTCATCGGTGGAATAAAAGATTTGATTCCATTCAAACAGGCTCCATTTGACTCCATTTAACCGGAATTTAATTGACTCCATCCGATTTAGCATTCGTTAAAAGAAATGGAAAACATTTTAATATTCCGATGATTGTTAAATAATTATAGTCTGCGCAGTATGATCCAGAAAAAATTCCAGTTTCCAAATTTTCGTAAGCAAGAGTTCAAACGGGGCAGCTGCAGTTGCAACCGATTATAAACAATAGAAAGACTTATTAGTTCTTATGAGATGGTAGATGGCGGCCAAGAGGTTAGATTTATATTCGTTTTTGGTTTCTTTTTAGCTCCACTAGAAAATGGAATTGCTAACAATTTCGCAATTTTTATATCGACGAAATTCTCAATGAATGTAAAAAAATTCTCGTTGGATTATGAAAAATCTTCTTTGGATTCCACATCTCAGCATTATATCTGCGGAATGATAGGTCCAAAAGTAGAAACGTGAGAGTTCACTAATGATTTAAGAAAGATTTTTAAAGAAAAGGGAGTATGTGTCCAAATTATTTACATATATGGACTGCGGAAAATGAAAAAAAAAATTTTAACAGAAGCTAATTAATTAAAACAAGGTGGGAATACCTAAAAGTGAGATAGCGTGTTACCTAAGGAATGTATTCGATAATCATAAAGCAAATTACTGCTAGAATATAATATGACATTATTATTTTTATTGCTATCATTTTAGTGTTTTATTGCCGTTATATTATTATTGTTAGTATCATTTTTAGTATATATTAAAGGACTCTATATTAGAATTTTACTACCAATTACTACAAACCTATCGCTAGAAGTAAACATCAGAAAATCGAAACTTAACGCAAAAACTAAAAATCTGAAAAATATCTGAATAGAAATTTAATGAAAACATCGATAAAAATCACTCAGGAAATAGACTGAGGCACATTTATAGGTCGATGTCCAAATGTTCTCGAAAAATATGCGAACTTCAAAGTGATTTATAAGCATTAAATGGAATTTGAGTACGCTCTCAAACTGGAGGCGAACGTAGAACGAAAGAAGCGCAAAGAAGAACCCACCGATGATGCCAGGTTGTGACGTCGACTTTTTGTTTGCATACAACGTTATTACCTTGCTCTATAGGACAACAACGCTCGTGGTAAAATATGTGACACTTCATGTGATTACGTCTTGAATTGCTCAAGTTGTTCTTCGCCTTTTGCTATGGGATTATTCAAATTAGACATTTTTAGTATGGGTTTTTTGAAATTGGCTAATTAGGAATAGGCTTCCGAGAAATTGGCCCTTTTGACCCGAGAAATGGGCTTATTGGCCCGAGAAATGGGCTTATTTCAAAATTCTTTGATCCGAGCTTTTTCTGAAATTGGCTTTATTTAAAGTGAATCTGACTGTTGATTATGATCAGCGGAATTTTTTGCTATGAAATAAGTAAACGATCATTATCAGTGAATGATTATCTAATCATACATTTTATTACATAACCGCTGAATGCGATCGTTCCGCACTACGCTCATCGATTCGGGTCGAAGAGCGCAGATTGTGCTTAGTTTTCGTTGTAAACGTCACTGCATACGAAAAATCTGGCTTGCATTTATGCTCACAGCTCAACATTTCATTCCTTAGAGTTGCTTATCTATGGATGAAGTTGCCAGCAGGTAAAGATAATTAGTTCCTTCCACAACTCGTTTTACGATTTCAATTTTCTCTTCATCTGAGGTGTCGAAGTTCGAATTTGCTCATGGATGAAATCTTTTTGCAGAAAACGTCCACCACAGCGGGTCCTAACATTGACCGCAACGTTGCCAGAGGAGAGAGCGGACGGAGAAGGGGCAACGACCAGAATGAAACTTCAACCACTGTGCTTAATTATATCTCCTCAAAATGCCTGATCACAGCCGCATTTTACAGGCGGAATTTCGAGGTAGCCGGGAGCTTCAAATAGTCAAGGATTTTTTTCGACTCCATCGTGTGAATAGATGTTCTCTAAAACGTCGGGGTCGCCGCCATATACCGTGAATGATGCTTCGTAAATATACAATCAGTACAAAAAACAGTCCTCTGAGGGAGATCTACAGTCTTCGCTCTCGTTGGTGCTAATTATTCCCCTTACCGCAATAAGTAAATTGCTCTCCACGAATTTACTGTTCCCAATGTTTGAAGGGGGTTATGAACCACAATATCGTTTATGAATCCCAACGTGTTATAAGCGCTACTGAAATATTCGTGGAAATAGTTTCGTGGCCTATTTTATTGCCGTTTGATATTCTTTGCAGTGCGCTCACGTGTTATGCTCTTTGCTTCATTGACAGCCGTGTTTTCCACCTCAGATATGGTTCGCTATTAATGAATTATATGCCCTTTCGAGGAAGAGATAAGTGATGTTGCATTAGCATAAGAAATCGATTATGTGTTAATCACATGCATAAAATATGAGCAAAAAATGATAGAGAGGAACATATAAAAAATAAGGACAAATTGCGATACAAAGCATTTTAGAGCGGACAAAGGATTGGAATGACGGTAGCGGTGAGTCAGCGGTAATAAATGGGGGAAGAAGGGGTGGGTGGGGAGGACAAATTTGAGATAAGTCGTTCGCAAAATTCCTGGAAAATGAATAAAGTGGGAAAAAGGTAGGATTTCATCTCTCCGCCAGAGACCTATGTGTTCACTGAAAAATCGACAACTTAGTCTTCCATATTTTATTGATCATTTATTCAAATAAAATCGATATTTTTCTATGGCTAAATTTTTTTTTCCCGTTCATCATCAAGAAAATGAATCTTTTAAGAAAATAATTTCATAATCCCTCAAGCGATGAGTCGGGGGGAGGGGTGAAAAGGATTGAGAGGAAACATTGTTAGGGAAATGGTCGAACAGGAGGGAATTCCTCAAAAATAATGAATGTAATCGTAAGAGGCACTTTATATCATAAGAAAACAAAATTGAAAGAAGCAAAAGATATACAATAAAAGATAAAAAATGCTTCATATTTCATCGCTTATGCATATACACATATAATTAACTTCATAAAATAGCGGAAACAATTTAGTAATTTTGATTCATTTTTCCAAATTTTTATGCATTTATTGAAATTTAATTAATTCCTATCTTTGTGAAGAAAATTAATCAATAATTATCTAATCTTTTTAGTTTATTTCTATTTCCGGCGAATAGTCTATTTTAATGGAGATTTTCTATGTCATTTATGTAAAATAAATAGTAAAATAGTAAAATCGTAAATAGTAAAACAGTAAATAGTAAAATAGTAGAACAGAAAAATAGTAAATGGTAAAATGGTAAGTTGTAAAATAGTAAAATAGCAAATAGTAAAATAGTAAATAGTGAAATAAATAAGCACTACAGTGAATTATTAATACTTGGAATAATTGAAATGTAATTTAATTTTTAAGGAAATAGATCACAATTTTTGTGGGTATCAAATTTTAGAAACTTTTTTCTTTAAGAGAATAATGCTAAAGAGAAATAACATCAATGAAGCTAAAATGAATAATCCCATTGATATTTTCAGGATAATTTCAGCGAAAATGCTCAGATTTTTCTTCGAAATCTTTGAGACCATTATAGAGTAGTAGTACAAATTGATCGCGGTTATCTATGCTCATAACCTCATCTCGATTGAATGGGATCACTTTTCCTGACAAGTGGCACATCGGACTTCAAACAAGTAAATGTAAGTTGTAAACAAGGTGAATATCACTGTTATAAACAGGTAATAAGAAGTAATTGGAGAATAGTTTCTTATATATCAGAATTATTGAAGATTGAATATTGTCCATTTCCTTTTTGTGCGATTATCCTTTGCCGACATACAATTACGAGACTTATAAACCATGCGACGGAAGCAACGATGAAGAATATGAGAATATAAAACGATTGTAATTGTGTAAATCCATTCGACGAATGACTATCGAACGCCGATAAGGCGAAAAAGATGATCGAAATCATACTGCAAATAAATTACGTATCAATAAAATGAACTAAAATGAGCTCAACTTTTGAATAAATAAACGACAAATTCTGTTAACATTTCAGAAGTCTTCCTGAAAATTTCTACTATTTAGCTAAGGCAAAGCGAGAACAAGTGGTTCGATCTCATTTCACATTGAATGTTAGATAAGGTGTTTTTAATTTTCGCAATTATGCAAATTGCCATTAGTAGGATATCCGTCTCGCGAATGCTTGGTATTTTACGAACGTATTTTAAATACATACCAATGGGGAGTTAAAAGTGAACCCTAATAAAGAAATCAACGTCAACTAATGAGAGTTCCGCTGTAATCTGGTTCCCGGATCGACCGAAACCGCAACCAAGCCTACTCTTAATCCATGACATGATGGTGAGTGGTTGGCACCAATCCTCATCTCGGTTGTTCGCAGAATGAACCCACTGCACTAAAGATTAGGACTAGAACTGAGTTAGACCCGTCCTGCTTCAGTCGCGAGTTACAATGTCGTCCCCAACTGTAATCGAGACTGGAAGTGGATTTAAACCAAGCCCACTAACACATAAATTAAAAGAATCTTCGTGTGTAGCAATGAGAGGTTAACAGAGCTGTCATCTTTGAGTAAAACAGGAAAAAATAGATAACTGATTCTTTATTGAGTAAAATCAAGGAAACACCATTGCCCTCATATGACACAAGTGTCGCATAAGTGAGTAGGTTGTAAATTTCGAAACGTTGTAGCCATGCGCAATTCAATTTCGTATGCGAATAAGGAATCAGGATGTTTCCGAGGAAATTTTTTGAGAATTATTCTTGCTTTTCTTGAGAACAAAATTAAGTTTTATGCAATCGTTATGACTCCTGAACATTCAATTGGACGTTAATCCCTAATGTTCGTAATCCCTAATGTTCGCAGCCGAATTACCTAACTGATGAAAAAAAATGATATCTGAAAAGTAAATATGAGAAAGGAGTAGAACTATTTATTTATTTATTGACAGCTTTCATTTGGTTGTCCAGAAAATAGTAAGTCAACTGCAAATCTTCATACTTCAATAGAAATCTATGAGAAAATACCTGATTAGTAAATGAAAAGATGCGCAGACGATATAAGGTAGCATTAGTTGTGGCATATTGAAGCGAATACCTTGCACTAGTGAGCCGGAAATAATGAAGTTTAAAATAAACGAAAGCAGTACTCCCACTGAAAATATTACAGCGATAGTATACATCGCGTTCTACCAAATAAAATCTTTGGAATTACAATTTCTGGTGATCACTCAGCTTGAAAAGATTGCGTGGCTTCATCAAGTTTAGCGTGAGGAGAGAGCAAGCGGATGGAAGTTAACGAAAGATCAGAGTGTATCCGGTTGTGTATGAGTAGGTGAAATGTTTCAATGAAGAGACCCTCAAAAATAAGGAAACTATGGCCAATAAAGAATGCATTCAGCCGGCGTTCACTAATCCACAAGTTTGGTAAAAGACTACGCCACTGAATCCTACACGTAATGAAAGTGCAGGAGAAACACATATACATGTATATACATATAAAACCGATGCCATGAATTTCTGCATCATATTCGTGAAGCCACAAGGTTCACCATAAAAACTTCGGCTTGAAAAAAGGTCTTATTATTTTACCCAAAAAGGTCTAATAAGAACTAACATCACCTTGTTATTTATATTATTCACATAATCAATTTCCTATAACAAAGCCAATTTTCAATTTAGATGAAAATTCTCTCTTGATGGTATAGAGAAATGCTGATTGGTTCTAAATCAATTGCCTCTACCGAAGTAATGTTTTTCTATACGAGAAATATTTTCAATCCTGATCAAACAACGAAAGCTAATAGAATTACTCTTACCACCATATAACAAATTTTTTTGTGTATTATGCGATTTGAAATCCCATAATGCAAGAGCGAGAACGGCTGCGATAACGGCTGCCGATAGAAATACCCCAGCAACACTCAAAGCTGCAGAACGTAGTTTAATCATCGGATATTTCCAGCTCTCGCCTCTTCTCAAATGTGATATTTTTTCCGGATCGTTTCTTTAATATTTCCGGATTACGTCTTCCTAAAAATGCTTTAGTTGAGTCACTGTAAACGTTCAGTTAAAGTACTCAAGCACGAATACGACAACGTGAGAATATTTCCAAGTAAAAATGAAATTCAATAATTTGGAAAGAAAGAAAATCGAAAAATGAGAAAAAGAATATTTCACTATTCGAGATGATTATCATGATGATTTCTGAAATAACTTTTAAAATTGTAAGTGTAAGAGTAAAATATCCTCAAATCTCATCTTCGATCAATTCCTTCAAAATTGCGTAAAAAAGGTGGCAAATTTCCTGTTGAAGTATAAAATATGTTTCAATTAATAAACAATAAATGATTATAATATTATCAGAATAAATTAAAATATTTGAATAAAGCATTTTCAGAAAACATTTCATGAATCCCCCTTCCGGTAGAAAGCAAAAATATAACTAATGCCATCGATCGTTCTCGCCTCATATGAGAACAGACAGTCCGATGGAGGAGGCTTCGATGAGGAGCGATTTGTCGGCGTCAAAACCTATATGTTGATTCAAGGAGGCAAGAAGTTGGTGAATTCAGCACTCACTGAACCCTCACTAAACTCAAGCCTACTTCACAAAAATTCTTCAGAAAAAGAACCAAACATTTCACTCCAGAATATCTGATAATTATACTTTCTATTTGTTAGAATTTGAAAATAATTTTCATATTTTCATAAAATTTTCCAGTGGAAAAGCTCCTTTTAAAAAAAATGGAATGAAATATATAAAAGGAAAATATAACTAATAAAGAAATAAAATATAAATGGGTAATTCGCTATAGAAATATTAAAAAAAAGAGATATAAATGAAAATGTTGAGTTCATATTATTATATCAGAGGCGTGCCATTCGATAAATCATTCGGAAGTAATTTACTTTAAGTGCTAAATGCGATTACGGAAAGCCACTCTGTTTGGTTGTCGAGAGATTTTAGACGTTTCTTTTAATTGCTTTTTTGATCATATAGCATATTCCTCACGAATTAAAACAAAAAACCCACCAATATATATTATTGAGAAAACATAATTGTGATTGAATTGAGGAAAATCTTAAGTACCAAAGTTTATAGAAAAATCAGAGGAATATTCGAAAAAATAAGTCCGATGAGTGAAATTTTTCTAGAGATATTGGAAATTCGAACGTAGAAAATTATTTTCACCTTCAGTTGAAATTAACTTTCTTTGAAATCACTCCAAAAGTGACTTAAAATAAACGTTTATGGAAAGGTACAAGTTGTTTTATTCAATTTAAGCACCAGTTAATAAGTAAACATTTTGTATTTCATAATGAAAATATCGAATTATTTCTACGGCTTAATGTTCAAACAAAACGTGTTTCATCTTTGGTCTATAATTAGTGCCTTAAATAGTAAACGTAAATAGCGAATTCCTGCAAATTCTAAGAGATCTTAGATATATTTGAAAGAAACATATTCGAATATTAGAGCACACATTAGAATGTACAATGATAGAATAAACGAATGTTATAATTGAGCATGGCTTAAAGGAATATAGTTTTATGGATTACAACTGAAAGATATGCGAAGAGAGCCCAATATGCGTGGATGTGCGTTCATGCGTGTTCAGTATTGCATTAGAGCTAATCCGGTTATGACTAATGCCATAACGTTGTCCATCGTTTGTTTTTATTCATCGAGCATAAATAGGCAAGCATAGATGATCTTTGAAGTTATCAGAATGGTCTAAAAACGTTGGGGACTGTTGTAGACACTCAGGGATATGAAAGAAACCTTGCAATCACTCGAACACCAGATAAGAAAGTGGAGAAACGTAAACACTGAGAATAAGAGCGGTTGAAGACAAGAACAATGGCCAACTCAAATACTAGTTTAACCTATTTCTTTACATCATCACGAAATTTTCACTGTCTGCCTCTCTGCATTATGAACTCTATTTGGTAAAGTCAGTCCTTGAAGTCTAATTTTACTGCGATAGTTACGGATCTAAATCTTCCTCATGTTGTGAGGTGAGAAGACATATAGTTGAATTGGAGAGAAGAGGGAGCGGAAGTTAGGGAAGGCGATCCTATCAGGCATAATATACGAAATTGCTGTGAGGGAACTAAGTATTACTGCACTCGTATTACTGGACGTATCACTGGATAACACTTAAAGGCATGTGCAAAGTTGCAATAGATATATACGTTATAAGAGTACAAGCCATGTATAGAGGAAGTTGAAAACGCAACTATATGCTATGCCTATCGCAAAGACAGCAAAAGCATGCATTTCAAAGCAAGAGACAGACGAGAAATAACAAGTAGCAATCGTATCACCTATCACCTATATTACGAAAAGCAGTAAACTTTTGGTAAAGTATATTCTCTAATGCCCCAAGATTAGAATTGGCAAAAGTGATGGAATCTAAATGCTTAAATGACGCATGAAAGTAATGACGAAGCTAATAAATATAAAATATTTATAAAGCATCGAAGAATGGAACTGAGCAATGAACTCGACTATACATTTTCAAAAGGATGCAAAAAATTGAATTAGTCTGAACGATCTATTAATGCTCTAAGTTGTGAACTCAGATGCAGCAGCAAAAGCAGTGGGAAATCAAGAAAAAGTTTGCGAATTTTCAAATGTGAATCCGGAAATCCTCAAACTCCAAGAAACTTTTCTTCAAATTGTTTCATTGAGGAGTGCAACTAGAAGAGAAAAGATATTTAATCTAAATGAAGCTGCAGAATGGAAAGTACTGCTGTCATAGTTAGGAAATTTCTAGGCAACCCTTCATTTAGCGAAAATTCCACTCGAAAATATACCTCGAAGAAAATGTGTGGAATAGAATGATACTGTCTTGCAAATGAATAGAGAGGACAAATCTCAGCAAGAAATTCATTTGTCCATCTATGATCCACATCAAAGGCACAGAGATTTATTTCAATGCCCGACAGATTTTGTCTTCTTTACTCATATAGTCGAAGAGATTAAAGTCTTTGCATTCATACAAGCTAATTAAAACAAGTGCATGTACTTTCCAAACGCATCCTAGAAAAATCGGATATCATAGCGTTCTATCAAGTGACAGACATAACTATCACCTGGTATGCAAAGCAAATTTGGAACTGTAAAAATGGAAATGAAGAGGAAGTGAGGAGGGAAACTGGGAGGTTAACGAGAGATGCAATAGATTATCGTTAGAAACCTTTTTTCAATTTCTATGCTCGGTAGAGAATCTGAAATTACATCCGATCCGGATGTTTCCTAACAATGAAATGAAAATTTTTCCAAATAAAAATTTCCACCATCTTTGAGAAACCTAAAATCTAAAAAATTTCCCATCTTTCATAAACGAAAGATCGTAATAAATGAGAAGATCAATGCACATATAGTGCAATCTGATACGTTGTGCATAATTAAATAGCTATCTCAAGTTGCCGCCGGTTGTTTCTTATTGGCGTTTTCGATGATGACGCATGGTCGATGATAAAATACTTTCTTTGACGAAAAAAAAATTGAATGGATTTTTAAAAAATTTGCAGTTTTTACTTCCGTTGCAAGGAATTACAGCAATTAAAAAAGAATAGTACAACCAATAAAAGATATATAATATATATGATGCAAACAAATGTAAGTTATAATTACAAACATCTCAATCGTTGATGAACAGTAAAATCCAAGAAATTCTTCAACATCTTATAGAAAAAACGAGGTTCAATTATGATGACTAGGATGAAGTCAGGTGCTGGAACTGTTTGAGTTAGAGTTACACTATTTATGCTCGAGTTCAGGCCACAAACTTTTGATAGATAGAATAGAAATTGATTTTGGAAGATCGAATTAATATAATCGATCACCTATATTACACGTTTGTATTACATAAAATAGCGAAGAAATATAAAATTATGAAGAAATTTTGCTCAGCTTCATCAAACAACAAAAAAAGCATCAAAGTTAAGTTTTAGGCAACTTGAAAATAAAATTCGAAAAGAAAACGAAAATGCTCAGCAGACTCAGAAATGATGTAAGTGGAATATTAATATTTTTTAAACCTTCTCTGAATGGCCATTTAAATAATGCATCTATAGAACGAGTTCTCTGATGTAGGCAAGAAACAAAATAAAATAAAATAAATCGAATAGGGCAATTGAAATGCGCTAAACAGTGCTTAATGGAGAGACAATGGATAAGTACGTAAAATGCCATAGGCTCTTTTTTACCGCTACTATAGATTGATGCGAAACGTTACGTCGAATAAAGTGAATAGACGTGACATTATCTCAACACTAGTAAGTTGATAAAATGATGAGATGAGTAGTGATTAGACGATCGCATATCGTCTCATTAAGTATAGCGATTAGCAAAATTTAGTAATATTTTGTATATACATTTGTTATTTCTATGCATAAAAATTGTATGGCCAGTGAAAAATCCAACTTAAGAAGAAACGAATTTGCAAAGGTGAGGAAAATTTTACAAAAATGAATTCCACTTTATCAAATGAGCATTTTAACGAAAACAGATGCATATATGTGAAAATGTACAATGTTGAATTCTTTTTTCACTATTATATTAATCGACTTTCACTCACGATTGCATATTTTCGAACTTTTGAGGCATAGTAAATGTGAAAATTGCGAATCTTTCATACAATATGAGAATTTCTCCAACAATAGTTTTAATTACTCTCATCGATCTAAATGAGTCTATGATTTCGATAAGAAAGAAAATCGAAATAAAAATTCCATTTTCCAAATTGTGAAAATTCTATGCAATCGTTGGAATAATAAAAGAAAAATGAAAAATATAATTCATATGGTTTCGACAGCCTGCATAAGCTTCATCTACATCAATTATGGTGCTGAAATTTAATGGCTAATGAGCTAAATAATGGAGAGCTTCTTGTCTCTCCAATATTGTTATGACTTTAGAATACAATAGACAAAATTTCCTTTTAATGATATCTGATTGCCAACAAAGATGAAATTATCAAAAGCATCTATAATAGAAGTCATAATTGGGGCGGTTTGATCAAATTAAAGAGGAGTCACTTCACTATTGCAATTGCTTAGAATATTAATTCGGTTTTCATAGAAAATGGAAAATTGAAATCAATAAACATCTCTGTTTATGTTCGCTTCCTTAGTGTCCCTAAATTTGTAAGCTATTTTCATAAATGTTGAAATACTCATTGTGCTTCATTTTTAAATAGATATATTTGCGTTTGAAGTGAATTTTATTGAATGCAAAAGAAGAGGCTTATACTACCGTCAAATTAGGCTAGATAGCTACAAAGATGAGGGCCAGAGAGAAGGCTGATACTTAAAAGAGGAATTTTCTAGGGGAAAATTTAGAAAGAGGATGATGCGAGAACGAATAAAAATTTCCAAATATCATAGAAGAAATTTTCAAGTGAACATTCCCACCGATGATGCTGACAATAGAAATAGCGAAGCATAATGAAGAATTTAAACGTTGGAAGTTAAGTACATTTCATATTCCAACCGTCAAGGTGGAATGACTCGTATTATAAAGTTTGTCGACATCGCTCACAATATAACGCTTCACTGCTGATGTCCTGCATCAATGAAGCGTTATGAAGCTTAAACTCTATTTAAGTCAAATCGCCTAAAATCGAACTTTTGAGGACAAATTACTGTTGCGATCGCCGTTTCATGTGTGGTTACGATCAAGAAATTCACAAGTGTGCATCAAAGATAGCGAAGCAATGATCACCTACAGGGAGGGCATTTATCCTCAGACACAGACACATACAGACTAAGCAACAATTTTTAAAGAAATGCTACTCGACATTATAGTACGAACATTAACTGCTCTCTAAGAGATGGTAAGAGCGATATTATTCGCAAGCGCAAACTAATAATTCTTTCAAAAAACAACGAATTTTTCGTCTCTTCATAACATAGAGTAGGATAAATAATTCTTGATTAGCACTCTATTTATTGAAGAGGTTCTTTTCTTATGATAATGCTCATATCAGTTATCAGAATTATCACGAATGATGGAATGAATCTTATGGAGGCAATAATCTTTACTATATTTTTATAGTTCGTTGTTTTATTTTCGTTCGATTTCAACGACAAAACTTTTTACTTGACGGTTAATTTTATGCACCTAGAAAGGAAATAGTAGTGTATAATACACATTTGAAATATAAGTTAAAAATTACTGCTAACATAGCTACATAAAAACGTAAAATTAGATGGAAAGAGGAGGCAAGTGGGAATAAAATAACCATCAAGTAAAATAAACAAAGATCGCATATCCATTTACCTGGATCCAAGATTTAGAGTGTTCATTAATCTCTAAACGAGGTGAAATAGATTTAAGATTTGAGATCGATTTCATAGCTAAATATCCTTAACTTGGAAAAATCGTTACTTAAAAGTATATTCAACTAAGGAAAATTTCTTCTTGACGGATATTATCGATACAAACTCCTCCATCTTGTTTTTTTCTTGCCCCTTAGCTTTCGCCGTTAACACCATATTCACGTCACTGTTATGCATCATTGAAACCGTATAACCATATGCAGTGAAGCGCGTTATTCGTCGCAAAAAATCATCACTCTTTTCCAATATATAACCGGTCGCCGCATACTAAAAGCTAAAAGAAAATAAATACGTTTTGAAGGTGAATATTTAGCGTTTAATGCAGATTATGAGAGACGCTAAATGTTGTATTTCGTTGGAGAAGAACTGATTTTACCTTAAAGTGGGCAGCTAATTAAGATATGATAGATATCTATCTCTAAAGAAGAGCAGAAAGCTGGTACAAATGTGAAGCAGAGATTGGTGGAAATATCATAAAATAACATAAATAAATTTTATATCATAAACTGAAATTGTTAACAACTCATTTAGGTTTGATGCGTTGTGGAGTGAGATCTCTCAATCAGAAAGAGGAAGCAAGTAATAGGCAACGTTAGGTATTGATAGTGGAAAAATCCCAGCAACTATTGATCAAATGACTCACTAGTGACCATCGATGAGAATATGGGAAGACGTTGGTCAATAAAATTCCATGACAATTTGGTTATTACCAACGAAGCTCTAAGAAGCTGACGAAAATGAACATCGATCGATGACCACTTATCGAAAGCGTTAACAGCATTCGATGGACAATGGACGAAATGCTTATTCGATGCGCGATATTTTTCTAGAAGTGCACATAACATTCGAAATGAACGGCCTTGTAACTGATAAACTGATTTGAATTGCCGACTAAATCAACACCTAGACGAGTAGTCTATAATACCTTTAGATGTCACCCAGAGGCGCACTTTCATTTGGCTCTAAACGCATCTTGAAATACACACTATTTGTACCGTGCCCTACCAAAACTACCACTTCAGAGGAAAACATTCATACCTACAGAACATATTCGTGTGGGTGTATTATGAAACAGGCATTTGCGATCACCCTATATATTTAAGTACGTGATCACACTTGCACTGTCTGTATTTGTGTATGTATTTGTGGGGATCTCCGCGAAGAGCATGCAGTTCCACGCCGTTCCCAAGTTAATGAGGCATGAGCATAGAGACTTTATAGACCTATCAAAACTTCTTGTATTGCTAAGCTATAATCTCATAATGTTTTGTATTGGACATATGGCATCATTAACGGTCATTTGCGTTCGTAGCTGGATTTTCAGTATTCTTACAACTCATTTTCACACAGCAACATTTGCACCATTTATTCCTGTCCTTAAAAGCGAACATAAATAGTGGACCTCTTTAAATTCTGCACTCAAAAAAATCGACTCATTTTTGACTCACCTCTACAAATCTTCGAATTAAAACAACCTAGCGAAGGATAATCTATTTCGCGAACTCTTGGGAATACTTGACGAGTGAGCGCATAGATTGGATGCAAAAAGACATCGATGCATTAGGTGGTGAAGACGAAAGCCGAAAGCAGCATTCAGAGTGTCATTTATATTTTATAATATTCGTCCGCTAATGATTGATAGTGTAGTGATGAGCATCCTGCGTAGAAACCTTTTTCAGCTATATATATATATATACGCAATAGCTATTGCATATATACTCATATACATATATATATATATATATATATATATATATATATATATATATATATATATATGCATATGAGTATATATGCAATAGCTATTGCGATTAGTTTGCTGTTGAAATGACCTCCTATGGATGGATGGTAGAATAATACAGTTCCCAAGAAGTTTGCATCCATTAATCTTTCCATCTTAAAATTTTCGAAATTTCATAAGAAAGCTAGAATAATCAATGGTCAATTCTAAAAAACCAAGAGAAATCATATTTTTAAGATATAAATTACATGGAAATTGAAATTATTTTTAAATTTATTTTCCCACTTAAATAACCTTCTAATCGAAATCCATTCTTTTAATGCGGAAATATAAGAATTGTGTTTAAAATTTCATATAGAATTACCCTTAAAACACGTAGAAAAAACATATTTCGTTATAGCGATATATCTCTCTCAATAAGCTGCTTTAGAAATTTGCTAGCACGCTGAATAGAGCTTCCCTTACCATAGGCTTATCTTCTTCCAACTCATTTTATGCCATTTCAGCGTACAAAAATATTTGTCCTAAGTCCTTTTTTCTTATCGCTACTCATTATCATTATCATCCGAGAATTTATATCTCCTCATTCGCTGCTAAGCACTGCATTATGTGTATCTTTTAAATGCTCAGTATCCTAACTGTAGCTGTTGCAGAAAAAGCTAAAATGATGAGAATTACAATCATTTTCATAAATATGGTACTATATACAACAAAAATTGCTGTAAATAGTATAATAATAGTTACTACTATAAATACTGGACTGTATATAACCAATAATCAACCTCTACTTAGTAAAGAAGGAAATGCAATATAAATTTCAATTTTTGTAAATAAAGGTAAAAATCATTATTGGCATAGTTTACATAAAGAGAGATATTTACTTGCAACAATAAAAATTAGCTCCGAGATAAGAATTAAATTACAATAGAAATAGTTAAAAATTAACTTTTCATATAACAGCACAAACACCCATCCGACTTAGTTCTACCAGTCGATAAAATTCACATTAACGTTGCTTTTCTTCTATTTTCGATGAGTAATTCGGCTCTCTAATATAAATATTTAATGACTAATGCCGTTTACTAACCATTAGATAGGATTTAGTGGATATTTTTTGATGTGAAAATTGCAAATTTTCTTAATTGATATAGCATTTAAACCCTCAAAGTCATTACCTGAAAAAACTGGCAAAAATTTGCCTTGAAATTCACCCAAATGGGAGTGAAAAACAGTGAAAAATATCAATTAGAATAAAGAAATCAATTATTATATCATTTTAGGATTATAACGATAATTTCTATAATTACACAAAAAGAATTTCAGTATTTAGGATCATTTCCTGAGAAATACCTGTATTACCTTTAGTTGAGCTAAAACATTTTTCTGCTCAAATGTTTGACGTATAAAGTTATTCATTCGTTGATAAAATGATGGAATAAAAAGGCACAAAATGAATGATGGAAACTGCTAACAGTAAATTAAAAATAAATCATAAGCCTAAGACATAGTAAGCGGAAAGCATAGTTTTGTATAAGTAGTGCAAGCTTCTAGCTCATGCATATATATATATATATATATATTTTTGGAGTGGGGAAGAGAAATAGGAAGAAAAGGAAGATGAAAAATGCAAAGCCTATTCTGCAATCACAAAAAACTTTCCAATACATATTTTTTGGAAATCGCTAAGGCACTTAGCGATTGTTATGAAAAATGTCGAAATACTTCAATAACGCTTGAAATAATTAGATAATTGAAAGAAAAACTGAAGAAATAATCGAAATATAGAGAAAATGCAAAATTCTCAAGAGGTTTCGAAATTTTCTCAATGTGAATTAGCAATGAGAAAACAAATTTCTCAAGCAATCGAGTGTGGAAACAAGCGGAGAGCACTTATTAGCAAGTTGACAATAATGACTGGAATGGGAAATTGTATAAAAACAATATGGGAATTTCGTGACGTCAATAGTGGCAATTAAATACATCAATTAAAGCGCATGAAAATTGTTTCTTTCAGCAATACACGTAGATATTAGCAGTCATTTGACCTCTAACCATAAAGGTGAAGAGAACATCGAAAAACCTTAAGGTGAAAGGACAATAAAAGCAATATGAAGGTGTGCTTTTGGATTCATATGATCTTAGCGCCTCTTTACAGAGATTCTAAAAACATGCTTCTCGATCCTCCTAAAATTTCTAAAATTAGCAATCTTCGTTGTGCAGGTTATAATAATATGTAAGTTCACCTAAGTGACTTTCTCATCAAGCATAAATTTTCTGCAAAGAAATCGTTTCTGAGATCCGACTAATTGCAACGCACATTCGAACACGTATAGAAAAATCGAAACGTAAGGCAAATAATTCACAGCGTCTCTTTCGAATTTGTTCTATCAGTTTGAATTTCGGATAGATTTTACGATACAAGAAATTTCGCAGTTCTGCTTTTAATGATGCCCAAGTTGAAGCCAACAAACAGACATACGGATACATATGAACATAGACAGGCCAGGTATAGACGTATAATAAATCGAACGAGACGGCATCATAATTAATTCTCCATATGCCAATTTAAATGACACAAAAAGGGACTTTTCAACAGCACCACCAAAGATCTGCACAACATGCGCTTTTTAGCTTAAAATTAACGCTGGTGATGCGCTTTCCCCTAATGATTAGATTCTTAAAGAAATAAAACAATTTAGGCAATACGTTCTTACATAGTCGAATAAAATCAACGCGAACTTACAGCGAATTTCATCGCGAATAAATTCCACAAGTGATGAATGACATGAAAATTCGAATGGAAACCTATCTCGAATATAATTAACAAATCTCTTCAATGAATTTTGCACCGCCTATAAAATAAAAATAAGCGGATGTGGCAAATGTAAAGAATGGGTTAGCCAGCATAGGTATAACGCCGACTTTTCAAGGAGTGATGTCCAGTAAAGAACTAATGACGCTGTGGAGCATTTCTTCGGAGTTGGAAATTCGTCGAAATTGTTGGGTTAGGAAAAAAAGCCTAAGGTTTAAAAAGATCTTATATTCTCAAAAAATCTCTCTGAAGAGATATACTTATGAAATTTTCCAGAATATGATTATTGCATTTCACCATTATATTCGAAAATGAATGTGAAATAAACGCGAAATAGATTGATGAGTTATAAATGAAACAGCATTCACTGGTTGAAATGCAATAGTGAACCTATTAAATGCTTGGAATTCCATCTTCCCCAATCTGAAACAATTTTCAGACGTCTAAAAACCCTCCATATTGCGCACTTAACTGACATATGAGGTAGCGAATATTGAACGAATGCTGATATTTATTTATTTGTTTACTTATCCACTTATTTATTTATTCATTTATTTACTTATTTGTTTATTTATTTATTTACTTGCACATTTATTTATTTGATTATTCACTTCTTTTCAGATTCATTTATTTCATGCACAAACAAATGCGCAGTCATTGGACGGTGTTTATCTGTTGAAGAGAAGAAGCAACACGCGTTTGAGCAGGAAAGTGAAAATTCATACTTAGGAATGCTGCACAAATGTGCATTGGCATGTGATTTTATAAATCTGTGTTTGCACAGTGCATTACGAGTATAACTGCACACAGATGAGCATAACTGTCCTCATGTTCATAATCCCAACTTAGGAAAGCGCGGAAATTTAATTTGTGAAGTTCGCTGGAAATAATATGCAATTCTGAAAAACAGCCTAAAACGAACGTAAAGCTGCTCTGCTAACTTGGGAAGAGTTATACGTCTTAATCGTTCGGAAGTCCCAAACTTGTCACTTCTTCATCACCCTCCCACCCCGCTCCGCTCCTCTCCTCTCAGCATCAATTTAGAAGAAACATCCATTTCATTTGAACCACTTTTGAACCTGAGAATCCTGAGGTTAGAAAATGTTCGGTCATATAGGCCAAATAAAGAATAGCGAGAAAGGAGATAACTAACTTAAGGCGAAGTAATGAAGCTTTAGAAGAGTCCTAGCGCAGTTTTTTAGATCCAAAGAAGCAGCATTGCTCACCAACATTAACACCGATAGACCTCTGCGGCACTTCTAACAATCTCGGCGGAAACTCAACACTTCAAATGTGTGAAGTGCGCTTTCACAAGGGAAAAACCAACATAGGATGCTTGTGTGAAATCAAGTTATCTTCTTTCTCAAATTCTTTACGCTCTTGAATAGCGGACTTTACAGCGAAGGCTATTTGTATATGTTTATTCATATCCATAAAAAATTATGAAAAAGAATGTGAAATTTATTTTCTTCATTTCAACGTTTTGCGATAAAAAAAAATGGAAAAAATCTCATCGCAACTATCATCAAAAATATCTTCTACTAAAAAGTAACGCTGAGAATATCCACGAAAATAGAGAATCTATAGGAAAACAAAGCGATAAAATTCGACTGAATGAAAATTTGTGATGAGCGCTCATGAGAGGATGTTCGATACGAGCGTGAATAAGCAATGAAACACACCGCATAAGACAACATTAATGGAGGACCATAGTGGAATTGAACTCTCTCAAAAATCTGTCCTTCTTAACTTAAAGAGAAAGCAACGATCTTATAGCTGCAAATAAAATATCCACATGGAAATCCATAAATATCGCTATTGTTATCTTATTCTAGTGTTATGGGATTGAAGTTCTATAAATAAAATGAGAACATACAAATAGGAATATAATTTTGTGAATTTTAGGCTAGAAACTATAGAAATTTTCCACTAAAAAGCTACAAAAATTAGGAATTTGAGCGCAATAAACTAAGCCGTTCGCTAAAATATGAAACTATATGAATGACGATCAATGAATTTGCAAATCTCACCTAAGAGAAACAAAGAGGTGCCACTACGGCAATGTGTTCAATAACGTTTCATTTATGGAATTTTCTTGTTTCAATGAAATTTAGAGAAACGACTCACTAAGAAATATATTTATGAAAACGAAAGAAGAAAAAAATGATCGATTGAGAAATGAGAGATCACTCCGCGCAATCGTACCGTCGCACTCCGTCCGAGCGATTCTCCCGTCGATTCATCGACAATTAATTCTATGAGGGTTAAATATCGAGTAAAATGAATCGAATATTTATGTGGGGTTATCGCATAAACGAGTAGATCATAGCGACGAAAATATCAAAGCGTTATTAGCAACCGAACAGATCCTACTCATTCATTCAGGCATCATATACCTCAATGAACGCTTAAGTAGGTGATTTCTTAAATGAACTTAGGAAAAAATTTCCCTTGTTTATACAGATATTGCAAAATAAAAATTTTAAAAAAATCCACTGACCAATAATCAGTATTTACCAATAATGAAGCACTGTGAACTAAGGATCTAATCGAATAGATAGAATGCTAGAATTTAACTTCTTTGCTCGTACTAGCCTCCATCAGTAGATAGGCTCAACAAACCATCCTTCTTCATTACTTATAAGCTCCACTTTTTTACATCAACCATAATATTCAAAATTGGCCATATAGCAGAGGAAATGCCTTATGAAGAGCGGAAATGCTTATAGCTTTCATAACTTCCAATAAATGCGCCTATTCAAGACATAATGGTAGCTGGAACGCGCATTTGACATAAGCTCACTGGAGGACACAATTTAAGGAAAATCAAGAGGACAAAGAAAAAGATATAAGGGCGTTCACTTATGGATAGGATGGAAGGAGGAGGAAGTGGTAGATTGTTCAAAAAAATTTGAATGTAGGGAAGAAAGTGAGAAGATATTAAACTATAAATCGATAGAGAACTTGCGAAGTATTTCTCTCACTAATGGACGCAAGTAGAGAGATGTAATGAACGAGTAAAGAATATACATTGGAGAAGTGTATATACGGCAAACTTGTTGAAATACACGAGCTATTCCATCGATGTGCAACGGGTGAACATTCGCTAACCGGTTTCGACACAAAAATGAAAGAAAATTCTCGTTTGATGAAATCAATCGTCATCTTAGCACAGTTTGCGTCTTTCAAATCTATCTTCTTTCATAATAATTAAAAATTAAAATTATTTATTGCAAAACGGTAATTGATAATCAGCAGAGGAAATTTCCTCTTTCAGTGGTACTGATAACAATAAATACCTGGTGATCGCTGATGAAAAATGCAACACACCTGGTAGGTGAGGCATTAAAATTAACTTCCGCTAGCAAAAACGCCCAATTGGTAGCACATAGCTATAGTGAAATTTGCCTTATCCGTTCGCGAAAACAGTGCATATGTTCGCAAAGTAAAGTTGAAAAAGATAGCGAATGAGGAGGTGATCATAGAGGTGAACTATGCATTCATTTTCTTTATGTGCAGTTCTCGACATGATCTGCTGGTCTACGGAAGGTTAAATTCATTGAATCACCAGTTCAGCTTAAGTACCACTAATGATATTTAGTTAACAAACTGTAAACAGAATGCTGACAAATGCTACGAGAGAAAAGAATTAGACAGCAGTGACACATATTGCCTCATAAAGCAACCACTGGGCCATGGAAGATGCGAAACGATTTTGCACAATTTTTGCAAACAAACTTGCTCTATATGCTTCTAGAGAGACCCCCACCTGCTTCCAACAAAGAGTTTTGCTTTTATTAATTTATTGTCCTTCCATTCACAGAATTGGAGAGACGCATCAGTTTATCGAATGAGTATGCACTAATCAAAAAACAGAAAAGTTCACAGAAAAGTAAATGTGTATTTATCTTTTCTCGTAGGAAATAATTTTGCTTTCAGTGACCTTTTCATAGTTACAAACATGATGGCACCTACTTACATTTGTATGCTATGATGCTTATAATCTATTGGCACTTGCATACCATATACAACATCAGTAATTTATGCAGACATATGAGATATATGTGCCACACGCCCTACTACGTTTCCATCAAAGATTTATTAATTTCGCCTATAGTAATGTCTTGTTAATATTTACTGGTTCTTGGAGCTAAAGCTGAATTAGCCTTCTCCAATTGGACTTTAAACACATAGAACTGTGTCCGCATAGTAACTTCTTCGCTTGGATGGAAATGAGACGATGGATGCACTTTTGAGAGTAGTAAAATCGCCTAGTTATGCGATAATAAGTAGCAAAAACAAGTTAAGTCGGTGGTTATATGCAAATTTTGACTTCACAAATGCAGGTTAGGGAAAAATTTTTCTTAATTTCTGTCCCGCTGGAAAAAATTGCGCTTTTTTTGTAGCTTGCAAGAATTTTATCTTCGAATCGACAGCCGTATGATCAATTGTATTTTCTTACGGATTCGATTCCTGTACGGTCTATTGTGCGATCTGCTCCGGTTTTCTGCAAAGTCTTCTACTTTAAACGATTGCTTGGAAAGGTGAATCACCTGTTGGATGCGCACAGTGATCTTTATGCGTTAAATTTGATTGCCTTTGAGCTCGATTTTATATGCTGTAGGACAACGATTATGGCTTCTTTCGAGTACTACATTTACTTTCTATGCGACTCTACATGGTGGTCGGTCTTTCGCGTTAAGCATACTTCCTGGACATGATCCTAATTTATTCCTCCCAAAGGTATATGACAGGTAAATAAATAATGATGAACGACTGTTTTAATTAATATTAAAATTCACCCCTAACTCTCGAAAATTGGAAGTAGTTTGTGTTTGAAATTTTATTCACTAACTGTGGCTAACCGCACTAGCAATATGCCAGTTGTTAATTCTAATTGCTCATTTACTCTTGCAAGAAATTATTCACTCAGTCTAATCCATACCGCTCAAACACAAAATTGAAGCGATATAATGGTTTTTATAAAAGTGAGGCCTTTCATTTCACTGAATCCATTTATTTTCGTTGCGAGAGTGGGCATTTTATCAATCTGATCAAATGTTCGCTCCTGATCCATCGATTCTTATAAAATCCTCACAAATAAATGCGTATTTTGCAGGAGTTATGCTAACTATAATATTATTCATATTTGCAATAATTTATTTGCGTGAATATGCAAATTCCCAAATTTGTCATCCGCACAATATAGAACGTTTAAATATTGATTATGGGAATGATAATCGTCCGTCATTTGTTATATTTGGCATTACAGAAAGTTGTACGATATTTCTTTTACCAGCAAAATATGTGAGTTTTGTTTTCTTTTTCATTTATTCTAAAATTCGCTAATTTTTTTATGATTTCAAAACACATTTTGTACTTTTTATAAATCATTGCAAAAAATGGATCATAGAACTATAATTTTTATGGCCAAAGAAATCAGCAGAGGAAATCAACCGAACATTACAAATAAACATCAGCAAGTATTTGCGAAAATAAACGCAAGCATTGCTAAGCTCTAAGATGATTCTTTACCTGCTTAGAGCAACGTAATATTAATACGACTGACATTTACAGTGAAACCTATAGAAAAAATGAATAGCATTTGAGGTCCACCAAATTAAGCCGCAGGACATTGTTGTTCTATAGCATCATCAAAAAAACAATTCGTGTAAATTCATTTTAGTTACGAGAAAATACTGAAGTCTCTGCTGGAGTCTAATCAGCTATCAGTTCAAGCATTACTAATGTTAGGCACTGATTTCAGTTATAAGACACAACAAAAGGATTTAATAACACAAGGCATAACATAAGGCTCATACTGAAATTATATGCAGCGATCGGATGTAACGCATCGCTAGGACAATCAAATCCAACGTGAAATCATCAAAGCAATCCCGCCTACAGAAATGAGCCATTAAAGCAAGCGTTGTCTGATATAGGCTTTTCTAATTAAAAGAGGACACTTTCCCATAGACGTTGAAACAATGAGCTCATCTTATCGCTTAATGAATATTCTGACCGTTACAGCAATTCAAGGATTATTCAAAGACCACAGTTAGATGTTATGGATTTATTAAGTAAATGGAAGAATGTTAGGAGAAACGATCAACGTGGTGGTGTACGATAGGAACTGAAGTCCTTATTACTAATGAAATCCTCATGAAGACAGCTGGTCTTTGAATGATTTCAAAATGATATCTTCGCTTAAAGTATTGAAAAATGAATTCTGACTGCTGTCAACGAGAAGTGATGTTCATATTCAACTTAACTTATCATTAAGCATGAAAGTGATGATTATTTTAGATATCAGTCTCAAATTTCATCGACGAACTTTACTGGATCGATAAAGATGGTAAAAATGAATGCTATGGAGCGGCGGCTCATATTATACCTGTAAAAGATATGGATAGACCAACGATAGCTATCTATTTTATACAGCGAAAATTATTAATCGAAGTTTCCTGTGAATGGAAATTCAATGGTATGCGTTAAATTGAGTTTCTCATCCACCTCATTTTTTCATTAGTTATACATTATTCTAATTTCTCCATATACTTCATTTTCCTATATATATTTTTTGAAGCATTTCCTTGAGAAGAATATAAAAGCTAACTCTTTGAAAGGAGTCCATTTCAGAGAGAGCTTCTGCAGATATTTTCTTATTTCAACTCTTATGGCGAATATCGTGGAAATTTTATCATCGACGCTAACATAAAATCTGATATATTTTCGATGAAATTTAAATATGTTTCAGTGAAATGAAAGGAGAAAATTTGAAAGAGAAAATAATCGAATTGAACAGTCGAGAGGAGTCTTTGAAATTTCTTAATTCATTGCTCTATGTTACATAGGTCAACTATATTATTGTAAGCCGCAACGAACAGAGAGAAAATCTTATTTTCCAATAGAGAACGATAAATGTGGTAATTTATTATTCACAAAGAATGGAAAGAAAATCGTCTGTAAAATTGCGAGTGGCACTAAAATATTCAATTTCCGCAATGATTCTCTTGTAAGTAAATTTTTAAGGTTAGCATTTCAATTTTCTATAAGGAAATAGATATATTGCTGAAGTATAGACAGCAACAGCACGTTATATTTAAGCATAAATAGCATCGATAAATAAAACTGAGTTTTTTCCACCAACAATATGATCGACAACATACCTGCGCCGATTCGCAACAGGTGCTTGGGAAAAGTTATTAGCTTTCATCTATGACCGTGGCGGATTTTTTCCAAGTAAATTGGTGTTCCTGAAAAATTCCTGGCTATTCCTAGGGATAATATTTAGAAAATTTTCGAATTTTTCTATGCGACGCTTTTTTCTGTGGAATTTAAAAATAAGGGAATTTTTCATGCCCAGATAATGTTCTCATGAAAAGTCAATGAAGTGATTATCTGCCCGACTAAAAAATTTGCATATTCGCAAAATTTCCATGCAAAATAACGCTGCGAACCCATCACTGAACATTTGACTCTACAATTTGTTTTTCAGCATGGAGCTATTACACATAGATGGAGACGGAGTCTACACAATTTCTCATCATTACGAAAACATATTCTATATAAGCTTAAACGTGAACAATGCAACATCACCCGAAAGCTTAAATCTGCAAGAAAAAATATGGTTTAAAATGTTGATGAAAGGTTAGCAGCTTATTTCAAGAGTTGAAAGATTATAGAAAGAACGATTTCCGAGGAGCTATGCTAGGGGTTTAAGTTTATACAGCTGACTTGACTTTCTCGCTAGTTGAGCTCCAGTATAACATACGGATTGCGCAACTGGTTTAACTTTCCGATAATTGAATTACTTGTTTGGCAACGACTTAACGGAATGAATTATTGGTGCACAAAATTTTTTACGCAAATGCTTCGATCAGAACGATTTCGACCTATTCACAGTCATTTCCGATTGATGCAAGAGGGTTATTTTGCTCAAATAAATGGCATCGCTATGAAAAATAAAACACACCAACGAATCCTTATTTTAAATTTTTTGTTTTCCACAGGGGCGATATCAGTATAAAAATCTTTGAGGTTTTTCAACGATTTTTTTCAAAGAATAGTCGGATGAGGAAAAAAAAACGATTGATATGAGGTTAGACAGAAATAATTTTTGTAAAACTTGGCGTTCTTTGAAATTTAATGAGGCTGGGATTTGAATCCAGATAATCTCATCTGATTATAAGTATCTTATCATGTGCTATCCGTGATGACCGTTTGCCGTCATTATCCTCATGCTATTGTGATGATGACGATTCCCAGCAAATATGATACGATTCGGTGGCTGTATGCAATCTTCTTCTTGTTGAAAAATTATTTTAGCATTTGTCATGTTCACACCTTTACTTTCGCATCCATATTTTTTCACTCCTAATCCATTTCCGTTTTTTTTTTCTGAGCTCGTACTATTAGTTGAGGTCCTACGACTTCAAGATTCGTGGATTTTCTCCAGTCTCAAAGGAATTTTTATTGCCGATTTCGTAATGTAAAGCGTTTGCCCATTTCGTCCTCCAACGCATGTGAGAGTGATATTCTGTCGCAGTTGTGCGCATAGATGTTTGTTCGGTAATCATTTTTCACTCTAATTGAATACAATTTTGCGCCAGCTTCTTTGACTTCCCCCTTATCCATTCTCCTTGTTCATCCATCCGTGTGTCCGTCTGTCCGGTCAATTCGTTGTCGCAGCGAAGAAAACCAGTCATCACAATCACCTCCGAGACAGAAAGTCTCGTAAGCAAGGGCAGCTGTTCATATTCCTTTTTGATGGGGACTAAAACTCAGTGCAAAAGAAAGAGGGAGAAACAACGAGAGAATGAGAAAAAAATAGGAGAAAAACAAAGAGCAAGAGGGAAAGAAATTCTCGCTCTCAAAATAACTGAAAGCTGTCGAAAGAAGAGAATGTAAAAGTTATGCAACTGTGGAAAAGTTCATGGAAAATCAGGAAGAGGTACAGATAACGAGTGGAAAAAACAGTGAAAAAGATGAATTGTGCCATGAGTCAGGGGAAATAATAAGAGGAGTATTGGCTTGAACATTCAGTTTTTATTTTAATAAACAAATGAATATTTAATTTAACCATAGGAAGCATCCACCTTACCTAAGGGGTTACCTGGAAAATTTATAGGTCTTTGATTGCATCCACCTTACCCGTTAGTATTTTTGATTGCAAGATGTAATTGTTTTACTTTCAGGTGACCCATTAGCAGTGTCTTTTGCTTCAATCCAGAGGCGACAAGGTTTCGTAATCATAGCATTGACGAATAAGGTTTTCAACGCTATACACATTTATCAAATAGAAAGGGCTGAACCTAAATGGCGCATTTTGAATGGACCGATCTGCATCGCCGAATATCATCAGCGGTAATTTTAGACTGTCGTATTGCTTGAGATAGTCTGTAGAAGGAGGCTCCTATAGAAATCCTAGGCATTGGAACATAACTTTGCTATTGGCTATAATGATTTCGCGGTGCTGACAGCAGTCGTGTGTCAGACTTGGTAGACATCGAGGTTCTTCTGCACTGCAGCGGCTCCCACACGATTCCTATACACAGAAGTCCAGTACTGTTCAGTGGTTTACAAGGATCCTTCTAAGATAAACGGTGACCTTGCGCAGTTCCGTCGCAACCTGCCAAACTTCATGACATCGCAGCCGGCAGTAGCTCAACGAAATAGCCGATATAGCAGTTTATGAGGTTCAATGGTAAGCTAATAAGCTCTGTTTCAGTTTCTACTTCAATATTCAGATACAGTCGGCAGTGTACTACCTTAATTTCGCCACTTTTCTCAGTGAAAGCATAAACAAAACGACGAGCAATTCGATGAGCGTCGAATTTATTAAATTTACACTTAGCGATATGCAGCAAAATATCTCTTCAGTAAGTATTGCTCATGATTGCTCCTATCATTAGCTGAACTTTTATATGGTTAATCTTGTCTTCTGAAGCAAACTTCATTCTCGTCTGCTTAATGACCTCGTCGGTTTAAAATCCGGGCTCGAGAGTCGAATACGTCTGCTCAGATGGAGGCCACTCTAGTAGCATCTCACGCCTCTCAGAACGGGTCTCTAATTCAAAGCCTAATCAGTTTTCAGTTAAATGCCAGTAAAAAAATGGTTTCCGCAACATATTGCTGGTTGATAATAGTCTTGAAGCTAGTTTTGGTTCGACGCTGAACATTAAGGTAGCCGAACGAAGAAAGGAAGGGTATTGAGATTACGACGTACATCCAAAAAATTTCGTAAACATTCCAGTTTGGGATCACGTGAGACGCACACGATTCTTGCACCGCATCGACAATAACGAAAAGCTCGTTAATTGGGAAATTGTCTTTAAAATGCATCAGTTTGCCAACTAATATCAGTTCAGGTCAATCCGTCGCTTAAATCACCACTTCCGTTGCATCGTTGCTTTTTTGTTAATTTCCCGTAAAATACAACGAAAAATATGAACAAACATTAATAATTGAATATTTTACTGAAATTACAACATAAATAAATAACTGTTTGAAGAAATACTTACAATAAGGCATTCTTTCTCTGTTATATTGTGAAAATGCGTTTATAGATTTATGAGATTTTACTGTTTATCCTTTAAAAGATATATTTCAGCAAAAAATATCCATCGACGGATTTGAAAGCGAAAAATTATATCATTTGTATAAATGTGCATTTTTTGCATTCGCACCATTTCTTATAGCTGTATTTTTATTGTTACTTCGATGTCTGCTTTGATGAATAACGCCATCTTGTTGGAGCCTTAAAAATGTCTTCAACGATACTGCTAAATTTTTTGTGTGAAATTTCCAGCCAGAGATGATGAGCTCAAGTAAATAGGATAGGTTAGTTTCATTATCCTCACTTCTGAATAGAAACAAATCATTCCCCGGCAACGATCCATACCAGTTTCACTTAATAACGCTAAAGTTATATCGTAAGAATTCTGGTAATGTTTTATAGAAGCTAATAAAAGAGGCAATGGGATTTATTCAAATATTGAATAAGTGAGTGGATTCTTTGGTAAACCTATGAAAGCAGACATTAGCAGAGCTCAATATTATACAAGGGGAGGGAAAATGGATAGAGAGGGGCATAACTGCTGGGATATACACCTCTCCCTGACTCTTCCTAATTTCATTTTAGGTTTCCAAGGAAGTCTGTAAAGTTGTATGACAGCCGGCTGTCAAAATCTGAATCTGCAATGTTTAGGAGAAAATATAATTTTATGTAACTTCAATACTGTAATTATTCTCTCTTAAGTTCTCATCGATTGAGGCATTGATAAATTTTAGTTAAATTTCGAAAGAAAATCTGGGCAAATAGATAAATAACTGCATAGAATATTAACCGTACCAATCAAATTGTTTATTTCGTCAATGAAGTTTTCATAACAGTATTGTGCATAACATCGATAGAAAAACGCTGAGTTGACTTTATTAAAGTCTGCACCAAATCTCTTCGAAATCCACACTGAATAAGTCTTTATTTTGCCGAAATATTTCGATGCCCTTGACCTCAGTGGGGTCTCACCTCATTTAAGGTCGTGAAGTTTGGACGCAGAAATTTTATGAAATCGTAGGAGATGTTCAGCGCGTTAAACAAGAAAGTCAACTCTTTCAGTTGAGCTCATCCTCACCTCCGCAACACTCCCAAACAGCGTAAATACCAGTGGAGCTATGGAGACCATTTCCCATATATAAAAAATCCATTAGAAAGAAAAGGTATTGTCCGATATTAAAGGCAAACTTATCGATGACAATCCTACTCTGGTCGCTAACTTTTCGTGCACATTTGCTTTGCTTTCGGAGTTAACGGAAAATATATTTGGATATGCGTGTTCATCCTCTTAATCTTCCTCTAACGTCCCCCTTCTTCAAACCTCAACCCCAAGTGGACCCTAAATTTTGTGGAACCTTAAAATCATATCTCATTTCCGCAAGTGAGATCAATAAGTAAGGTAAGGCATCAATATTTCTATTAAGCACCTTCAAACCTCGGGTAGATTCCATCCTGTTCTTTTAACTTCCAATAGAAGGGGCAATCTATCTTAATAAAAATCCATCAACAAGTCGCGCTGTTTTTTCTCATAAAAATTTCTGAAAGTCACTCATCTTCAAAAGCTGTAAACTTTAGAATGTCATAGTCAAACCTGCCTTAATTAAACTACCATCGACAATGTTTACCAAAATTCATAAGGATATCTAGTGGCGTAGAAATGACGTTCCACATCACACGAGAGGACGTGAAAATCTATTACATAGATAATCCATCTAAGCGTTAACAATTACTGTGCCTATTAATGTGCCTTTTGCATTATATGTGCGTTGCAATTAGTTACAATAATTACTGCAACTGATATATTTAAATTATCAATTATGCGCCCACTGTTGTCCATCATGTTTACATTCCGGCCTTAAAATACAGTCAAATGCTGGGTCTCGTTTTAGGCCGAATTTACCTTTTTTATCTATTCATATTATCACTTAATGAAGAGCTTAATGCAGTGGCTATATCTGTTAAAATGCATGTGTTTCTTTTTTAACGTTTATTTCAAAGTTGCACTCTATGCGGAAAAAAACTGTTTCATATACGATCAATGGCACAGATATTTGAAAACTGTGTAAAATATTGAGAACACATCCTCTGTGAAAATTCACAGAAGATGGCTGGTCGGCAAATTCGTTCTCGCAATCCTGGAAATTCAGATGCATATGAGACGTGCCGCTATCTGAAACCCCATTTTTGCGGAAACATCTTTAGGGTCTCTAATGCTGTTCAACGAAGTAATCGACTGTAAAAAGTCAATAAGAGAAGTGCATCTGCAGAAGAAAAGTGAAATACTGAAGGTGATACCTTAGTTGCCTTACAGTATTGAGTGCTTGTTTGGTTTCATATGCCACTTTTTCCTTGTTTCGCAACTGTTCGATAATAGGAAATAAACTAAAATTTCTCAGGAAAAGAAAATGAAAATTTGTTGAAAATTTCTGGTGCACTTCCGTCCATTTTGCAAGCAGACAATGTCGGCTTTTTGCCGGAAACGTCACGCGTGTTTTTCAACTCATATCGACAGCTGTTGACGACTGATGCTTATTTTCTAATCCTGCTGGCACGCAACCAACCGCACTGTACACTTTTAAAGGACTGGTATTATCCAGTTTTCGGCAACCAGATAGCAAGCTATTATTGGAAGCTGTTTGTTACGTTATATATATATATATATATATATATATATATATATATATATATATATATATATATGCGTATATAAAAGTATATAAAACTATATATTTAATATACTTGAGTTTTCCTTTCGTATGGAGAACAAAACTTCATTCTCAGCGAACAGAATGATTCATTTGACACGCTGCGGATATCTTAGGGTGGGTGGCATTTTATTCATTACTTCGTCACTGATGTCTGTGTTTTGCAAAGACACATGCATGATGACAAACTGGCTGAGTCACCGACAGGGGTCGACGGAGTTGATATTGCAAATAACTACTACAAAATAAACCGAGTAATTATGCAAATCAGCAAACGAAGATGCGCTTTTCGTACCTACATGCTCGTTCTTCAATGCAGAACTCAACCGCTTCCCCTGAAACAAAAAGGGAAAAAGAGAGTAGGAAAGATGAGAAGATCTATAGAAATAGTAAATCACATTAAGGGATTCTTTAATTGTTCGAATTCGATATTTTCTAAACTTATGAGTGCAAATTTCTTGTCAGTAATATCTTCGGAAGCATAATGAACGGAAAAAAACCTTTTCTCATCCAGGTAAATATACTTCCTTTACGGAGTATTTAATAGTGTTATAATGATAATAAAATAGTACAGTTTTATAACGAAACAATCGGTTAATCAGCTCGTTTAATGGGAAGCAATAGTGATATCCAATAAGCACAACAATGGGAAGTAAATAAGGCACACATGTTGAGTACTCACGTGCAAAGCAAATGCATAGAACGAGCGATAAAGGACACATTCGTCGGAGAGATGGGAGCGCCTCAATAAACATGGGAAAAGTCGAACAATTGAATCACGTCGATATCGTCTGTTTTGCTAAAGTATTGTTCGATGTTGGAGATGACAGTTTCCGGGATTTTAGAGTTTTTGAATTACTTCAGCGGAAATTTTAAACTTAAATGTATCTGAAATAAATAGTAGCACAAAATATAACGCTATAAATTATAGGTGAATTTCTAAGGCAAATATTCGAACGTGGAGAAACAATTTACGAGATACATCTTGCTGCATATACATAAGCTATCCTATTTTACATATCTTAGCGATTACTTTCATAGATTCATCGATAAAGAAATGAATAAAATAGGCAAATTATCGCCATATCTGAATTGATTCAGTCGTCTGAGATGTTTTCCTGTTATTGTCTATAAATGAAAACCTATAATTTTAAGCTCAAAAATGTTGAAACTTCCTCTCATTCTTTGAAAAAACGCCTTATTTTCTAGAGAATTTCTAATTTTCAATGTATCCGCCATTTTCGGAATCACTTTTCTTCAACTCCAAAGCAAATCCACGAAAACCCTCCTGAGAAATCTTTATCGAAATATAAATTCACTGAACGAAGTTTCGTCAAAGCAAAATGAAAAACTATGCCAAGTTTAGAATTCAAAATAGATTTGAGATTAATTTATGGGATTTATTGCGATTAAGCGAACATATTAACGAAGAATGATGCAATCTAACGAGTAATTCAGTGTGTACTCTCTCGTTGTTCTCCTCTCTTATCTTTCTAACATGTTTAATCATCAGAGAAGTAACACAAATATTTGTCGACTCGAATTTTTCGCCGATTTGTTGAGGAAAATTCTTAAAGAAGAGAATAATAAACACTAAATTTTTTATCCTCTAAAATTGTGGTGATTTAAATTATATTCAAATATTGTTGAATATATCACAAATTACTAATAACTACTCTAACAAATAATAGTGGGAAAAAACTATGAGACATGAGAGAATGATCATAAGTAAGTGGAGCTGCTAATTACTAAATGATTAATGCAAAGAAATGTATCGTATCAAGACGGCAATAAACCCTTGGGTTATTATTTCATAGTTTTCTGCTTCCCTACAAAGTGGATCCGATCCATTGTTAAAGTACAATTCTCTTTTGCGTTCAGATACACTATCTACTGTCACACTACACTAGAATCAAATAATAAGTATTGCTTCGGAATTCGATTCATTCGTTGGGCGCATTCTGAAAAATTAGCGGTGTAAAATATCTCAGTGTACTTTTCTTTGCATGATTTTACATCATCCTTTCTTCGCCTCTGTGTAATTCTCATAAAAATTCTTTGAAATTTCTAAAGATTTTTAATTTCAAAGAACGAAAATTATTTCGAACAAGTTTCTCACCAATGAATTAATAGATGCAACCGGTTGACATACCTGTTCAACGAAGCAAACGTTCTTTCCCTTTTTGACTCATCGGACTGACAACGTCATTTAAGATGAAAGAAGACACTTCCATCACCGAAATAATTCCTCTCAAAAGCACAGCGATCGTAAATGCTTTCCTATCTCGTTTTTCGCTACGAAATCAAAATTTGCATGAATACCGACTTCAACGTACTTCTAAAAATCTATTATGAGTTCATTTAAAACACTTACTACTATGGCACATTATCTCTTTGTTTTAAGCTATAAGTGTTCAGCCGATACCTTCAATGAAGATATGACATTGGCTAGGTGCACTGTATTCCATAGATAACAACGTTTACGATGTTTTGCAATGATCCATCAGTTTTGACAAGAACGGCACAAATAGTTTTACTTCGAGAAAAGCGTTGGGAATTTTATGATGGAAGGAAATAACTTTCTTAGAAAATTTCTAACCTAAATGGTTCAGCCGAAATCACTACAATATTATTTAGTGTATTTTCATTTTGAGTAATTTGTAAAATTTGTTGGCGAAAATGAGTGAATTACATTTTTTATCACCGTTTATTCGATTATCCGAAAAGATATACATATTTTTTAAAAAAATTACAAAATTATCTAAACTAATTGAGGAGAAAAAATTGAATGCTTTAAACGATTTATTCGTTAGTCTCGATATGTGGAAAAACTTAAGACAACACTAATTTCGTCATTCATTATGGCAAGAGAACCTCCTAGAAGATGAGGTCTCATTGACCATGGTCATTAGCGATCACATCGTTTCCTGCCTATCACTGACCATATTCAATTCAAATCTTCTCACCTATTCAAACCACTCATTTTAACGTTTTCTATACTTCGTTTCCAAATTTCCTATTTTTGTGAAGATGAGCGGAAGTTGTTGAACGCGTTCCAATCGTTTACTTGCTGAGCCGATCTCGTCTAAACGTGGATGATGCAATCAGTTGTATGTGTGCCGTCATCCAAACGTACGCGAGTCACGCCTACCGTCATCGCTTTATAAAATGTCCATGTCCAGGCAATCCCGCACAACTACTTCTCTCTTAAACTCCCACTCTCCCTCTCTATTCATTCAAGTGGCTAAAACAAAGCTAGAGGAATTCCAAGATTATTAAAATATAGCGCTAAAATGCCAAAAATCTTAGAATCATTTACTACGTCTGAGAATGCGCCCACTTTATGGATCTTTGGCTATGGATCATTGATTTGGAATACAGGATTTAGCTACGACGAATCGTTGAAGGCAATTGCTCATGGCTATTCGCTGCGAATGTATCAAGGAAATACATTTCATCGTGGTGATACTATTCTAGTACGTTTCATTTCCATTTTAGTTTCATATGGAACTTTATTTCTCATTTTTTGCATTTTTTTCCGTTTAAAAAAGTAATTTATTCTCAAATTTGGAATAAATTTTTGGAGCATTACCAATGAAAGCATCGCTTAGTTGCTCAAAATCTTTCGATTAACCGCAAAAAAATATATAATTTTTTTATGAATTCAGCACTACAAATGAAATAGTAATATTTCATTTAAGCACATATTTAATTGATTCGGCTTCGAATCATTGGGCCAACCCAACTTGGCCTTATATTAGTAGCCTCAATTAATAGCAAATTTCCTTAAGTGTTTTCATGATTCACAAGTATATATCACTTCAAAATCACTGCAAATGAAGGCAACTTTCTATGTGATTATATTTAAAAAAGCGCAATATCGTTTCCTTTATTTCACGTTATACTTTTTAGCTTAGCATTGGATGCTTACATTAATTGGGCAAATGAATTGTATCTTTTGCTTAGCGCAAAAGATTTGTAGTATGCTGTTTATCTTTATTTTTTAATATTCCACCATCATGAAAATCTCCTTTAGAGTGATCTAAACAGCGCTGAATTCAAAGGAGCATGGTGCATAGCCTTTTTTCTATAGCTTTTATTTCAATGATTGCTGTAATCAGTCACCAACTATGACTGAAATCCGTAGGTAAATTGGAGAAAAATAGATCACCGCAAATGCTGAATCACTGGATTTTCACATTTTCTCTGTTCGCGGAAAATCAAGGGAACAGAAAACGTTGGCATTTTTATTCAATAATATAACACTTCGAAGAGGACAATAACAATTACGAGCGATTGCAGCCGGGTCGTGTGGCGACACTTATTGAGGACAAACAGTCGTATGCGTGCGGATTGGTGTTTCGTGTTACCGGAGGAGCGAAGATCAACGCTGCACTAGAACACCTTCATGAACGAGAAGTACTCAATGGATATGAGTTTAATATTGTTCCTGTCGAAGCTCTCATCACCAAAGGTAAAACTTGCCTTGCTTTGAATGTGCAAAGGAAAGTGTTGCAAAGAATTCTCGAAATATTGGCTGCAACGTTTATAAACGACGATGTTTTTCTATGATGTGAATTTTTCAAAAATTCTTATAATCTGTGAATGTAAATTCAGTGTTCGAAAATTCGGTGCGACTTTTTAAGATATTTTCAAATTATAAAAGTGCGAAATCAGCTACAGATGTTTATTTTCGAAAGATGGCCTCTCTGGAAGTGGATGGATTTATGGTAGAATCAAATCCTGGCGCTCAGGATCTTGAACAATTTCATTAAGTTTCTCGACTTCACCTTCTCCAACAAAACTGAGGAGCTAAGATTAGAGCTGTCATTAGAAAGTGTTTTTGAGCAAATGAGATAAACAAGATGTCTAACTGATTCCCCACAATCACCCACAAACTAACTGAAGTAATATTTGTTCAGATGGAAGTGAACGTACGGCACGAATAACGGCATTAACGTGCATAGCAAATGCGAACAATGAATTCTATTTGGGTCCCGGACCGTTGGATGAGATTGGTGAACAAATCGCGCTTGCAAAGGGATGTGCCGGACCGAATTCGGACTATCTTTTCAGGCTTGTCGATGCAATACGCTCGTTGTTTCCCAATTACTGCGACAATCACATATTTGCACTTGAAGGCTCTGTTATGGAAAGGCGACAACGTGCATAAGTGAGATAGTGATTATACGATAATGGACATTTGCCGATCCTGAAACTTCTCCACATCAATCCTCAAAACTGTCCGTCCTTCTTCCTTAGCTACTTCATGTGAATATCACTATTTCCGATCTTCGTTTATCCTCGTCTCAGCTTCCTCCTCAAGGAGTTGAATTCATTTCTCTTTCAAATTGAACGTTTGTTGAGGCAGTGGTGTGAAAGAAAAAACGTGCGGTAAAATTCAGCTATACTTTTGGCACTCATCGAACAATGAGCGTTTTAGTGGCGGATAAATTCTTAAACAGGGGATGCTGACTTTTGTTTCTCCGCTGAATTTGCAAGGAGAGCTCTAATTACCCGAAGTTCCTTTCCATTAGAATATGCTTTATTTAAAAAGGAGTCAGATGTTTCTTGTTTCTTATATCGTCCATCCCAGTTCCTGAAGGAAGTTATGACGTAGATAGCCCGGTAATCCTTGTTTTAAGCCTCTCTCTCAAATAAGGTGTAGCATGATTGCTGGAAGAAAGTTATCGTTTGGCGAGTACCTCTTAAGTTTTTAGAATGCTTTCATTGGATGTCTCATCCAGTGATAACAGTTCTTCCTCTGAAACCTTTATATTCCTTGATATTAGTCATATAAATTGATAATTACTTCATTTCTTCATAATTGTAAGAATTTTTGTTGAAAGATTGCAGTCATTGTCGCTAAAAACCCCCAAGGGGTATATGATGTCACTTAAATTGAAAGGATACTGAATGCTGCTTTTAAAAGAAGGCCAACAGATCAACGCTGTTTATCTTCGCGTTCAAAGATCTCATTTGCTCTGCATAACTTTCGTTCTCCGTTTGTCCGACTTGTGGAATTATGTGCAGTTATGCCGATTATGTCCACTTATGTCCAGCTGGTCAGCAAATAATTCTTTGCATTTGTTATGGCTCTTTGAGTGATTGAAGTGGAAACATCAAGTGGAACACAACAATTTTTTGGTTCACCACTATTGCCAAACTGCCAACTGTTAATGATTCACAGGAAACTATAACTGCGACCAAATTAATACCGGTTAGCTTATCTTCCCTCTTCAATTACTTTTATGCTGTTATTATGATTATTTGATGCAATATATTATTCATAAATTTAAATGTCTTTCGAGGTCTCCACTTTAAAATATCTACCGAAGATGCAAGTAATCGCGATTTATGTCTGTAGCTTTTTCTCCAGTCATGACCATTATTATGTCCTACGAAGCAGATATGTCTGACCTTCAAAAACTGCACATAAAGGCCGTAAATTTATACTTCACAAATGCAATATTCCGCTACGAAGTAAGCCCCGCACTGGTGCCATATAACACGGAATAATAGGACGAGAACTTAGTAAATGTTTACATCTTCCCTATGGTTTATACAAAAATGTTTATGTCTCCCTTATATTTTGCGCCCACACCAAATATAATCATCAAAAAAAGGTGTTATTACAATCATGAACTATTTCAAATGGATTCTGACAACCGCAGAACAAAGGATGTAATCAAATAAGCAGATCTCAAAAGGCGCAACATCGACAGTCGGAGGTGGACATTGAATCTGAACGTGCAGCACACCTCCAGAGAAACAAGTTTTTTCGCTATAACCAGTCAGCCCAAAATTACATTCACCTACCTCTCTATTCATACACTGAATGCACAAATAACTAACCTTATTTCAGTTTTGATTGATTTGTGCGGAAAAACGCTCTCGCCACATCATTAAAACGTATGACAATTGAGCTAACATTCCATTATTGGGTTGATTTGTAAAGTGCAAATTCTCAGAAAAATCCACCTTCATCGGCTACCTGATCGGCGCAGCCATCTGAATTTGATGCCAAGAACTCAACCTCAACATATATATGAGGTTGCGCTACAGCTGGATCATTACCCAAGAGCAACATTCCGTGTGGATCGCCTGGCGAAATTTAGTCACGTGCATTCCTTTGGCACTCACTGCAACTGACCTCTATTAATGCTGGGAAAATGTAACGTTACTACCCCCACACTGTCACGTACTGCTACTTTTTGCCGTTTTTTATTAATAATTACATAAAAAGTATGACCAGACTATAAAAGGTTCTTATTCTTATCCTAGCTATTTTAACACCGAACAGCCTTCAAAAGACATCCACCTAAATCGAAATGTAGACTTTTACAACCGATGCTCGCTTTCTGTCTTTCCTCCTTTCTAAACCTTCATCGAAATTCAATTTCAACCTTACGATTCGATCGCTAAAGGACCGACATTCGTGAAACACATTCATTTCGCAACGAATCAGCCGCAGGCTAACGAAACTGATGACTCCTTCGATCGAATGAAGTCCCATCGAAGTCAGCCTACTCCCAAACCAGCCAAGTCAAGTCAAATCAATGCTAACTTCATGCTCAGACAAGCCTAAAGTAAACCTGAAGCCACCCACCTACATGCGCAATTCAGTATCTTTGAATCGCTCCAACGACGTACTGAATTTCCTTCTTTCAAGAAAATAAAAAATCAACTCAGATTTTCACTGCATAAAAGTTGTCTCCAAATCTCCTAAATCGCTTCAAATATAGAAATACTCCTCTCTCTCGCGATATTAGGGAATCAACTACTTGTCGAATAACCAATCACTTAGCAAATTTTTTGCGGCTTAAAATCACGACACTTCTATGATATCCTACGATTCAGCCAATCTATGAAATGATTATTCAAGCTCGCCCAGAAATAACACTTACCAATTGTCTACTTGTGAAAACATTGATTTCATAAATAGAGAAATAAATAAAACTGTTTCATCAATAATTATACTGCAAAGAATTAGCCAATAGTTCACTAAAACATACATAAATATAGATGACACCAGTGGCGACACTAAAACAGGGCAATTTGTCCATAGAACAAAAGCTTTGTGGTCATATCGATGCTGGAAGTGAAACGTTTAGATTTGACAGCGGTGACTTCAGGAAATTATAAAAACTACGCATTTCCCAGCTCCTTCCCTCCCTTCTCCCCACCTCTCTCTTCTCTATCACCAAACAAACTGGCGTTATTCTCCAGCTGGGTAGAACTGGCTTCATTTCAGAACAGGGAAAAATCAGCCTTATTTTCCAAGAGGGCTTTTGAAAATTTATTCACCAAGAAAGGGGTGAGAATTCTGAAATCATTGCAATGAAATATCGTTACAGCATATACGAAATGCATTCTAAGATGCATAATTAACACAGTAAAGGACAACGAATTATATAAGGTACTATTTTATAGAATGAAAGAAGAGTTGGAAAAAATCCTACCCGTAACAGTACAAATGACAATAGAAAATCTTCAAAATAGTGAAATATCATCTTCGTGTCTAGCACAAATTCACAACTTATCGCTTAAAAATATCAAGTAAACAGGTGACTTAAGTACGCAACAAATCGACAGAGAAGATGCCCACTTCCATCGCAGAACACTTCAAACCGAAGAACCCTCACCTGGAGCAGCGCTCAACGTTTGATTCATTTCAGTATCACGCGCAAGATCTTCAGCGTGGATATCGCTATCAGCAGAAGGAGTCTGATAACCACTGAAAGGAAAAAGAAAGACCTCAAAGAAAACAAAATTCACTGTGATCGGAAGAATAGCGTGAAAGTATGCCCTCTCGAATCATACTTACAATCCATCGTTTATTATGGGCGCGTGCGTCCGCTCTACGTTTCTGTTTATAAAATTCCAAATATACGTGTGAAGTCCACATCCCTTTTTCTCGCGTAACTCGATTATTTTCACATTTATTCGCTGTATTCGCATTCGTATGCCATTTCTGCTTTCGTTTTTTGTATTCCCGAGTGACAGGGATTTAACTACCCAGGTTTGAGGTAACACGAAGTCGGCGTGCAGAGTGCTTTTGGAAGCCCAGACTCAAAACGGCAGTGACATGCAAACTATTCTAGAGGCACGAGACGAGCAAATGTGTCCTAGAACGAGAGTTAGAACTGTTGTTCGCATTGGATCGAAAACTGCATCACATAAACACCTGCCCAGTCAGTGTCTGTAGCGCCTTATTCGAAACCTCCCTCTCCCTATGGGGCTTTGGAACGATCACTGGAAAAAAGCAGTAGACGAAATGAGTTCGGAGTGGGAACGGAAAATGAAGGCTTTCCGTCTATCGCAGTTTTCACTGAATTCTTCATCACCTAACTTATCTTTTTTATTTTGTGTGTCGTATCCAATTCACTTGTGCTACAACTAAATCGTACTTAAAAATAAATTACTGCACTTATTTGCCCAGTGAATATTTATTCACAACGAAATACAATAAAACTCCGATGTTTAAATCTGCCTCTACAGTGAACTCTTAAATCGCGTTCAACCACCGATTAGCAGTGAAGTTTTTGCGGTCGCACCATCCAATCATCAAACTTGAACTCCCTCCCTAAACAATATTAACCTTAAATTAAATGTTAATCCTTCATCATATTCAAATGAAAAGCCAAATCCGCACTGTCTATACTTGATGAGATCGAGTGAAACGAGAATATCTCCTTCACCGTGGATTCCACCTATTACTCACCTTGACTACTTGATTTTTTCGTTTGAGCCAGCAGGGAGCCACCAGGGAATACTCCAAGGCTCTTTATTTACCCAGCATTATCAAGCATAACAAAGAAGCCACCTGAACCTTTAGGCGGTGCAATGGAAAAAAGAATCGCTTCTTCACGGCGAATGATTAGCTCTCTCGATCAATACAAAGCAACACAAAACATCTTCACCGCGTCCCCCTTTTCGGAGGGGGAGGGGGAACAAAAAAGGCATTTCTCTTCTTCCAAATATTAGAATACTTTTTGCTTTTCTCCTATATAATATAGCAACATTCGTTCTAACTTTAACTAACATAAAAATTCATTCAAAACGAAACAATATAATAGCCCACCCTTGGGCAACAGAAACGAATGCAGTCTTTGAACGAAAGGAAGGAAACTCGTCACAAACAGCAAGACATACTTCGACAATGTCGCCGAGCCTTCGCTCATATTCTTGACTTTCTGCCAAGCGGGTACCGCACACGAATTCGGTCGAGCTCCAACGTTCGCCGGTATTGCAGCGAACTGATTTTGATTAAGCAACAACGATTTCACTATTGAAATATCGCTTTGCAAACGTTGCAATTCACCTCTTCCTATAATCGACCATAAGTAATATTTTCAATAAAAGAGAACGCACATGTGAGCGATTGCTCAGTGGATTACAGTTTCACCTAGAAGAAAAAGGGATCAAAGTTCTCAATCCTCTTCAAATATACGACATCCTTGTTTTCATCACTTATTATCCAACAGCAAAGATGCCCAAAATACCACTGTCGTATATGCCCCATCCTCCTTACATGGAATGCTATTTTTAGAAAAGAAAAAATAATCAACACAATTAAATCGAATGCTTTCAAGCAGCATTCAACAAATATCAACACTACAAAATGTTTAAGTGCAACTGCGTTCTCTACAAACAAATTTTTGCAACATTTGTAGTATCCGTTATTAAATTTGCCGCATCACTGAGAATGTCAGAATTTATTCCCATAGAAAAACAATACTTTTAATTAATAATCCGAAGTGTAAAATGCAATAAAACGTTTTCTCCATACTTACAACGCTGAGTGCAATTAACGTTTACCTTCATTCGAGTTCATCAAAACTAAAGCGTTGAGTTGTTCTTGTTGCTGGTTGACCGTTTGCAATGTTTGCACAACGCTGTCCATCACAAACTTCATCGAATTTTGTAGATCACTTATCTAAAATTTGCAATTCAAAAATTTATTCACTTCGATTACTTTCATATTTCACGTCCCCGGAAATATCTGCACAAGATCGGAGAGATGGCAATGTGAGTTTTGACCAATTCGATTACTGTGATGATTTTATTAACCTTATTCGTCGACCAAATACTCCATTTTTTCTCTTTTTTCCTCTTCTTTCCATTAATTCCTTTTCGGTATTACAGAGAAGTTCCTTCATAAACGAAAACACTCCTACACTCAATGCCGTCATTCGTAAAAAACGGAAACACGAGATTTTCTTCCAATGAAATACTCCCTGCCCTTTAGTTCATTCACTCATACCTGTTGCTGCAATTGTCGTTGTTCTTCAAGCGCTGGATCCGGCACATCGAAAAAACGTGGCAGAACAACCGATCGCAAGAAACGATAACCTGCATAGGAGATACTTCCCAAAACGATCAGAGTATTCGCGAAATGCAAAAAACCATTTCCTGCAGATGGCGCTTGTATCTGACCATTTCCAGAAATGTTTGACAATGCACTCGGGTTCGATTCAAACTGAAATTAAATTCACTCCTCTTGTAACGGCATATTTAAGGCCAAACAAAGAGGAGGCTACATGCTACACCTGCGGAAGAACAAGGTGCACATTATTCAGGCAGTACGACTAAAGACTCTGTAGATGACAACCTGGTACATGTGAAGGAAAAGGGAGGAGGGGGGAGGGCGGATGGGGGGGGGGGGGAGGAGACTACACATTATACGAACAGCATAGGCCACACGTCGCTAAGAAAGCGATGCAATTTCCTACACCATGGCCGTATCCATCGGCACTTAGGGTTGGTGGGAGCTTAAGGGGTTTATCCTGGCGCATGGCAGAAGAAAAACAAACCATTCTTAGTATCTCCTGGTCAGACACTGAAAAAATTCCACCTCAGGATAGCGGTAATTTACTAACATCTTAGCGCTATTTCGAGCGGTGTGTTTTTTCCCGAAATCCTTACTGCGCAGGCCTAATGAATAATCAAGGAATTTTCGCTAGAGGACATTTTGGAGATTTTTCACAAGAGGCAAAGTTCCCGTATGCGAATATCGTAAGAAACGATAACCTGCATAGGAGATACTTCCCAAAACGATCACAGTATGGGTAGAGAACCGTTCAGCTAACTGTCACAAATACAGTTTAAAGTGTAGAAGTAAACTGCAGTCTCCGCTGACTTAAACAGCTGGCTCAACGTAATTAATTGAGCTGTTTATAATAGCTTCAGAACGCCTGCAGAAGCTGCAGACGTTATACAAGCAATAATCGGATATTCGAGGACCGTTGGTGCATGGAAGCCGTGGAGAACCTCCACATGTTTACAGATTCTTCCACATAAGTTTGAATTAACATCACAGAAGCGATTTTACCAAAATTCACCTTTTTCTTCCGGACTAGGTATACAGTCAGGTAATATTTACCATGCCTTCCATGTATTTCGCTAACAAGAGGATGTTAAGAGCTAAAGATGTGCAGGCTACACGGACACCGCGCAACTGTACCAACTGCTTCTACGTATGAAAACTCGCAGTTTGCACATACGGAAAGAACAAGGCATACAAGGTTCTTTTAAAAGATCGCTCGAACCTATTTTACCATCACTTTGCATGACAAAAATCTCTGCAAATGTAACTGCATAGAAAATATTTCGAACCTCAGGAGGTGGTAATGTTCTCCTGGCTTCTTCAATTTCACCTTCAGTAAGTCCTTTCCCAAGAAGGAAACGTTTCTGTTCCTCGAACGGTGTCTGTCGTACTTTCGGTGTAATCATGAATTTTCTTGCCGCTTCAACCATTTTTGCACGAGGAATTGCAGGAAGTGGCTCCACTCCATCTAATACCGACTCCGCCATCAACTTTATGCAGCCAGGTTAATTGCACGCGTTTGAACCTGGAAAAGGTATACGCTGCAACAGCATATTCCCACTTATTTCCGATCACTGGTGGACATCTTTATTTATGTAAACGAAACAAAAATAAATGAGGCGATGAAACTGTTTAATCGATCTTAGTATTTTCACGGATCTACATTCAGATGATCAACATCACATATGATAAATTTCGTTCTATCGGTTCTGTTCGGCCAATTATATTGCACATTTGACGACTGACTTATTCCAGCATTACACTACGACGATCGACTGATCGATCACCAAGCTATCGATCAATAAAATTTCGAACCGTCATCACCTATCCATCTGGGAAGGGTTCCAGATAAACAGCGAAAGTAAATCGCTTCAATCGACCGAATTTTAAAGGATGCCACACCTCCACATCCCGAACCCGTAGAAAATAATGCTTTCTAGCTGGTGTATACAGAATGAAAGGCGACTAACTAGCATTTCTCTAGGGGATTTCGATGATTATATTTTAGGGAAGATATATCATAAGTGGGAATAAAATCGAGGTTAGGTAAACGAGTGTAAGCTTCTACTCAAGCTTATCGGGTGCACATAAGTTTGCGAAATTCCCAATATTTTCCTGACGTGTAAAATGAAAAAATGAAGGGAAGAGGAAAGGAAATCCACTATTCCCCATTAGCCCATAAAGGATTTACCTGTCCTCATTTCGTGTGCAAATATATGCTCCGATTAATATTTGTATTAAATCTGATCGCATAAAATGCTTCTTCCAGAAGGAGGGAGGGGAGGGAAGGGAAGGGGAGGAGGGCAGGAGGATGGTAGAACCATTTTAATTGACGACGAATTAATGTGCAATATCATTCAACAAATTAATCACTAGTAAATATTAGATCCTTTAGAATCTCACAGCGTCAGCTTCACTTTCCCTTCCCAGAAAGATTTCCCGCAGACGAGAAACAGGCGGACAGATAAACAAACAAATACATATGCATGAGCACAATATGAGCATAAGACTTCTGGCGACTAAAATTTACAAAAATACATTACAATCGGGTATAATGAGCTATGAAATAAGATCACCATCTGAGTTATAATAAATGAAACGAAGCAGTGGGAAGAGAAATTAAAGCTCCAAAGAAAAACAGAAATAAAATCCCTTCATGCAATAAACAATGGAAAGATTACAACCTATGAACCCTTTGTTTTCTATACAAAACAATTTAATAAATAAACAGTAGCATACAACAAACCCACCCCTTATCCCCCATCTCCATTTACCTTTCTACACCCCTTAAGCCCCATCTCCATTTACCTTTCTACACCCCTTAACCCCCATCTCCATTTACCTTTCTACACTCCTTGACCCCCATCCCCATTTACCTTTCTACACTCCTTGACCCCCATCCCCATTTACTTTCCTACACCCCTTAACCCCCATTCCCATTTACCTTCCTACACCCTTAACCCCCCTCCCCATTTACCTTTCTAATCAAATGATAAGTAAAACTTTCAAAAGAGGGGCAAATTTAGCGACCGTTTTCCTTGCATATATGAGATCAGAACGCAATTATGCATTGCCTCTACGAAACACTCGGGAGTCTCTTCTTATCTCCATATTCGTCTACTTCGATTGTTAAAAAGGAAAATAATCTGATATCTTCGGCAGGCACTAGTATAAATCATGCACGTCTCACAATTCCAATACATAAGTACCACAACGTATTTCAGTGACCTGATCGATGATTCCTGTAGGGAACCGCTTATGAAGTATCTTTCTGAAGGATGTCTGAATGAACGCACTTCAATTCTCCTCCGAAGACGAGTGCATTCAGCCGGAACTTTGAACTCAAGCTAACCTCAGCTGCATCTAGTCTATATTTTGGGCATTAATTAACGAAGCGCCAAGTGGGGGGATGCTTTTAGGGAAATATGCAGAAGTAATGCGATAAATGAAAAGAAATGATGGCAAAATATGGCACTCCCGGAGGGAGAACCACCGATCGCGGTACCATCCTATCGAGAGAGGAGAACACAACTATGTAAAGTATTGGTGAAATATTTTATTCGGAGAAGAAAATGAGCTCACATTAAATTATTAAAACAACCACGGCAAAGATGAATAAATCTAAAATTTCGAGAGAGAACTTTCTATCCTTCAGATGACCATAAAATATAATAAAGAACACGGTTCAATTAAAAAGGGACTTCGCCAATACCTCAAGAGCAAACATCAGCTAAGCTGAACTCAGTGAAGAGCCTCGCCTTGACGGTGATATTCTTTCGTGCCAACACTTACTGCCGAATCAATGATCGCACATTTATGAGTGTTCGGTGGCCCTCTAACATAAGCATATTCGTTTATTTGCCTACATCAAAATAGTATTTAGGGCTTATGCGAGATTGTCGTCCACTTACCGACTTCGTTCGGCAAAGACAATCTGCCTTCAGAAACTGTCGACAACTAAGTAGTAACTACACTTGAGGCAACGAGAGAATCTCAAAAAAAGCGAACACTGAGTAGGAGGATATGAGACATCAACTGCCGACAACATCGCCCCACATCCACCAACAAAGCAATCATCGCAGCACTCTACTCAGTGTTCAGGAACGATCGGAAGTCTTTCTCGATGATCCCTTAGCGTCTGACAGACAGCAAATGACCAACATTTGAAAATAAAATACCATCGAATGTCACACTAACTAACCCATCTTATGGAGAAATCATGACTGGCGCTTTTGTCGCGGCACATCAAACAACACATGCATCACTGTTTATATCGATGTAAGTGGAAGATTAACTATTGAATGTTTCAGAAAACAATATAATATAGCGAAAGACATGACTTGCAACCACCCTACTAACAAGGCAAATTAGTGAAAAAAACAAGCGAACACAACGAGGCGATAGTTTAAAGGAATTCGATCACCCCAGCGAGATTCGATTAGCCCCTAGGGTAGAGGGCGAGGATGCCAGAACAACGGCTCCTTCTGAAGGAAATTCAATGAGACCCTACATGCATCAATGAAGCCAGGCAACTTATATGTGTAGCATTATAATTGCAATACAAATTTTAGAGTGGTGCCGGCCAAAAGATTGAACAATCCTGTCCTAAACCCTTGACATGGTGAGGAAACTCTGCGCGATGCGTATCAGTGCTCTTGCAAGAAAAATCTCTTACGTAGGCACTGCGAGTCTTGTCAACAGGATCCTCCTTTCCTTTCGAGATCCTCATAGAGTAGTGCGTATCCTAAGAATCATACGAGAGGATCCTCTTTTTCGAGAAGAGCTCCCCATCACCAGATATTTAAGCTTCATATTTTCTAAACCCATCCATAAAACTATGGGATAACAAGTAACAGAACATCTTTAAAATGCCTCATTAACGACAAATCTACATCTAATTAAGTAAGTAAACGAAAATCCTTGAGAACAAGGTTCATTTACTTCAGCGCTAGTAGAGAAATGTTCAAACCGCAGTACTTTTAACATGAATCGCTTCTTGCCCCATGTGGTATCCAGTAATCCATAATGCACTTTTGGTGCATTAAAGAACGAAACCCTACGGAGAGGTCAGACTTGGTGCTATATTTGAAAAAATTACTGGCCGAACAGAAGAAGATACGATACCATGGATAACGCTTAAACAGCATACAGTTCAATCCTCCCTTTAATGGCACATGAGAGGAGATGGGGAGGGGGAAGGAGGGGTGGGGGAGGGAGGATGCGAGAAAAGGAGAAAGAGGATATGCCAAGAGGACCTAACAAATATGAAAAACATCCTCTGAATCATTCAAAAATACATCCAAATTCGTCCACAAGATATTGTCTATGTGACTCATTCAATCTGCTGTGCACCTTCAATGGTATCTTGAGGAAACCAAATGTTGTGAAATAGTCGTAGCGTGAGAGGACACAATCGATGCGAGCATGAAGGTATCTGCAAGTAATTATATCGTCTTACCAAAAATTATGTGACGATAGCAAAAAATAAATGAATATAAGTAAATATTCACCAACGGTTATTTATAAAATAAAGGAAAAAAGAGGTAAATGGTTTCTGGAAAAAGACTGAAAAGCTTTCCACCCTTGACTTTATTTTTCTTTGGAAAATGACTTTTTCATGGACTGCTTAAAATCCGCACTGTATGGGAAAATCATTTAATGCCTTAACAGTCTCCCTCTCCAACAAACCGCCACCTCTCTTTTTCCGGATTGAAATTCCGTAATTGTAAGGATTCCTTTATACGGGATATGCATGCCGAAATTTGTGGGCGAGTCTGACTAGAAGATTATTGTCGTGCTTGCTATGCTGGACTAGTAAGAATGTAGCAAACGAAAATCCAAGAACTGCAAAACCGCAGATCGAAGAAGCCGAAAAACTTAAAAACCTCTTTTGTATTCAACTTCCTCCTGTAGTCAATATTCACATTTTATCGCTTAGACGTTTCACGAATAATGCGACCTCTGCATCGATGCAACATTTTACAATTACTTTTAACCCACTTCACTAATATACTTCTCAAGAGAATAAAAAATAACAATAAAGCAATGAAAGTGATACTTTTTCTGCATTTGCTGAGTGGAATAGGTTTCGGTTCTCTGATTCCAGAATCGTTCGATATGCTCGAGGACAAGGTCTTCTGATGGATGCACATATATACCGAATTCCATGCCACAACTTGCACAACACGTATGCCCCACCGAGACGTCACCGAGCAACATCAACGTGAATGGCTCGTTATTGTGGTATGGTTGCGTGAAATGCCGATAACTCGGCTGCGACATCCGATGCATCTAGAAATACCGAGCTGCCTTATGAAGAAATAAAAACAGCTGCGTGACCGAAAGCTCTCAAAGAAATGTGGGATAAGGGGGGGGGGGGGGGGGGAAGAGGAAAAAGGGCATAACTTTTTTGAGTCTATATTATCCGTTGCCAGTTGGGCTACAAATTTTAGATTTCCTAGGGAGCTGAAAGAACCGACTGTTTAACTCAGAAATTCTATGCGAGATCAACTGGCGTCACTGTCCCCTTTCCACCCCTGCGGGAATAAAGCAAACCAATTTTAGCTTCCAGAACAGGCACTACTCTTTAAATTACAGTTCCGCACAAAGAATATTTTCCAAATAATATTAAGCGATAATGAAATCTAAAACATTCAAGCTCTCAGAGGTGAGGTTCCCTCCCTAAGATACTAACATCATACCAGACTTTCGTACGAGTATCCCTCCTCCACCTTCTTATGTGGCTCTCCGGCCGAATCGTGCTCCAACCTTACAGTATTTTCCATCAGTTCTAATCGCTTCCGGACATCGGGCATTTCTCTGCTGAAAATCAAAGGAGACAGCAGTAACTGTTATGCTCGAAAGGTGCAGAGACGCTTCGTAAATCTAGAACATTTCACAAGAAACTTTATGCAACGAATAAATTTAAATATTTCCGTATCTTACACTAATGAATCACACGTTTTTTAGTTTCCGGTGAATCGTGCCCAATCCTTCCTCCTATCTCAATCATTCCGAAAGAGGCCAAACATCCTAAAAATCGTAGCACTTCGATCTCATATACAACTGAAATATTTGCTGAGAAAATAATGATGAAATTGCTGAGAATAATCAAAAATGCAAAAAAAATCGAACTAAAGGAACATCAAAACTGAAAAAAGGCTCTGTTCGAAACATAATATCCCCTCCTTTACCGAATATTCTGTGTAATACGGGTCTCGAGTCAAATTTCCGGTACTTCCTCCACACTTCGATGACAAGTCCTTTCATCTTTTCAATAATAAACTAAAAAACTTCCTATATCCACGTCATAAGTCTAAGTCATTCCCACATACACTTCGTCGAATACGGCGTTCTCCCAATTAAATTACCTTCCTTCCATCTTTACTCCTTATCCCCTTCTCCATCTTTTGTGCTGCAAGCCTTACGCTACCAAACAATTAAATATGTGCCCGATTACTAGCCCGAAAATAAATTTCAAGGATATGCCCTTACTTAAGAGGTGAAATCTGGTCAGCTAAATGGACTGATTCTAGAAACAGCAATTTCCTTTTGAAAGACCTCTTCCGTTCCTACCGACTGCCCAACATCACGAACCTAAATATTGGCGGAAATAACTGCTGAAGCGATAAAAAGAGATGGAAAACTGGCTCAATCGCCGTCAAACTCCATCGACGAAGTCTCCGACTAATAAAATATCGAAAACATCCTCGTTAAGGAGGTGAAAATTCTGCATTCTTTTAGAAAAAATCTTTACAGCTGAATAGAGGTCAGTTATAGTGAATTTGAAATCTATGAATACATTAATTTCGATAATATCATAAAAAGTTCCTCTAAATTTCAGTAGTGAGAGTGAACATCAATAAAAAAATCCACAAATTACCTTTTGGTATCTCTCCTCGTTGAACGATTCATAATAGTTTTTCTCTGTGAAGCCGCAAGTATCATAGCATTTCGTCGAATTTCATAAGATAAGAGAGCATATCTTCAAAAAAAACTTTAAACAAGATTTAAAACAAATTAAGGCGAAGCCATAAATAAATCACTCCCACAACCACGACTTTCCTTATGGCTTTCTTTGTAATTTAGTAAGACTCAACCGTTTCACTACCTCTGTAAACATTGAGGCCAGTAAGGAGAAATATAACATATCAAATATATCACACGAGAAACAAACCACCACATATATTTCGTCGCCTGCAACATAGAGAGAGAAAGGGTGAGAGAAGGAGAGAGAGGGGGAAGGCGAGTGGAAAATCGAATCCTTCATATTCGTTTCCACTTATAAGTCGCACAATTTGACGCGTCGATAACGCGTAACAACTGATACCATTACAAAAAAAAAACGACCACAGTTTAACCTCAAGCAAACAAACAAATAGCGCGACTTCGACTGAAACCCCTCCTCTTCCCCTCCCCGCAAAAAATATGTGGACAATGCAGTCCTATGACGATTAAGCATTCTCTTAAATAATCAAACGATCAAAGGGGAATATGTCGGCATAAATTTTCGATAAATATTCTGCAGTTTAAGGCAAGCACAAACTAAACGAAGATGACCGCACCAAACTTATCACAAACGAGAAAGCGATCTCCTTCTTTCCCACCCCTCCCCCAAGTCAATTCTTTTAGCATAAAAATCAAACCACTATGATTGCTACCACACCATGGATCTCGAAAAAACCCGGTGATTTAAGCGGGAAAGTAGGCGACTTGCATACTTCCACATTTCAGAAGCTATCATCCGCATCATTCACTGATCGGCGCACTTCTCATATATTCTCACATCTGTTAATGCGAATGAAATTTCCAAATATTTGGAAAATATGCTCGTTCGTTATTGTTCCCGATGATCAAAGAACGGAGATGTTTGGAAATAATAGAAATTCTCAGCAAAAAAAAAAAACAAATTTTATTAGAAAAGTAAAATTGTTTCAAAAATTTTCTTATGGAAGGAAGTCAACTTGTGGAAAACTGCCTAAAACTACACGAAATCATTTGCCTGTAGCCAAAAGCAGAAATGCTGTAATATTTCAGAATCCTTCTTTAAATGGCCGATATATCTCTTTAATGAATTTTCGGCGATCTCCTTTCCCCCATTTCTTCGTTAATCTAAGCCTATTCCTCAAAAAAAGAGCAAAGAATCGAGCAATTTCCCGTATTCATTACCTACCAAACTGCTGGAACTTTTTCTTTTTTCAAGCAAAACATAAACAACACCTCTGAAGCTAGAAAACTCTCCACGGTCGAGGAAAGCAACTAGTAAAACTGAAATCCCCAAAAAAGCAAAGAATTTAAAAAACACTTAATAATTCAACGAATCCTTACCTGCAATAAAGACCTTCAATCGAGGCAAGCCACACCGTTTTGCGTACTATTGCATCGGGAGTTGAATCCGGGTGAAGATAATATCGACGATAGAGAACAAAATCATGCTCACCTTCACAACATTTTCCTTTCGTATAGGAGAAGAAAAATTTACGAATATTCATGCGACGGCTTCCTTCATTCCAAACGCCTAAATTACAAATTCGCATATTTAGGAACCGAATAGTTACCTGTTCGAAGGGTTTCTCGTCAAATACTATAGAAAAGACTTGTTTATATGGGCGCCTTTTTTCTATATCTGCCAATCTCGTCTATGATACGGGTAATCAACACCAATAAGATCGAAATATTCGAAATAGACAAGCACATCTATCCTCCAAATATAGTTTCATTCATTTCTCCATAACAATCAAACGCTTCGAAGGCATTGAAAAATTGCAAAATGAACAGATTATCTGATAATTCTTCAACATTTATGCACCCGGTCGGTCAAACGAAACAAACTGCAAAAAATCGCATATCGTGGGATGCTCTTAAGTCCATTCTGCAATCTGCTATCAAATAAAAACAATCTATAGTGAATCCTATTGAAGCTACACTGAAGCCTATTGAAGACCAGTTCAACACTTTCAGTCAATATCTCTTAACAGTCACCTATATTCCTTGCACATCCTAAACCTCCTTCCCATGCAAAATATGTTAACTATTAGCTGAACAATTACAATTAATATTCAGTGATACTCAACGGAACTCATTACCAAGACTATCGGTATTGAGGCTGTATGGAGAGACAAATGTTGTATCGATAAGAAATGATAGCCGCACAGTTGCATTTGATGGTATTTGTTGAAGATCAAGCTCGGGGACTTCTTTACACACTAAACCTTCATCACTGCAAAAAACACTCATTAGCCATCTCTCTGCTTTATCACCTATTCCAACCCCGCAAGTCACTTGCCTTTTACTACTCTGTTTACCTGTAAGAGATAAATATTCCAAATAATACTTTGATGCTGCTCGCAAATAGTCTTCACGCTAAGCAATTCAACTACTCTTGAGAACAACTTGAGACTTTTTTATGCAAAGCGATCAGTGGAATTCTTTCGCCACCTTCAAACACATGCACTTTGCTCGCGGTCGACGACTCAATGAGATATATGGCGTCGGAGATCCTCCTGCAGTGCTCACTACAGACGCCTAATTTCCTAATCCAAACTCCCGCATTCTTCAACACGAAATTGCGGAGCGACTACATGAGCTCAGGTTAAACCTACAGATAGACCGAGCATGTTGCTACAACGAATTTAAAAAATCTCATTATAGAATCAAAAAACTTCAATTTCCTGCTTCCTCAAAAATTTCTGATTCCGAAACTTCCCACACCTTATATGCATCTGCATGTCCTCAACAGGTGCCGAATCGAGCCATCTGAATGACTAATACAGATATATTTATACAAATCATTTCTCATATAAATAATGAAATATAAACAATTACATCTCCGACAGGAGAAAATCTGGATTCACGTCGCCGAGTACATTAATATAGCTTTTCTTAAAGATTGGATTTTTCGTGATTCGACTGATCATTGCATCCATTGTCCTGAAAAATAAATGACTGATTCAGGAAGAGAGGAACTCAACTACAACTTTATTCAAATACTGCTTAGTAAAGACAGTTAATGCCGATACATATAGGTGCTTATCTCCGATATATATATGTGAAACTTCGAAAAGAATTAAATCTCTGGTGCTTGGAAAATGACCTAAAAAATTGTCCCTCGAATTGGAAATATTTTCCCTTATCCCCACCCAGCCTCTCTCCCGAGCCCTAAGTTAATTTCAGCAGCCAAGTGGCTGAAGTGAAAATATCTGAGTGGTACGAAACGTTGGATGAAGTTTTTTTGACAATTTCCATCCATATTCCATGCAATCTCTCCAATAAACTCATAAACAAGGATTCCCAGCAAAAAAGAAGTGCTAATAAGATATTCTTCAATAAAACTTCCTCAATTCTTCTGAATATTATTCAACAACCCAACGGGGATTTTCTTTAACCAATTCCAGTTCAATATCTCACGAGCGAAAAAAAACCTCTGTGAATCTATCCTCGAGGAAAGAAATCAGTCAACTACATTCAAAGACTTTAAAGAAATAAATGTCTCATTGAAAACATAATGAGTTTAAAATACAATTATAATAAAAGACAAGGAAGTTACCGATTAGGTAATTATAAATATGGTACATTACTATTACATAGTCCGGAAATAATGAAACCTCTTCTTGAGTGATCACTAATGACATAATCCACAATTCTAAGTGACAACCGTTGATTAACTTTGGAAAAAGGTATGATAACGTCACGAACCCTTCATCTGGAGGGTCTTCCTGACTCAATTGTTGTGGCGTTCGTGGAAGCTTCCTTCGTTTTAATGGTACATCGATCACAATATTAGCACCCGCATGAATACTGTATGTAATTAATGCATACCTAAAAATATACAAAAGCACTTTCATAACGCACCCCAACAGGCGCCACGACAATTGCGCCTCTTCCACGAGTTCGAAGCTCGAGATGTTTCAACTGTACTTTAACTCCATGCCTAACGCTCTAAAAATAGCGAAATTGTCTGCTATTTGATGGCTGCATAATGCCTTCGAAGAGCTCTTTGTCTGCACAACTTTGAGCAACAACTGCCTCTTCTTCCTTGAAGGATAAGAAGTACCTAGAGACCTCTAGATAGGACATACCGACTCGTTATAGAAGGAATGGTGTCCCACAATGCTGGAATATTGTTATGAAACGTGAAACACAAGCGAACAACGCTGCGCAATAAGCAGGTTCGAGGGGAGAGGGGGAGGTGTAACTCCACAGACTCCAACTATCCACTGCCAGTGCCGCATCATCCAAAACGCGACCGGTCCACTTTTCGCCTTAGAAATTATTTTAATTTGCATAAAAATATTAAATGCATAAAAATACACCGCAATTCTTGTTTCAAGTAAACTATGGGGCGAAAAATTGAAAGAAGAGTTCGACTTCGATGACATCTCTGAGCGATCGTTCAAAACATGCTGCTATGACAACTACCACAAAGAGTTCAAATATCAGAAGATCCCCACTTTCGGGCTTTCTGGACCTAACAATGATGGAAATTGTACTTGTAACGTCTAACAAACATATACGAACAAAGAAAAAGGCACCGCCAATACTTCTTTAATGTTACTATTTTACCGTTGTCTTGATTTAATGTTAAGAAGCTATTACTTCCTGTAAACGGAAAAGTTTGATATCAGGTAATCTCATCACTTCACTTGGGTAACCCTTGAGGCCTGAAATTCACCGAATGAAAGCATAACTTCACTCAGGTAACATCACTATAACCTAAATTTCCTCGTCAATTTTAAGCTGTACACTTTTGAGTAAATGATAAACTTTGAGGTATTCTTAGAAAAATACTTGAAAAATACCTGCATTTGGTACCATTACGTCTCCTCATTTGATAGATGATTTTCCTCACCGAAAACGGCGGCATACAAAATGAATGAACGAATCTTTGCGATATAAGGCAATATTCGTATCGGCCACAGTTTCTAAGATTACAATGCAGCAAGTGACAATCATAGAAGCATTTACGAGTTGTCGAGCGATGACCACCTTTCGAGTTCCACGAACCTTAATGTTTTTTTTCAAATAATTAAAATATTCTTTCTTGCAATCCCCCCTACTCCCTAGACGGCTCTCTCCTCTCATCTTACTTCCTCTCCCACCTCGCTCTCCCTATTTATCAATGAAACTGTGCAAAGAACTGAAATTATTGCTTTACTGAAGAGCCATAAGGAATTTCATGATCTCATATCAGGCAGAAAGTGAACAAAGAGGAGGAAGGCCACTACTGATCTCACAGAACCGTGGGGAGAGGTGCAGGAAGATGAGATAAGAAGAGGATCAGTGAGCCCATAACAAATCCCAGCAATGCATATACTCAACTCGTTGCAATTACAAATATCATACCTCAATGCCAGTGCAGAAATTTTTACTATCGACAGCAGTCTTCACGGAAGCGTAATAAAAATTCATAAGCACCCTGTATTAATTTGAATTATATAAACAGAAGTGAAGCAATATCCAGGTATCCTTGTGATGGATTTCACCTGGGCTGAAGAGAGGCAGTAATTTAGGTAAACTGACTGTGCGCTAACATGGAAGCGAATCAAATCAATAGTGAACGTCAATTCGCACTGTGCGACCTTCAGAAATACTATTTTCCCCAACCCACTCCACACTTCCATACGCAACAAGTTCTCCGACAAAAAGTAAATTCCCAAAAATAATCCTAATTGAATGGAAAATATACGATCCTCATCCACGTCTTCCTAAGCCTCTCAATCCATATTTGACAGGGGTGGAGGAGAGAGAAAAGGGTGACGGGATCAAACGGTGAGCAACTGTTGCCACCCTCTCTTCCCATACTATAAGAAATGCGAATTAATTTCTCTTTCTTGCCACCCTCACTTTCTACATTAAAAGCAAGAAAATGGGTACCACAACGGTACAACACTAACCGAGACCGTCTTCACCCAAATCACTCGGGATCAAACTGCCCGTATCAACAATGAACGACACTCGAATGCTCTGATTTGTACCATTCAAATGCAGAAGCGGTACGCTGCGATTCACCTTTATTGCGTCAGCGACTCTAAATGAATAATACATCAAGGTAGATTAAAAACATCATACCTGTAATAAGCATGAGACGATAGGAAACAACTTACAGGGTTGTTAAGGCATCAAAAAGAACGCGAGCTCACCCAACAGCCGGGCAAAAAGCGTCATCACCTTAACTAATTCGTACTTTCGGTTGCCAATATACAACTGTTTGAATGCATCAAAACCAATTAATCCCTAATCAAAATTTGTGAGCTGAGCATCTCTTAGATTCCGGGTACTATAATTCCCCATCCTCCTCCCTCCCTAATCCAACCACGATGGAAGTTTTCTAAAATCTCTTTCCACTTCTTTTTTCATAAATTACTTTTTTTCGACAACGAAAATGCATAAAATTTTACTCGTCGGCGAAGTTTTATTTCACTGAAAGTGGAAGAAATTTTTCAGAATATCCATCGCCGAATGCATTGGAGTGGAAAAATACTTATTTCGTGAGAAACTCTCGTAATTATTGCTGAGCGTTTGTGCCTCAAAAGAGAAACAATGGAGAGGAATTCAATCATGAATTAATTCACATCAAGGTAAAAGTTTATTCAGATGTTTGTCGAATGCGATCGCGATCATCGATTCTTTACAAAAGAATTTATTCAAAATTTGAGGCCAATTTTCTATTAGGACCACTCAATTAGAACATAGCGATTCCGTTTCTCAAACACTTCTCCCTCAACATTTTCAACCCACTGAAACAATCGGCGATCGGCATCGATCCTAGCAATCGACAGATATCTCTACAAAGAAAAAAATAATATTCTGAAAGAAACTTACATTTCCGAAGAACTAAGCAATTTCAACGGAACGTCTCTTTGCAAATGGATATAACTGCATTTGTATACATGCGCTGATGTTATTTCGGCAATCCTTGCCAACATTTCCCTGTAATATTCCTCCTTTGAAAGCTTCTAAACATTAAATTCATATCAATATTCTATATCAGTAGCATCTTTCCCTAAGCATTTATAATATCCAGTGAGTGTACGTGTTTCTACAAAGTGATTATTTGAATACTAAAAAGAGCTTAGCCAGGTGGATGAGATTAACTGAAACAACTGCCACACCAATCGGATCTGCATATAAAATGTCATCAGTGATTTTCTGCGCGACGAAAATAATGGTCAGTTTCCGATAGAAGAACATGCAGATTCGTTTTGGATCGGGTGCATCCGCAAAATAAATCCGTGAATATTAATGTAATCTATTTTTGAAAATTCACATCAATCCGTAATTTTCACTTTGCAGACAAATGGTCCTTGACTGCTGTGCAGAGTCGGCCGATCGCCAGATGGGACGTCGATTAGGCCGAGGGCATTAATAAGATCCCAACTTGATGGTAGCTCAATTCGCTGCAAGAGGGCGTGAAAACTGAGGAAAACAGACAGCAGAAGAATCCACTTTCCGACTCTATCGGTTAGGCACCTTTAAGTCTCCAACGAGTAGGATATCGGTCGATAATCTTATGAAGGATCATCCTGCATATGCAAATTTCACTTCAGAACGCCCAAAGAAAACGACGATCATAATTTGCTAAACATTCGAAGAACAATAAAACAATTTTCTTAATCAGAAACTCTTCAACGGATAAAAAGAGCTTCTTGAAACAATAACGATAATACTCGTGTTTCGACTTCGAGAGTGGTTCCATAGATTTGAGGTTTTCCGTTCGCGACATTTCCCCCTCCATAACTGTCGAATCCTCACAGCTGCTCTCATGTACGTTTGCGGTGTTGACTTCCTCAATGTCAGTCTAAATAAGGAAAACTTTTAGCGCAGATATTTCCATTTAAATAATAATCAGCTACAAAGAGAAGATTCTAAACGGTAGGTTAACCACTTGTTACCACCTTCTTGATAGCATAGTCGGTGGGAATGGTTAACCCCCCCACATATACGCATACTAGTTCCAGTCACCCCGATCTGACAGACTATTGCATCTATGTGAGATGCTCCTTTGAGCAGCTACATTGGTCAACTTAATTAGATAAATATTGAGAAACAAGAACAATATACAAATGCGATAAGAAACTCTACATGAATAATTAAACGAAACGTTTCAATGCAGACAAAATTTCGTGGCAATTTTCTTTAATTTATCCTTTAAATATTAAAAAATTATCATTTCAATATAGCATTTTTCCCTAATTTTAAAATAATATATGCAACATATAACACAATGTTTTCTGTAAATGGCTAGCAGTGAGGTCTTAAATTCTCTTTGGCTGATTCCCTTCCAAATAGACTTTAATTCTCTTTGGCTGATTCCCTTCCAAATAGACTTTAATTCTCTTTGGCTGACTCTCCTCCAAATAGACTTTAATTCTCTTTGGCTGACTCTCCTCCAAATAGACTTTAATTCTCTTTGGCTGACTCTCCTCCAAATAGACTTTAATTCTCTTTGGCTGATTCTCCTCCAAGCAGATACCCAATTTGATGGTATTCTTTCCTAAAAATTCACTCATCTATATAATTAAATAAAGAAACAAAAAATAAACACAAAGAAACAAAAATTCCAAAAATCTTACTGCGTCATGAAAACTTGTTTTGTTTAATGTTTCTTCGTCTATTTCCTTGCCCTTTACCGGCGGGCACTCATTGCTCTCCAACAGTCTTTTTGTATTCGACTCTCCCATCTCTCCATCAATCCCCTTCCTGTACGTTCTTAACTTCGACGTCACGAACTGATACGGTGTCTGTTTCGCTGACAACAAACATTTCACACGTCCAGCACTACGAAGCGTCGATTTACGTAATGAATATAAACTAGAGCGTCGTGGAGATTCCCGTTCGATCATCGGTGCTTCTTGAGCAAATGAGGAAGAACAAGATGGTCCCGATGTTTCATCCGACTCAGCAACATCTTCTACGTTACGAACGACCGAATAACCTGAGGTCGTTCTTTGTTTAAAATCGTTTTCCATTGAAGCAACTCGTTCACTGCGAACTTTACGATGAACTGGTTGTTTCGTAGAATGTGCTCGCATTATGATATATTTCCTGCTCTTTTTCCTGCAACAGAAATTTTCGGCCCTCAAGGTAGTAAGTTGATGAATATTACTGAAAGAATTAAACAAAAAAATTCCATCATTCTATACAAACCTCGCCAAATGGGAACACTCGATTACTGAGGTTTAATCCCAGTGATACTTTCTCATTGACCAAATCGGTAAACATTCTTCAATAATTAGGAATTATGAGGATCTAATATATCCACGAGAATACTAATTCCTTCAGCCCATGAGTCATAATAACTATATTGGTAGTAATAAAGGAGCAAACACCCAAAGAGGGAAGAAGGACGTGCTAAGAGAGGAGGGTAGGGGGATGTTGGGTGGCAAGAGAGTTTCCCAAACATTGCCAAAACTTCCATTCCCATTTTTATACTTATTAACCGTATTTGCTTAAATCATTCTCAACGATATACCATCATAAAACAGGCTACAGCAAACACTAAAAAACCATGGCTATCAAAAATCTCTACATTCGACTGATCTATTGATCACCTGCACCTGGTCGATGGGTCGATAGTGCAAATTTTCTTGATATTTCAACACATAAAAACATCAGTGGACTTCAACTTCTGTATAGAATTGGACTGGATATACCCATTCAAAAAGCGACGGATGCAACGAAATGGAAATTAGAATAAGTACCTAATAAATCAACTTGTCTCGAGTGCTGAAAACTTCACATAGCCGGATTGTTAATGAGCTTATGCATCATGAATGTGACCAAAATACAATATCTAATGAACTGAAAACCGATGAGGAACAAGAGATTCAACAGCGAAAGATTCATTCGTTGTCCTCTTCAGTAGTAACCTGAATATATGCAGCTTCTCGGCGCGCATTAGCTGCAATCTCGAAGCGTCGGGCTGATTTCTCATGGAATCATCCTCTGATATGTTATACTCCACTTTCGCAGACTGCCGCTTATCTGAAATAAGTCACTCATTTAAGAGACGTTGGGAAGTGGCGCACAAATAGTGCATTTGTGGAGATGAAACCGCAACGTCCCTCAGTTATCACCAACCTCCTCATCAACATTTGTGCTAGCAATCTTCTATCATATATATTACTAAAATAATTCAATCGGATGTATTCAGATGTGAAAGTAGCAAGGAACGGATTGGGTATTCAATTCTAAAAAAAAGACTAGAAAGGAATGAAGGGATGGGTGGGTGGGGGAAGGAGAGGGGAGTGGAGGGAGAGCGAGAGGTGAGAGGAAGTAAAAGCGACGGATAGAACTATACATGCTCTAATCAACCTTACACATTTGTATGTTCAGACTTCATATTTCTTTTGAAATTTCAGCACCGGCATGCAAGTTAGGACTCGTTTTATTACAAACGCCTTACCTGTCGAATTCCGTCGTCACCTGTCTTTACCATCTTCTTCCCTTCTATAAACTCACTTCAATTTTCCCATAGTTATTCAACTATTTTAAAATCCTCAATATTCATTAAAACGGAAATTACGAGAATAAACAAATATTGTAATCGAAAATACCGCCTAAGAGGAATCGCATCGTCTGCAATTGGAAGTATGCTATATGGGCTACCCTTTAACAGTAAAAGATCTCTCTCAAAAGTATTCCGATAAGCTCACTTTACTCTACTCCCTCAGTGTTGTTTCATTCGCTTGGTTCAATATAGTGGTGTGAAATGAGAAATAAACTCATTTACATCAAAAAGTTTCGCTTTGAAATTTCAGTCAGTGATCACTGCACTGAGCATCCGAAGTTCATTTTGAAGGCGATTATGGTCAGTACTCGCAGTCACAATGAATCGGAAAAGACCATAAATCAACTGGAATTTCCTTGGTCTTCTGAAAGCTCAATTAAATTCTTTGAAAAGCTTCTCCGGCTTTTAGCTATGCCTCCTAATGCATAAAATACGAAAAATAATCCTAACAGCAACATTGTCTTTGTGAAGGAAGGTAAGTAAAAAGCTCATACTTTTAACTTTCCTATGCCTAGAACATGCAAACAAACGTACGCTCATTGAAATCCTCGTCGCTGTACCCATCAACAGGTATACATATACCTGTTACACCAGTAGCCGCAGGGCTCAATAGAAACATAATCGCGTTTAGGGCTCTTGCGATATGTACGGATAAGCCATCATCGTTAGCTGCGGTCGAAGCATCATGTCCGGGTGTTACTTCTATAGACGGTAGTTTAACTCTATAAATGGCGATGAAATCGTTCTACTGGAACAATAGCTATTTCACTCTGCGAAAATTCGCATCGTTGAAAAAAACAACGGAGACAAGAAAGGCAGAGAAGAAATTATAAAGGTTAAAGGTTAAAGGGAAATAAATAAATGGCGTCGTTTGTTTCTTGCAAAAAAATTCCTCACAACCTGCTTCCGTAGTAATGGGTGAAGTAGAGAAAAAGGTGGAGCCTATTCTCAGATATCATTCCCAATTCACCCTACAAAACGACTACCATATTATTTAGTGCCTAAAAAGAGCGTATCACGCCATTAATTATACCCGCTTTATTCTTGTTTAAAAGGGGCCCAAGAAATGCAATGTATGAACTATAATATCCATTTGCATCTCGCCGTTTTGCATCTGCATTTGAGAAGCTACTCACCACCCTTCCAGGGAAAAGTTACTCCGCCTTCCTGAGGATACCGAGATATCAATATGACAACTGAACCTATATATACTTTCATGTATCTCCGCCAATTTTTCTCCGCATGGATGAAAATGCCGAAGGACGACAGAGACACGCAGTGACCTCATTAAATCGTATCAAAGGTTGCAATCAAACTTCACCTGTTCGAAATTAAGCTTCCCTCAGTAAGCAGCAATCAACATCCGCCCTTTTATTTTACCTATGCGATCCCCCATTATGTCACAAAGAGGAGTTTTTAAGAAGATTCTGTATCCAGACAGACGGCGAGTGGACCCCTCCTAATTCCATTTAATTATGCAAACGTATAAAAACACTTACTCGACTGAGTTGATGCGGACGCCTTCTGAACACAACTCAGCAGAAGCGCTCCTCATTAATTCATTTGTTGCCGCCTTCGTCACTCTATGAATGAACGATGAATGCGGCTGCAACAGAACGGAGGCAATTCAAACAAAAAACACAACGTTATATAAAGACATCTTATAGCCCAAATCAGAGCCCACAGCTTGGCACAAATCTTCATTTGGACAGCAAATATTACTATAAGTTACTTGCAAGTTTATTCGTGAAAGAGCACATCACAATGCGCTTTAAAAGTCGGAACGAACTGAGAAGAAAGGTCTGCTCAGCATAATCTCAGAAAACATCGGGTTTTACTGTCAAACGAAAAATACCGAGGCGCAAAAGAACAATCTGACCACGCAAGAAGCATGTCGCTTACAAAATATCGCCTACTTTCAATAAAACCCCTCCACTCAAGTGTGTTTATTCTAAAATCCTTAGCAGACATCAAGTTTACGTTGAAAGTGTATAAAAAAGAGCTCAAACAATACCATGCTCACGAAGGATGAAGACGACGATACATTGATAAACGACCCTTTCGATGCTATTATAAGAGGGGTAAATACTTGCAAGAATAGAAAAAAAGAGCAAACGCTATCATCGAGTGCCCTCTTTAATTCAATATATGAAGTATTCAGTAGCGTTCGTTCGTTAGGTGGCTTGAGGATATTCACCTGAAGTTAATTTCAATTCTTCCATAAACTAAATAAGAAATAAGATATAGAATAAATCCAGGAAGCCTCAAAATTTCAGGATGGACCTTAGTATGAATAGGTTAAATCGATATAAAGGTGATTTTTTAATGTAACTGAAAAAAATATAGGCACTAAATGAACGGATAAAAAACATGATTAGCTGACTGTTAGCGAACAGAAATAAGAAAAAGCTGAGAAGCGAGAATAAAATATCGCAAAAGTCAACGCATTTTCCATCACCTAAAAACGACTCATCACTGAATAAACCACTGTGTCGAAAAAATTTCGAATTCGGAAGTGAGAAAAATCCGAATAAAGCATTCACTGAAGCAAATAATGAAGCATGAAAATCTTCTCAAACACCGACGAAAATATCCAATCTGCAATGATTCTGATGGACGAAAGACAGCAGCTCCTCGGCATCTTCTTGTAAATTTGCACGAGTTGCATACGCCAATATACTCTGAAAAAGTCTGTAACAGAAACTGTCCACATGACTGCTATGCACTACGAAACATGAATAGCCACTGGTAACGATTCAAGTCAACGTCGCTTCAACGACGTAGTCACGATCGGCAGATTCTCGACTGCGGAGTGCCTTCGTTCTAGCTCGACGTTCCGAAGCCTACGATCATACTGGAAATAGAAGGAAGTGACATTAAAGTCACCTATGGCCAAATTAATCATTTCTTAAAGAGTTTGACGAATATACATTATTGATAAATAACAAATGCAGAGTGGTCTTGGTTTAAAGAATTGCAAAGAACAAATCCAATTCTCAAAGATAATTTTTTGTTTGTTAGCTGATAAACTGGTAAGCTCATAAAATGTATGGTGAGCTTATTACCTGATAAGATGATAACGTTTACACAAACACGATCCCTTCGAATGAGTGGTACATTTCTCTGCGACGAGAATTTAACGCATATCGACTGAATATAGCAACACATCGAAATCTTTTAGCTCCGGTTACAAGGTCAATTTGACTTTTACCTGAGATATAATCGCGAGTGACTATTAAAAACCTTTAAGTGAAAAGAATTTTAAATTATAACCTTTTGATCAGACCGGAGGCTACTGACTATTTCTTGCAATTCGCCCTCTGATGAATCGGACAGAACTATGGATGCACCCAACTTTAAGAAGAGAGAAGCACATTCTCGGCCAAGTTTACAGTTTGCACCTGAAGATCGATAATGCTGGAAACATTAGGCATATATTAATTTTGACTAAACTAAACACTTTCCTGCGACTTTCCTGAGGTGAATAAATAACGAATTGCTGCTCATTTATTTTTGCTCCAATTTCCTGAGCCGATTATAGAAGCAGTAGAAAAGCAAATAAGGAGATCAGCAGAACGGAATATTTGCAGCCTTCACTGTTGTCCCGTTTTCTTATCTCTTTTTCTCGAAATCCTTTTTATAATTTCATATCCCTTCATTCCCTCCCACGATGCTTTCCTAAGCTATCTGACGATTCTGAGCTGAAATGAGGTATGACCTGCAAGCTGATGAGGTTACCTGTAAAATATACGCTCATTCATCTCTACCCTTTCACAACTATTAAAATACCTCGGCGCATATATGCCTATCAATCGAGCATATATCAAAATATACAGAATTACACATTGCGCCAACGACTTACACCAAATTAGAAATACCCTACATTGATTCTCACACAAGATAAAGCTCATCAAAGAAATCAATTCAATATATTTCTCACGAGAACAAAAGTATCACGTGAAAAGAGGGAAAATTTCGAAGAGCAACCTGCTATAAGCGCGACCTTGCCAACCAGGTCATTTGTCGAAACCCTAAAATTAACACGTGAGTAAAACGACGATGAATGCCCTAAGTAACGTTTCAAATGAATCAAAATATAAGCTAAACGAAACAATACGATACACCTAAGTCAATAAAGCGTTTATAAAGTCATCAGGTGGGATGAAAAAATGGCCAGAAAATCGAGCTTTAAATGCTTCGTCTCCGTGCTCATACAACTTCATAAGTCGTAAGCTTACCGCAGATATGACCCATCGTCTAGTCCTTTAGAGAAAAAAACCATCGCAGTTTGCTTGGTAACCAAAAATCATTATTTACGCATCACTGCAACTGCCCTTCACATTTTCCGACCACAATTCATCCTGTTAACACAGCGCCTCGCCGATACACAATAGTACGATGGTGGACGATCGAGATGAGCAAAACGCATGAGCGAGCTGACGGAAACGCTGAATGAGTCGCATCCGATTTCTCATCTATGCAATGACCTACACTGTCTTCTCACCTCTCATCCCTTCATCGATTCCACCTACTTTTCAACATAACCATCAGCGATTATAACATAAGAGAGTCGGCGATCACGCACAACAACCTTTTTATGTTCCTTTTTCAGATTTACTTGCAGAATTGCATTGAAAAATAAAGTGCTCTTTCAGCTTTCGTGGAGTTCGCAATTAAAAAACTATCAATTTGGAAGGGAAATTACTTGCTTGAAGTGATATGCCTAAATGTTCTATCATATATTGCTAACCTCTCCCTGTGCGAACTTCAACGCCGCTGAATAATGAGTCGTTTCAAATATTCTCTTATTTCTTTTGGTCCCTACTGACAAAGTACCCAACTTGAAGAAATATTCGGATAGACCACAAATTAAACGATTCTATAACTCTTACGAACAGAATCAATGTGCGAGACCGAATAAAAAAGGAAAGACCTCACATTTCAACGAAGGTGGTGCCGACATCGAGTGGATAAGCGGGTGATTTCGGATGTTCAGTGTTTCGCTCTGCTTGCAGATCCACACTGCTAGACGCCGAATTGCATGACGCATCCCACTCTAGAACAACGAAACTTTCAATGATAACCTCAAGTTTGAGGACGAGTGAATCGACACGTTTCGAATGAAATATTCTAGTTCCCAACACGTCGACGCTGAGCTCGACGGGGAATATTATCCAGAACTACTTTCACATTCGACTGCCGAATCGCCTCGTTGAAATTCTTCAGCAAGTTTGAATATATGCCACATTAACTACAAAGAATCCATTCGAAGTGTTCAGGTCTTCTATATCTATCAATTAAAAGAAATGGGACGAAGGTGAAAAAATTGAAACACAATGGCACAGAAAAGCAGAATTAAGGTAACTGTGAAGCAATCTTTAAAGTAGGTTGCATGGAAGGTCACGCTATCCACTTTCAGTGGGCAATCGATTCTGTGGCTATTCGAATCCTACTAATAATAGTACCAATATTACATCTAACATGAGCAGATCATAAGAGATCCTATTTACGTACCCGCAAAACATATCTAAACAAGACCCATGTAGACTTTCTCAGGATTGTTTGAACGATGCAAATGCAATTACTCCGAATAAGATCGATGAACGCTATATCAAATTTATAGAAGACAAACTTTGCTTTAAATCTATAAAAAAATGAAATACGTTTAGAATAAACAAATAAAAGAAGATTCACCGATTGGAAAGCCCACTTCCGCTCCATCATTGTAAATTGTTGTCGCCTCATCGACAATCGGTACTGTCATCTCAAGTTCAGTTTTCGCCATTCCCGCATCCGCAACGTCCAATTCGCTCTGCACACCGATGATCCTCTTGTTGGCACTCATTTCTGTCCCCTGGTTAACCTCCAATTATACACATCCTTCACCTTATGGAACTCATCGTTGAATCAGCACAACGCCACTCATGGAATATAATTCTCGCCCAGAAATGTTTCCGAAGCCAACCTTAAATGGAAATGAAACCCTACAAGTCCGTTAAGCTGTAACCTCTCCGAGCTCTCTTCTCATCTAGTATAATTATGTTCGCAGTGAAGAGTGAATTTGCTCCAGGCGTGAACGGCTCAAAAATTCAAATAACACATTGCTGAGAGCAAACAGTAATAATTGAATAAAATTTACTCGATCTTTCCGAGGATAGACGGCGTCGGCGAAAGCGGCAATATTACTAGGTGATGACGTGAGGTTCATACTCCTCGAAAACCAACAAACCCCAAAAAATTACGACCTTCCCGTATTTTTATCGTCGCTCGACGAGCCCTATCTGTGTAGCAATATCCGTCCACCCTTGGAAAATAGATTTTATAAATAAAATATGATATTTTCTAAAAAGAACTTTATGATGTAACAATAGTACTCTATTCCAAAAAGAAGAACCCTAATTACTATTTGCTGCATAATCCTCTCTCCTCTCTTTCACCCGATCCAATTTCACATCAGATCCGTCGACTCGTTGCCGAAATAAAATACATACCGATCTCTGATATGACACTGATAACTGACAAGTGATAAGCGATCTTTGCGTTATGGAACTTTTCTTTTTCTTTGAGAGATATTTATTGCAGCAATAATAAACAATCATCAAAATAGGCCAAACAAAAATATCAATACAAAACGATCAGAAGAAAAAAACAACTAAGAATTATTGCAGAAAATGAGAGAGCAATTGCATTAAGACTATGGAAAAGAGGTGAATTCTTTATTTCTTCATCTCAATCCCCGTTTATACCAAATTCCTCTTTGTTTCTAAGATCATCCATCATATATATCGAACTATCAACAAAAAATCCCTCCAACAAACCCTCTTCTCACATCACATTTATCAAGATAATATCTAGAATATCGGGTACTAGGGAATAGCCGACCAAATCTCTGCAATAAATCAAGTTTCATGCTTTAACCTCCAATGAATTACTCAAGTGCAACTGCTCCCATTAAGGAACAAAGTAAACAAAAAAACAGGAAGGAGCATGCCATAAAGTCTTAAATATACACCCTAACGCCAATAGCGTCCCCACCCGGAAAGGAAGGAGAGGGATTTATTGAAATCCCAAAACTGGAAAGTTTAAAGCTGGTTTAGGTTTCAGGGAAAAACACCAGCTTCTTTAACTATACGTTGCAACAATCGGAGATTCTCGGCTCAAAATGTGTCCTAATCTTAACATAAGCCAACTTTCAAGTTGCATCGATATCAATTAAGATGAAGGTGCAAAATGACTGCACTAAAGAATTCATAGTGATATTTCAGTAGCAAAAGAAATAGATCATAAACAAAACAAATATTGATGCATTAATGAAACAACATACTATGTCAAAATTAACGGCAAAGAATCAACAGATAAGAGACATCGCGCAGAAAAGTTCCGTTAAAGAAGACTCTATAAGGTCTCGAGTTCTATACTTCCATCTCAATAATCGAAACAACTGAGAACCTCTAATCGTTTATGAGATGACCCGCCCTCCATTAAACTAAAATTCATATTAACAAAAACAGCTTACAAAATTCCAGAAAAATTCGACCAACAGAATTAAAAATGCGATACACCTTCCTCTCCCCATTCTCCCCGTCCCCCCCTCCCTCAGCGACCATGATCCAATCATCAAATTTAACCAATAGTTGATGAAAACGAACAAGTCATATATCATACATGATAAGCGCTTCAAAGTGCCCGAGAATGTTATCAACAGTACTAGCATGGCAATGTTACCGTTCGTAACGACCCTCAACATTTGCGCCGACAAACAATCCGCAAACTGCAGACAACGTAAATCACCACTGACGTTGAGCGACCGACCAACTGGAACTGCGCGAGAATAAACGTACCTTGGCGTCGTTATTATAGCCTTGCGACAAGCACGCTAACTTCCTTCCAAGCTGTAATTCTAATAAAAAATGTCATGCTTATTTCTCCTCCCTCAAACCTCTCCACCTGATCGAAATCTGTTCAGTGAATCCTCATTTCTCATGTCCGTTGCTCAGCATCCCCACTTTATTTCTTATGCGAATACACCATATAACTGTTGAACAATTTACTTGAAACCACTTTACTATCAAAAAATACGAGATCGAAATCAACAAATCTCTCCTTTGACTACAAACTATATGATTTTCAACGCCTAAACTGAAATTTTAAAAGAGATCTTAACATGTGCCGAATTTGCGATTGTCGAGCCGATCAAATCATCCACGTCCCGTCCATCCCTCCTCGCATCCTCTTCAAAAGTGATAAAAAAGCAACGTGACGCACCATTCCCACCATAAAACTCCCACCTGACGAGACAGAAAATTTCCCTCAAATTCTCTCAACTATTCTATAATCGTGAAAGAACTCATTATTTAAAAGAATAAAACGGAATAAGAACTTTTAGGAAATCAGTCAAAGAACTGAGACAGTTCAAATAACTACTTAAATTGACTATGAATAAACAAATAATAATGACAAGCGAAAACTCCTCAAGTAATAATCCAGTGGGTTGGTGCATCATCTCGGAAAGCGAAACTTCACGGGTTCAAATCCGCATTTCCGAGGCAATCTTTCCACCTGTCATTTAACAACTTCCAGATCTCAAAAGACGTGTAAATATAACACATCGTGTAACGAGAAGGTGGTGAACTGCTTTATCGAAATGAAGGGAAGAAGGAAGACATAGGTGTGCCAAGCGACCTTTCACCTATACACTACATAACCCTCTCTACTACATGTGAAGGCACCATACTTTGAAGATTATAATGACTTCTTAATCGAACGAGCATCCGAACTCCTCTGTTAGACATTGTTGATGCATATCGGTGAGTCTAGCGCGGACATCATTCGAGATCGCCAAGAAGTCGACAGTTGTGAAGTAATCATAACGTGATAACACGCAATCTAATCGAGCGTGAATATATCTGTAAATGAACAGAATTACATAATAAGGGATGAAAATAAAACATTTCTGATGAAAGGTTCATAGTCTACCGAACGGTCAGTCCTTCCAGCTATGAGGATGAAAGTTTAAGGATTCAACCCTTCATTATCCTTTTTATTTTCAGCTTCTGCGTTGTCGCAACTACTCTTTGCTTTGCAAAAGCTAACCACGACAAAACACTCCATCCTATCACATACTTTTTTTACGGCATTCAAGCATATGTCCAATATCATAACAGTAAGTTTGGTCGATACTAGTAACAACTACAATCATGATAGGTGCTATATATTTCTACTTTCACCCATTCTCCGGATGCCGTTGGCGTTCACCGATCTGATTGTAGTACATCGAAACAACAACTGAAGGCAAACCTCTTCTGCATTTGCTGAGTGGAAAAAGCACCAGTTCGCTGATTCCAAAAACGTTCCACATGCTCGAGGACAACATCCTCGGGTGGCAGCGGATGTTGTGAGAAATCAACACCACATGATGCGCACTGAATGAGACCAACGTTGAGATCGCTAAGGAACACAACGTTGAATGGCTCGTCGTTATGATATGGCCGTGTAAACCGCCGCATACTTGGTTGTGCCATACGCTCCATCTGATATATTTTAATTATGCTGCACACTTTTATCAACATTTGAGAGCACAAAAAATGCTGATGAAAAATTACGACCCAACTTAAATAAAGATTTCGCTTAGAAATTCAGTCGTATTCGTCATTTTTCATTTTCACCTTCATTCTTTATGGTATTCGTTCAAGTTCTGGTCCTATATTAAACCAAATATCACAACGCCATAATCAGCTAGAGCCTCAAACATTGACCAAGTAAAAGCATCAAAATAAACTAACAACATCCTCATGTGTTAGTGGATAACCGTCAGAAACATCATCATCGATGCCTTCCTCGTAAAGAGTTATCGACGATGGTGCAGCAATCGAACCTGAGCGTTTTGCCTGCTTTGCTGCTACTGGTACCTCATCACCATCAAGTAATATACGCTTTCGTAAATCACTTCTGAAAATTCACTCACTCATTCATAATAGCGATCAAATGCCAAAAGGTCAACAGCTAATCATACTATATGCATATCATATAACATTTAAACCCCTCCCGCCTTCTTTCATCACCTATACTCATGGTATTCCATTCGAATATCAAGGTATAAATGCACCTCAATGAAAATAACAATTCTGGATGAAGACCAGGTAAGGAATGTTCTCTGTGCTGCAGGGCTGTAAAATCGAACTCACAAAAGTTACAAATCTTTTTCAATGCAATCCGTTCCATCCTATCCCACAGGTAGAATTATAAACCCGTGAGCTTGTATTCGGAGAAATACGCTAAACAAAAGTACTCTGCCTCTCTTACACATATGTCAAGACATCAGTAAAGAAGGTTTCTTTTCAATAAGTACAATGGATTTACGGCTGCCTTGGCCGGAAAATCAAGACGAGCGAACTTCATACGAAATGCTTGAAGCGCTCATTACGCAATTGCAAAAAACCTTATTCCTCTCCATGAATTGCTTGAAAATATCATCCATGAATGAAGAAACTGCTGCTGCAATGCAAAATAATTTCGCTAAATATGGAGAACTTGCTTATATTTTCAGGTGAAATTCTGCATTATGAGACAGCAAATCCGAAATAATTCCTTAAAATATTGCCCTTCAGAATTTTCCTTTATTTATTTCCTTCGAATTTCAAAAGACTCCTCAATTTCTGAAAGAATATTTTTTCCAAATCCTTCTCCTCAATCTCTGCCGCTTTAGATATCTCGTTCTTCAAAAACACAAACATGACGATGCTTCATCTTAAATGCATGAAACTCTGCTCACTGTCGCTTCGATTTTTCGTCCTCTTTTTTGCTCCTTATCTCTGCGAGCACACTTGGCTCCTTCCTCTGATAAGCCTCCAACTTGGTTCTTGAATTGCCATGCGGCATCGGCTCGATCATTGAATTCGGTCCTATGTCATATGTGACCAACGCATATCTTAACAAGAAATGTATTATTTATAACGTCATCTATCATTAACTACTAAACTGGAGACCAAATACAAACATGATTACAACGCACTTTCCGCCTACTACAAATATATGAACATATTAGATGGGTTAAAAGGACTTGTAGGTCATGTGGAGATCCAATAATCAGATCCAATGTACGGAAGTATTATTCTACTCATTTAACGAATTTTCTATTCGTTCCTATATTCACTCTCTGCAAGCTGTTTTCACAATCTCGCATAGCAGCCTCACTTCAAGCACCCTCTCCTCAACGGTGCATGATACACTAATGACTTTCTGGACCACACGATTATTCCCAGCCTTCAGCCAACGTCTTCGCTTACTTCCCTTTGACACCTTCCCACTCATTATTCAACAACATTAAGATGCTGCTGTACAACTTCGAAAAATTGCTTCTCTCAAATAGACCTAGACTTTACAAACAGGCATGCGAACAGCCCTAACGAAAACAACAACATCCCCATGACGCGAAGAATGCTCGTCACTTCTCTTTCATCAGTTACTCACTAGGATGCACTACTCAAAAAACAGAGAGGAATGTTCCTTTCAAAACAGCTCAACTCCCTCAGCAATCACCGGCGTTCCTAATTAGGGTGCTTGCTAAGCATAAACCAGAAAGTGCTCTTGAAAAAAATATAAATCCAACCAACATAAACACACAAATATGTATAAGACTAACCTCGAGTAGCCATGTTCGCTGCTCAACTGCCAAATGATCTTGCGCACTGAGCCATCGGGAATGGCATTCGGGTGTACGTATGTTTTTCGAGTGATAACGAAATCGTGCTCGCCCTCTACACAGCGCATCTTGTCACGATTGTAGAAGAATTTACGCATTGTCATACGGCGTCCTTGAGACGCATTCCACTGACCTGAAACTCATCCCATCCTACAGCAGCACGAAAAGTGATAAATGGGGAGGGGGATAAAAGACAAGAGAAGAGGAAGGAGCTCAGGATAGAAAAGCTGGGGATATTCGATATAGGAAAGGAATCGAATAACATAATTACCTCGCTTCCTATAGATATGATTAGGTTTACAGAGTACCGACGGACGTAGCAGATGCCACGTACCACAAAAAACATTTTTAAAGAAACATTTTTTGAAAAATGCTGGGCGAAATTGACTTCAGCTGCTCCGGAATACTCAAAATACATTACTTCTTTTGCTGCTTCGCTTTACAAACAGTTGATGCTCAGAACTTTCACTGCTCCATCTTCAAATGGGACACTATCAAATGATTTCGTTTATGTACATATAACCTCTCCCTGCTGAATATTTACAGAAGATACGAGTTTTACTTGTTACAGCCATTGAACACTTATCTTCTGCCATCTTCCCTCAGTCACAGTTCTTTAGACTGACTATTTCTGGTAGAAACAACATTGGTTTTTGGCAACACTAAACAGTTTATTATCACAAAACCTTTAAAGGTATAAAAAATATAATTTGCTTCGGCGGTCCAGCTGTAAATCATTCGCTGGTTGAATCAAAAGTTGTAGGGTTGGGACCGCTACAATTGGCCCTACGATCTCAATTCAATTGACATCACCAGAAAACCCGGAGAACAATTCTCCTCATCACAATCAATGACGTACAGTCCGTCGTTTATGCTACTAAAAGCAAAGTCACGTGCTATATTAACGCAACATTTAAATGTTTCGGCTCTACCGTTGAATGCATTTCTCAAAACATCCAACTCGTAGCTAAACATCGAATCAGAGAACATATATGCCCAATATTTTGTAGACGGGTATTGAAATGCTCTTAATAATTATTACTTTAACGCTAACATATCAACTAAGTACCACATTCACCCATGCTAAACTTAAACTATTACCCAAAAAGTTCCAATTATAAAATTTTTCCACTGGTAAATGAAGGAGAAAGAGTAGAGTGAAATAAAATAAAAATAAAAATAAACTATAAGAGTTAGTACCAAGGTTATCGGTACTGAGATCAGTGACCGCCACTCGAGTCGTATCCACTAGAAACGCCAACTGAACACCGATCTCGGTTGGCGCTCGCACTATATCCAAATGTGGAACAACAGTGCACACCGGTTCATTTAAACTACAAGAAATAAATAAACAAAACAAATAAATAAATAAAAGTATGCATATATATATCTTTATCTATATCTTTAACGTATATATATTTAATTACTAATTACACATATACACGTATTTACCATTCAATCGGTAAAGCCATGAGTCGAAGATTAGATCATTCAGGACTTATGCAACAAACTTAACGGGGTTCACCAAAAAAACTACAAAATGTAAGGGAACTGATACGCCGAAAATAAAAGAAATGGAAATGCACTTCACAAATTCTCTCAATATTCAAATAAAAGCCTACTGCCCAGTATCATATAACCGAACGGGATAGCACCAGTAAATTAAGATATAACAATGCTAATATAACATCGTTTGCATCCTTCCTGAGCATGGCATCTGCATATTTTTTAAGGGGAATTTTCTCAGCCCAATTGGTAAATTTAAGTTAAGGTTTTCATTGATGACCGTTCTCACATCACGTTGAAACGTCTCGACCTCAATCGTTAGCATATTCTCAGAGGCAAAGCCTCAAGTACATGGCTTAAATGCCTTCATCTCATCCCCTCCTCCCATAAACTACACGAATCTTCCATGGCAGGGCAATGATCATTTTCAGAAACTCCTAATGAGAAAAAAGTGATTCTGAATGGGCAATAAGAATTACATATAAAGCCGGATGGAAATCACGAGAAAATGGATAATTAAGCAACGCATATATTCAAACAAAACTACTGCAGCTCTTATTCTTTATGGCATTTCAATGAATTTTCTTTTTCAAAGAAAGGATTCAATTAAAGCAAGAGAGTAATATCTATTTATGCAAATACTGTGAGGAAGAAAGTGAAAACTGCTGTGAAATGCACCTACTTCCACGGTTGTAATAAAATATCGATGGGAAGATCATTGATAGAATTGATGAAACGGCGTCGATAAACCGGATCCGATGTCAGTCTTGCAATTTCATCTGATAACGTTCTGCAAAACACAATTTTTGCAACGTGACAGCACCACATCAACAGTGATGCACAACAGAGTCCGACTAGGATCGCGGATTTATTACTATTATTGCGCTACCTGAGAGCACTGGCAATTACTTAGCTCGCTTTCACCCTCGAACAAAGAGAAACACATCCAGAAACGCAGCAGTCAAAAATATTTGTTGTAGCCGAAGTCATAACATGTCAAGCACTTCCCACATGCTCAGTGCAGTCATTAAACTTAATGTCTAAAAATTAGGAGATCGAATTCAACAGAAACACTTTTCCTCAATTCTGGTAACCTTATGAACTCAAACAGACCACTGCAATTCCAAACGTCGTTCTTAAAGACAAACTCGAATAAACGCCGGAAACAGCACATAATACCAACGACCGCCAAAACTGACGGATAATCTAAGAAACGCGGCTATAACTTTATTCGATCAAGAATAAACCAATCCTCATAACACAGTTACCGCTCATCGTCTGGCAACAATGCTGGCACATGTTGAGATCGCCTTGCATTCGCCGGTAGCATCAGTGTTGCTCCATCATCGATACTATACGATAACAGTGCATATCTAAAAATCGAGATTAGACAGAACACTGCATGTTCAAAAAAACATTTAAATTCACGACCATGACTTAAAATCCAGGTACAGCGCGGCAACATCGCTTGTCTGATATGCACATCCACAAATCTCAACTTATTACGCGCACTGTCGGCACATATTCATGTATGCGTCCTCCTATCTATCTGTATTCGTGGTAGTTTCAACTGGAAAACACCACTGAATCTATAGTGCTAAGAAATTTGCTAGGTGCAATTTGCAAGATAGGATGATATGCCGCAAAACCGCTCACGCCAAATTTCTTGCCGGTTTCAGTCGACTCGATTTCCCTGTTGCACAGTCGGCCGAGAAAAAAACGAGTTCTTTTAAAAGGTCTTTGCTCGCGAATTCAATATTTTTCATAAGAGAAGGCTTTATTCCAAACATTCTATTACTTGCACACAACAACAAGCTGCTACTGCCCACGGCTGACTGACTGGAGCGTAAATTTTAGGGAAGAATTTCTCACTATTTTCAAACGCCCCAACTTAAAGTAGTTTGGACACAACGATGGGCATATGAAGCCGACTCTGTCGAAGATATCACAACCAAAGCTTCTCTGATTCATCAGTCGAGACTCCAGAGCAAACAAGCTGACAGAGGAGAAATAAACAAACATGGTGATAGCAGAAGAGGATGAAATACAAGGACCTGACGATATTTAGATTAGAACATCAAATCCCCATAATAAAATACTCCTAGAGGATATATGCTTACTAAGGCTTGTCACGAACTACGAAATTTCACAAGCAGCCTATTATAACACTATTATCAAGCTCCAATAATTATAGGCTCTCTGGAATTACCAAATTTAAATTCACAAAATCTGCAACTCCAACGTTTCCGTAGAGCAATAACGTTTCACCTACCCCATATATGATAACGGCTAAAAAAGCAAAAAAAGTACTTAAACGGCTCCTATAGAAAACAATCCATATCCTCTCAATTCAAACTTTGTAGTTTCGTCAACGTTCATTCAATTTCATCAAAATCTCTCATCAAATAAACGTATTACGTTGGCAAACATCAATTAGTTACAATCCTAAGCGGCATGCTGCTTGCCTAAATGCACCCCTAACTGCCGCTCATTTCCTTTCAGTTAGCTGTATCTGCCTCCTTCAAATATGGCATAATATGAAACGATGATTTCTAAAAAATCTATACTTGAACTTTCCATTCTCTCTGTCAACATATCACTTTTCCTTCCATTTGCGCCAGCCATATGAACACAAAATTACCTCGTAAAGGTACCATCAGATCGTTTGCACTGCCATATAACTCTAGCGATCGAGTTTGGTGGATCGCAATAAGGGTGAGAGTATTTCCTTCGAACGACACAAAAATCATGATTGTCTGCTGAGCACCTTTGTCCCTCGCGATCATAGAAGAATTTTATCACCGACATACGTTTACCTTCTTTAGCATTCCATACGCCTAGAAATATTCATTAAACAGGGCACTGAAATTATTGAAAGAAATTAGATTGAGCACATTGCTACTGCGGTCTGAAGGAACGATTAGGACAATAAACGAATAAAATCACTCATACACGCCCTAACAACCGACAGACTTTTCCTAAACGAACAAACAAACTTTACTTCACACCAACTATTATAAAAATAGAAAGCTGAAAACCTTCCAGGCGAATACTGACAAAACGGAGAGTTGAAAGGGATCTCTAAATCAAAGCTCGCGGTGCACGTTCCCTTATCTCCGAAAAAAACATTTAACTCACAGCTGCAACATCACGATTAAGGCAAAATAATGGCATTTATTTATTCCTTTGAGGAGGTGGGGGTCGCTGATCATTGCGCTTCTCTCTTTGCGCTCGGCGATATACGCATTCCAGATGCTCATATCTGCTTTTGCAGAACAACACATAATGGAGGGTATTCTACGAAAGAATTAAGCACAAGACACCTTCGACCGAATCAAATCATGTGCCGCAACGTCGCACGACAGAACTTCCAGTGAGAAAGACGCAATCTAACGGCTCCTTTTTTCTTTATTGAATCCACTGCTAGCCTCCCACTTACCTTTTAGAAAATTTTAAAATGAGACAATCTCTGTACCACTGTATATAGAGAGGTCATCAACAAAAAAGCAAGAATACCCCGCGACGAAGTGTCGACTTTTGTTGGGAAAATTTCAACACTCAATGAACTAGCGCCGGTCAATACCACCTATTGACCTCTTGCGGTCCGGCTTATTCGCCCACATAATTATCCACAGCGGATACGAACATTCAAGGGATAAATCTGAGAAGGCAACGCACCAAGATTGTCGTTCCCGATTTCGCTACTAGGCATACGAGGCGAATCAACAACGAATGACATTTGCGCTCCAATACCAGTCAAATGAATCTGTGGCACCACACGATTTACAGGTGCTATATCTTCGGTTCTAAAAGTTAAAAGTACTATCATCTTTACTTAGAGAATATTAGCAACGAGCCAGATGACTTCCATCTCACTTCAAAGGAAACCTGCTTTAAGTATCATCTCCAAATGATCCATCTCCAATAAGTTGTGATCTCTCATCCGAAAAGCGACAGTCACAAAAAGTTCAGCACTTTCATCTTCCACACGCGTTCTACCACCACCATGGATCAATCAATATACATAAGTATCAAGAAAATCAACAAATCAGTCTAGCCGCTTGGATAACTGCTCTCGAAATTTTTAAACGGAGAGGGAAGAAATAAAATTACTCCAACAGCACAATGCACGGAAAATTTCGAAAACTCGCAACTGAGAGAGAACTTTTTAAAAACTTGATTCGTCAGTAATAAAGAGCCATTAAACGATTACCTATCGATCAGAGAAACCCTTAGCTTGTTCAAAGGAAAATCATACCCATATCTGTTAATAACCCCTCATTATAAAGAAAAATCTTCCTTGTCAATTGTGCTTTCCAAAATCAACTATGCTTTCCGAAATCAAATTGCTCTCCAATCGTGATTCCCGAAAACAAAGCTCACTTCCCGCTTGTCCAAATCTCTTTTCTCGACTCTATTCCATAACATCTCTCCATGCTATCTTATATAATCAGGACGACCTCAATAAATGTGAATAAATAATCAACAATTCGATGGACATACATTTCTTCAGCTCTCAGTAAATCGAGCGGTAACTCACTAATCGAGCTTATAAATGTTCTCGTAAACGGTACGGCATCTGTAAGTTGTCCGATACGTTCACTCATCTCTCTGAAAATTACACCCTTATGTCCAGCAGAAAGTTGTACAGCTGCACATATTGTTTAAATTTTAACAAGCAAAATGAACGTCATACACTTCAAGTGTTGCAGTATAAAAAAGGCGTCGAAAAATAATTCTTACATATTAAAAAAAGACTATAAGTCGAGATGGATTTCCTGGAACAGGAAACTTTCCGGGCGTTGCATACCATAATTATTTTTCTAAACTACAAGCTGATGTTGGCCCCATGAGCTGATTCGTCTCCCGTTCTCATCGTCGAAACGATCCGCTTATAGCCACATTTATTATTATTTTCCCATACGCATCATATGCACTCTGAGGGATAAAAACTTCAACATACTCGTCGGAAATAGCAAAGAATTTATTCTGCTGGACAGCCGGACTCTCATCAACGTTTATTTCAGACACCTCGTCATCGGACATCTCTTCCACATTCACCTGAAATACGGCAACAAATGACAGAGGCTAAAGAATACTTGATTTAAATGATGGTGACAGGAGAGGTATGATCACCTAATAGACAACAAATTTATCCAAGAATACCACGAAAACTGCAGGAATCGTTGCAACTGCTACCCTCCCTCTCCTCCCTCACATAAAAAAAGTTCTACCAGCGCCAAATCTTCCAATCTGTTTCACAGTGCAACGTTTATCTCAACGTAAAATTCCAGCCCCGAACTCTAACCCCCCTTTCGCATAACATAAGAGAAACTTTAAGAACCTGTCAGCTGTATTATTGCTCATTAATAAATGCCTACCGCCTGTATCATAGTTTATTTTGATCCATCGATTTGTGAGAAATCCTCAGATATTTATGGCTTTAAAAAATTCGCACAACTTTGAAATTGGGCGATTCTCCGTTTTACTTCAATTTGACCCGAAAAAGAACTCACCTCAGTGCTATCATCCAAATCAGACATGCCGGCTGCACTGTTTCGACCTTCTATTTTGCAAACACGAAGTTGCCTTCCACGTACACCTCTCTTCACCACTTCACTTGGAAATTTCCTTACGTATGCCATTTGATTGTTTTTGGAATTGCCGTGTGGAAGAGGCGGCACATCGGCTCCTGGTGCCAAATAATAAGAAATAAGCGCATATCTGAAATAACATGAATATTAATAAAAAACATCCTAAAAATTGAACAGCGGTGATAATATCACCTCTAAAGACATATCACAGCCACAGTTAATCGATTCAACGCTTTTACCGTGGGTGTGGAACAATGCAATCCTCGTTTCTTCGTATGTATTTCATCTCCTACTGAAGCGAATTTGGCACCATTATCAGTGATAACGTTCACTAAATCAGAGTTTTCCCAATTGAATACAAATACTAATTCCACTTGAACCACTGATCTAGAATTATAGAAAAGCTTCACGTTTAGGCCTTTATCATTTTCCGTATTTCTTCAGCAGCTGGCAGTTCCCTCTATTAGCTCTAATAGCCCTCTAGTATAGATCTACAAGCAAAAATATGCATCAGAAAGGTACGTGAATTTGTTGCTTACTGCTTTTGAGTCCCTATTTAACCTTTTTGGCAACAGAGAGAGAAAAAATGAAGTAACCAACAATCAGGATGTGCTATGATATAAAGACAACCAGAACCTGACAACTAAATCGTCAGTAGTCGTGATATACCTTAAAAGATCCATTATTTCGACCTAGTTCACTATCAAATCGATGAGACTGACAAAGTTTAATCAAAAACAACTGCAAAATTGTTGCACTCTACGTGAAAAATCAACGTGCTGTCGGCTGCGCGAACATATGCCCATCTTGACGATCCAAACACACAGGTATGAACTCACCTGCAATATACTCCTCCCTGATGGTCCAAATATATAAGTGGAAACTCACCTGCAATATATACCCTCCTTCTTGACTATCCAGATCATTTTGCGCACAGATTCGGGTGGTCTACAATACGGGTGTACGTATACGCGTTGAACGACACAAAAATCGTGATCGCCTTCCGAACCTTTCGACTTTTCTTTATAATAAAACTTGCGTACATTCATTCGACGACCATCTTTCGAATTCCATGCACCTATACAAAAACATTAGAAAATTATACTGCTGAATTTCTTCTGTGCAAAAATTATTATTCCATTCATTCAACTATACATCCTTCATGGAATTTTTCACCTCATCGATGACTAATTTGTGCAACGAATGTTTTAAAAAAAAGTGTCTCAGTGGGTACCTTATTCAAAATATCAAAATCAGCTGCCGAATTCAAAGGCTTAATACAGTCACGTGGAGATGATACATATTTCAGAAGATAAATAAACCCACCTAAAAAATAAACGGGACAAAAATGGAAAAAAGAACGCACCAAGATTGTCAGTGCTTAGATCCATAACAGGCACTTTCGTTGTATCGACAACAAACGTCACCGTCGCCCCGCATCCAAGAGGATTTAGTTTGGGTACAAATGTACACACGGGAACCGTTTCATCGAGTCTGTAATACTCCACCCTTAGTTGACTCTATTCCATCAAGAACGATAACTGACTCTCCCCAACCATGCTCCCTCAAACAATTTCACAACCTTGAATTTATATTGTACCTCGCTCAATCTGGACAGTATATATTGACAGTATTCTTTCTGCCAAGAGAGCGACGAAGGATGTACAACTATACTCACAGCCACCATAAATTTTCAAACGAAAGTGATTTCCCGTTTCCCACTTTAGTAGACAGAAGTCTGAGAGAAGCGTAAAGGGGGGAGGGAGGCGTAGAACGAAAGTGATTTACTTCTCGTTATATACCATACGGTCAGGAATACAAAAACGATTACGTACTGGAGAACCGATCGGCTAGAGAGCGCAAATGTTGTGCTCCAACCATATTTATCCCTCAGTCCGGCTTCTCATTTTCTTTCTGATTCCAAGGAGGCGAGAAAATGAAGTTGCAGTCATGGTCGACTGTGACTATGTTTCATCGAGACAACCCATCTCAAGAGCAATCAAAAGCACTCTTTCGTAAACATTACAGTCACAAAAGTACGTCCTCTCTACTGCATATGCCCATAACGTTCACCTGTCGAAACCCTTTAGAGAAAAGATGAGTCGAAGAAATACCAATCGATGACTGAACGGTCAGAGCAACTCATGACGACGCCACTCTTACGGAACTCTGGAGGGTGTCCTCGAAGATCGGTGCCCTCACTCTCCCTATCAGGAATTTCTGATTCACTAATTTTAAACTAGCACCTATCTCGCCGTTATCGTCCAGCAGCGGTTTCTTTGTGTCCCATCCCTGATATTCCCCATGCCAAACAGTGTTTTGCGCCTTGCAAATCGAATCATTTCTTGCACGGAGAAGATATTCCATGTGCTGTTATGTCCTAAATGGGAAAACGAATATGCTAGTAACCCTCATGTCAGAATGGTGAACACAACTAAATGGAAATGCGGAGGAGCTCGGTGAGAAGTGTTTAAACTGAAATTGATTCTTAATGAAACAAGAAACTCCACTGGAGAAAACAAAAAAGACATTTTAAAACCAACTGTTCTTGCAGCAGAAGATCGAGTGGCACCGTGTTTATCGAGTGGATATAAACTTGCTTATAGACAGGTGCGAATGTCAGCTTGCTCAGGGTGCTGCAACAACGTCAGCTCGCTCAAATTTACTGCACTCTATTTTACTTTAATTTCACTTTCAATTTCAGTACGTATGTGACGATGCAAACGGCATAAATAACTTCGTAATAACCACGTTCTACACTGGCAGATTAGGAAAATGACTTAGTGCACTCAGTAGGGCAACAACTCCTTTAAAAGGTACCATAAATTCAAGGCGTCCAAGAATATAAAAGAAGAGAACGATGGTAAAATGACGTAAAAAAGAGAATCAAAACATTTAACTCACTCGTCATCCAATGGCGGTAAATCCCCAATCATGACCGGTCGTCTACGAAAACCATAATCACGAGCCCCGAGATCGCTCGTGCCAACCTCTTCAGAATGGTCGTAATCAGAATATGGATCCTCGAATTCCTTCAACAACATAGTTGCAAAGAAGACGAATTAACAGATTATGGTTCCTTACAAGCAGAAAGCGCACATCTTCAATTCAATGAAACTTTATCTTCTCGAGATACTCAAGTCTGGCCAAGGTTTATTCACTAAACGCTTATTTTATTGAAGAGAGGTATTCTACCAAACGAAAAAGTGCCGACTGGTCACTTATTTATCCATTTCACTGATCTAGCTATGACCCACTGCTTTTCGAAACAAAACTGAAAACTGGGCCCAAAATTCGACCTATCAGAATCAGGATGAATGCCTCATTCTCTTCTTTTAGTTCCATACGCTATATCCTGCACTACCAGTTTTATTTCCTACCGATCCCACAAAGCCCCTATCATGTCTTATCACTATTTCATAAACTCACCGCGCCGTAGTCTTGATTGAGTCGATTCAGAAGCGATGATAGCGGTTGCATTCCGCGATATGAACCGCAACGTGATGGACCGGTAACGTCAAGAAATTCGCTCTTTATAATTCCGGCTGGGATACGAGGCACTCCATCCACATACGCATCTGCCAATATGCAGTAAGTAATCAGCGCATACCTGAATGTGCGAACGCTTTTAAACTCTCTTATAGGATACAAAACATTAAACTGAAGCATTAATCGACCCCCTTCTACTACCATGCGTTACGTTTCCTTCTTCTCCTTCTCCCTCCCCGGTTTGTTGAGCATTTACATCCTCCAAAGTTCCCCAGTGCATCAGTAAAATATTTTGGTCTATCACAGAGTACAAGTGATTCAGATGCATTAGAAGAATTGCAGTAATATCTCATCATACATTTTTAATTTGAGCTCATACAGCCTCAATGACAATATCTGCTCAAAAAGTAAAACATCACCTTATGCAAAGACGACAAATTTTTAATAAAAATTTTCTGCTGTAGCTGTTCACAATGTGCCAAATTATTCCCAACGTTAACTTGAAGGTACTGCACATAAACGTGGAATGAGGCAAATTTCTATGCTGGCCTCATAAAACAGCTGAGAAATCTCAGCCTCTCAACAATATGCCGCAATCGATTACAACACAACCGATCGAAAACTGATAACGAGGTAGTTTCTTTGAAATATTCATGACCGCTCATTGTTTCGTCTATCGGACGCTGAATAAACAGATTAAATAAACAAATGAATAAATGATAAAAGAAGCAAAGGAACATTTTAAAGTAAACTTGAAACTACGCTTCACAAGATCGGAGCTAAAAACTTCGCCTAGATTTTTTGCACTACTCCAAACTGGAAATAGTATACCTTCTCGAAGACTTTACCCCCACTCTCCCACAAGAAAAACTCTACTGCACTAAACTCTCCAGCTTAAGATAAGCTTAGAAGAAGATAATCGACGCGAACATACCGGCAAGTATCGTCCTCTTTGGTGATCTGCCAAATAATCTTCTTAATTGAACCTGGTGGCACACAATGTGGATGGACGTACGCCTTCCTTTGTACACAAAAGTCATGACTCCCAGGCGCACATTTCGTCTTTTCTTTGTTAAAGAAGAACTTCGTCATCGACAGGCGTGCACCACCCCGCACATTCCACGGACCTGCAATTAGCTCTGCTCACAATGAAAAACCTCAAACTCATTCAAGTCTATATGGATACGATACTACACGAAAGAAACCTCAGAAGGTAAAGCTTCTCCAAAGCAGAGAAATAATTAAAATTCTTTTGAATGGGAATTTACTCCTAACTGAATTCCCACGCCGAACAGCACAATCACTCTATACCCCTATCTGATAAGAAGTATGAAATGAACGAACAACATTTCAACATTTATTACAGAAATAAACCAACATACCAAGGCCATCGAAGCATAAATCGGCTGGATTAACTTTCGTCGTATCGACTATAAACGACAATGACACCGGATAACCAAGCAAACGGATTTTCGGCACACTATCGCATACTTCCACATCCAAACTGAAATCCACTTCAATAATACAAGAAAGATTGTGACAGAGCCAATTTATATGATCCTTGAGAATCAAATCGTTTATATGAGTGTTCCATTAGAACGAAGTGAATTACTTCATTCGCACTTCAAAAGGCGAGTTGGATATAACTTAGTGCGTATATAATCTAAAGAAATATTCATTCGTAAGAGTGCAAAGAGCTGAAATGGAGAATAATAAAATTAAGAAATTTCTCATAGAGAGAGAAACCGAAATATTTTGTCGGTTACTCTCCAATGAACATCAAACATAGTCGAATTTCTCCAAATATTCTAAACATTGGCGAAAAGAGAGCGGATGAAGCTATCCGATGAATATAATTAAACACCATGTAATGAAATTATTGAGAGAAAATGAAACAAATCCGAAAAAGAAAGCTGCTCGTGGAAACTTCCCACAGCACATACAAGAGTATACATTTTAGCACTTCACTGAACATTTTTCTCTCACCACTGCCATAAAAAAGTAATAAAATACATCACAACGGCAATAAACTGAAGGTAAGAACATACGGTCCATGGCGCAATAGCAGTGCAACCGGCACATCGACAATTGAACCAATGAACTTCGCACGGAATACAGGTGAGGTGGTCACCTGTGCGATAATGCGATCTTGCTCCCTCAAATATGGTATTATATATCTATTTATTTAGTTCTACTGAAGAAAAGAAAAGCGACAAAATCCGATATGCAAATCAATTTTTACGCTTCTTCTTTAACTAATTAATAATTCTACAAATCTATTTCCTACAGAGACAGCTTTGTGAAAATCCAAACTCCAAACATGTCAACGACGGAATCAAGCCACGAAAAACTAAGAAGAAATTGGATATTTACATGAAAATTGCGGAAAATCCGAAGAAAAGTCCATAAAAAATCTGAGAAAACCTCAAAAAACTCAAACTTTAAACACATCACGAGTGGAGTCAACGAGAACAACAGCAAATTCACAACTCATCTTCGACTATGCCCAAAGGTCTAAGACCGTAGCTTCTTTCAGAAAAGTAAAAATCTAGCTTTCATTTAGATTTATCACCCAAAAGACAATCCAAATACTTCCGTTAAGAAAGAACAGCAACACTAGGTCATAAAATAATTGCCCTCTAATGAAGCCGTTCTCTCAAATCTCTACCACTCATTAAGGCAACGCTGAAATGTTAACTTTCTCACCCTCACTGACGCCTGCAGATGGAGAGAGGTAAAGTGAAGGAATGGAGGACAGGGAAACGTTCCTTAAATATCTCTATGAAGGATGTTCTCCTCTGCTAACTTTTACAGAAGCCGAAGGAAGAGAACAACAGCCTAAACATACTCAATGTGACGTCGAAGAGAAACACCGTCAGTAACATCTGCAGTCGACTTGAGTAATACGGGCGGTTTCGCATTTAAATCCGAAGGAGATCTTAAATTCAAACTGTTCATCGGAAATGTTTGCATTTCAAATGCAACCCACAACAAAATCGAATCAACCGAAGACTTAAAATACCTCTTTCTTCTGCTCTCTCCCCCCTCTCCCCTCCCTAAAGTCAGCAAGCAATGGCAAGGCGAGTTAGGGCAGGAAATGCATTTCAGTTGGAAAAGTGTTGTGTGGCAATAATCGCACTATGAAGAACATCCTTTGAAATGTTCAAAAACCCTTTACTGCTCTCTGAAGCGCGCTTCGTCAATCAGCCTACCTAATCTACCATTTCCCCTACCCCTTCCATTCCTTTCATCCTCTCTTAACTGATATGGTTATAAACAGCCAGTCTGTTAATAAGACTCGGCTAATACGACGAAAAACATAGAATCAAATACTAAGCAACAAAGTTATGAGGCGTAGGATTTAAGCAAATTAAAGAACACGCAACAGGGCGCTGATCTTCAACTGTCCTTCCCTTCTTTTTCACTCACTTAGGCGGTTTTCATCAGTAAATCAATTTTCACTTCGAGAAATCGATAAATACCTACCTTATGAATATGGAACATTCGTTTACCTCCAATCTCATTTGCGCAAAAACCCTTTATCTTTCCGGAATTCAACTCGCTTAGGTAAGACCCTTTTCCATATTCAAATTCCACCGACCTATTTAAATTCCGCTGTCGACCACAATATCTGGACCCTACCACTTTATTCAAATCTTATCTTTATAGCCCACTTAAACCATCAGCCGCACAAACGTAAAACAAGATTAAAGACTGGTCGAATAAACGTACTCGTCGCCATGAACGATGGCTGTGGGTCTTCTTTTCGGAATCAGTACAATCGGTGGTTTTCTATCAAGCGGGCGCCCCAACCTTGAACGTGACAATGATTCATCACCTGGTAGACCTGGTGAATAACGTCGACGTAGTAGAACTTCTCTATAACTTTTTAACAAATTAATTATCACATCCTTTATAAATTCCTTCTAGGCAGCCGTTGATGAGTTATTTACAAAGAAATAACTGGCTTAGGATTCCTACTACTTTATTCCAAATGAATATTCCCCTTTAACTGACAACTAAAGTCAGTACTGTCAATGCAGAAAAGTTTCAAATTAACTCAATTCCATAACCAGTCCTCTCGCCGTAACTTTAAAATACCGATGCAATTAGCTGATGCATTCCCTAATGAATGATTTAAAATGAAGCAGAGTATTACTCAGAGACTTCTTTCATTTTTCCTCCCTCTCCGCACCTCCTTCCCTCACCCAACGTTATCGCTTTGAAACAGTCCCCTCCCCTCCCCTCCCACCCACCCACCCAACGCTGTCGCTGTGAAATAGTCTCCCCTTGAAGCCATTATGAAAGTGCATCTCTCCGTCTAGCGAACATTGGAAATCATCGATTACCTGTTCGGATATCTACCTCCACTTCTTTCAGCAATGCGTCGACTGCTTCGAATTTCAAGTGACGGTGATGGTGACTGGTTGTGAGGTGGAGTTAGAACTGGTGCATCAAGTGCAAAGAACCCATTGTCATCCACATCATTTGGTGGTATGTATTCCTCTTCTTCGGCAGACATTCCTCTAGCACGACCTGAAGTTTTATCTCATCAACTGTGGTTATGAAACAATACAGTTGCGCTGCCAACCTTTTAAGAGAAGGCTTTCATATCCAGTGTATAGCACCCTTAAACACAATGTCCTAAATTAATCTACTACTTCTAGATATGGTGCAGCAATTCACTTGGCTGAGTTCCACATTGGCAAATTCGGCAAAATGCACTTAAATGTTGCTCAAGGATAGACGCTTCACTTCAATTTTTGCCCTTTGTGGCGACCTGAAAGGCGCGGTACACAATTCAAACTGATAGAACGACGGGTGAGTCCACAGCGACGTTAATTTATTCCACGAAGTTGAATAAACGTCTAGGCATGATTTCCTTTCTCACTGACCCCTCTCCTCTCTCATTTATTCGATAAAAAATCTATGTAGTGACTACCCTCACACTGATTGAAGAAAATCGGCCCGACTTAAACCAAGAAATTCTATACTGAAATATCAGCAGAATTCAACGCGCACTTAAAATGCTTCCAACACTTCAAAGTCGAATTCTCATCATAGACGGAAACCTCTCAACTTTGTCAAGTTATGAGGTACAGAGATGTCACCGAAATAACTGCAACGTTGAGTCCACTCAGCTCAAACAAGTCACCACAGAGGTTCTTGTAATCTCAGAGAATCGCTCTACGATTAAGCAGAACTAATTTATCCTCAAATAATACTGATGGTTCAAGGACTTGCTCAGGATGTCGACCTCAACCTAGTACCTCTCCGCACTGAAGAAGTGACACTTTCCCAAGAAGCAATACCCTCAAACACAATTTGAGGGTATTGGTTGGGGAAGGGTGTTGCTGTGCCTCTGCTCTAATAATCTGTCACCGGATCAACAAAACCGGGCATTTTATTGGTGAATACGGCCAATTTCAGAACAAACATTGGCGAAAGCTGAATAATTTGCCTGAAGGAGGATCAGTGGAACTCCTAAATAAGCTTCGAAGAAACAGACTTATTAGAGCAAATTACTCGGAAAAGATATCAAAACATTAGAAAGGAGCCTACAATCCGGGTAAAACGGCTGCCTAGACGAAAAAAGTCTTTCATTTCCCCCTTCGATAGTGTTAGGCTCATTATTTTCCTCTCTTTTTATACGGAAAATAGATTTCTTATTGGAACCGATGTCTCTCATATCTGCTCCCCCAATTATCACAGGCTTCCTTCTTTTGATTTGCCACCAACAACTAATATCCCGATTATCGAATAATATATCTCCGTTTAATCCATAACATCTAAATGCTTTTGCCCAAATTATATGGCATTCCGGATAATGCCATGGATACTTTACGTGAGCAGAAAAGGCAGGGAAAAACTCGGCCCGCAAAACGAACCCCTCTTCAACTGCTCTCTATCTTGGCGCCGAACAGAAACCCTCAATTTCATGTTTCGACACCATCTACATGGTGCCGAAATGCTCCGCAATATAAAGTTCTAGTTGCCAACGTCGACCTCTAGAATGCGCACTGCTGTGCCCCTACACCAATATACTCGGAAATCATCCGCATTTTTTAAAGTTTTTATAGTTGCATATGTATGGATGTGAAATTTCTTTTCTTCTTCAACTAAGCAAAGAAAGGAGGGAGACGCAAATGGATAACCATATATGTATATAACTGAAGGCTGCTCTGCTGTAACCTCGGAACTCGCCAGAAACACGCCTAGGTAACCATTTCTGATTGCTACTTCATTCCTTTTTATCAATCTTTTTTGTACAGTCGCATTTCTTCTTCCCCGCCGAGTCCCGTATTGTGGCAACCTTAATTTCCTATCCAATTTAGCACCCATCTCGTAATAACAAAAATTACTCTACAACGTTATTTTATTACCCCCCCCCCCCCCATCCCATAACACATCCTCGTCATCCTCAATCTCATTACACCTCCCTTAACCACAAGCGCTCCCTCCCCCACCCCACAAAGCACTCATAATCCCTCCCTCTCAATACTTTGAGAAAAGTTTGTAAGTTGAAAACCGCTGAGTACACCTGCCATCATATTCATCAACTGAAGAAGTGAAGAGTGGAGGAAGATGCTTTAACTGTAAAACAAACGACGATCTCATAAAGAATACTTTAATTACTCATCTCTAGAGCAACGACACTACAAATAACAGAATCACAGATGCTGTAAAGCAGTCATAAGCGAAATCAGCACTGGAAAGATCCCTCAATCTGCATATTCAAAGTGGGCCATATGGCAAGGTGTTTCATATTCTTACCGCTTATGAAAACGACTTCATTCACGGTCGATTAACTGCCTCAAAGATGGCCTGCACAGGCCTCAAGCACATCTCTACAGCTAAGCAAATGCAACAAACATTCAATTAAAAACGAGAGAATTCGAGTATTACAAGCACAACGCCGTGCGCATATATAAAGGTATCGACCTTAAGTTATTTTCCGAAACAACAGCTAAGAGGGAAATGCAGAGTTCATTTTCAATATAAATTGCAACAATTTCTTAATTTCCTTCTTTCCACGCAAACATCCTCCTCCACTCATCCTCTCCATATCGATCGAACTCAGCATTGAGTATACTCAACGAATCAACCAATTTTTATACTTCCATAATAAATAAATAATACATGTGTTATTAGGTTCACTACACATTGAAAACAATGAAAAATAGGATGCATAATGGAGTGAAGAGGGGAGGTTGAATGCAAGGCAAGAGGGAAAGACGTTTTAAAAACTCGAATACTTGAGCATTTTCTAAGTCTTCATCGTCTCACGATGAATAAACGGCTTGACGATTCATGAAGAACTTTTAGACTAGACTAAATCTCAGCAGAAACAATCACAGTACTAACAATATGTGGTTCCGTGACACAGAAGCCTAATGCAACTTTGTTATTAACGAGGCTAAACCACGAATTTCAACTGAATGCATAAATGCGCATAGTCCAAAAATAAAATAGCACTTTTTTGGTGTCCAACCTGCATCACAAGAAATTAACTAGACGCGACGAAGAAAGGATCGTGATTCAAGCTTCGCAAAGCTTATGATATTTGCCTATACACTAGAAAACGTGCTCATCACGAGATGAATGCGTTATTCGTCTAACGTGGACACATGGCGTGTCTGCCACCGTCGACTGGCAGTGAAGCGCCGGTGATAAAAGATGCCGCACCACTAGCGAGGAAAGCAATAGCGTTAGCCACTTCTTCAGGATTGCCTGCACGTCCTAATGCATGGGTCGATTTCGAGTGTTCGATGAACGCCGAATACGCAGTCTGATCCATACCGCTACGGCGATGTAGCTCAGTCATTGTTACACCAGGACTGAAATTCTTTATGCTTGAGATCATCATTCGGTACTTCCACATCTCAATATCTTTAACGTCGTTGGCACATGTCAGACACGAACTTGGCGCAAAAACAATATTCTCTAAATGCCAACTGTTTTACCTGGTCTTTAAGCTGAGGAGGAGGGACAGTTGCCTACCACAGCTCATCAAAGACTTCAATAACGTTTCTTTCCTTACCTATTTCACTCTATCCGCTGATTTAAAAAGGCAAAAAAGATTACAACTGGAGACATAATGCTACCGAAAACCCTTGCAATTACTGAAGCATAAATCCTGCAATATTATACGTTTCATCAGAACCTCAGAACTAACATCTGCACTACATTTAAACAATTTCAGACAAGCAACTAAAAAAGTGAACTCACTTGACACAATTCACACGTACTCCCTTCGGTGCAAGTTCGAGTGCCGCGCAACGTGTCAACTGATCGACGCCCGCCTTCGAAATGTTATATGCCAACACATTTGGGAACTGCAATAATTTCGACTAATCTTCATCACTGAATCCACTGCAATCGTATATTACGTAGCAATGAGTGGCGCTAAAATTGAACACCTCAGCTCCATTTCTCACTAATCTTAACTTCCAGCCTCTAAACGGATAATCCACTGACAACCACGGCTTCTTTGGTGGTCTGCAGAGAGCTTTCCTTCACATCCTTTTAACATTTGCTGCAATCACTTCATAAATAAGAACCAGAAGTGTTCATAACCGCTAAAACTTATAGCCTGCCTCTACGGTTCCTTATTTAGCTTTAAAACACCGAATGAGCATTGAACCTGAGGCCTCTTGTGCAACAATTACCAATGCCAGCCACCTGCCCCTTCCACCTCCATCCCACATATCATATACTGTACTTACTGAACGCATTCCATTCACACTGGAAACATTAACGATAGCGCCTCTTGTTTCAATTAGGTGAGGGCAGAGGAGATTCGTCAAATAGAATACGGCTCGTAGATTGACGCTCAGCATATGATCGAACTGCTCCAAGGTTGTGTTCTCGATCGTACCATTTTCCAGTATACCAGCATTGTTCACCTAGAATCGTCCAATTTCCATAAAACCTCAAATGGAACCCCAGGGTTTTAAACGTTTCAGAATTTAGACGTTGCCTGAGAGAAGGAAAAGGAACCAGTTCGCGACGAGGCACTACATTAGTCCAGCCGTTCTACATTACTCATCAACGATTCAATCAACAGTCACGCCAAATGGCACTAATTCACATAAATTCATATAGATTATCATCATCTCTCAACTCTCCAGTTATCTCATGCAAACTCTCACCGGTCAACAAACACAAAAAAATGTCAAGCACAGAGATTTGGGGTGATGTATATTTCCAAGTGCCGTTAATCTAAACTTAAATGCTGAATTAATTCCACATATTTCAAGATTCCGTTTCTTTCCAGAAACAAATAACCCTGCATCCCCTCAAAGATGAAGAGTTCTATACGCTGGACAAGTCAACGAAACGATAAATGCTACAACTAAGGTCAAAAATCTCATACATTATTCATTACTGATCAAATTTAATAAGAGATGCGAATTCCAATAAATATGAATAAGCCGTAAGCAGGCTGTCATCGAAATCGACCGACTATTGAAGTGTAATCATTCGAGGAGAGGATAAATCTATATTGAGACGCGACAGAGCCTATAAAAGATCTCAAAACATCGTAGTGGCATTTACCACTTAAGATATAAGCGCATATAATTACCAGAATATCCAACTTATTGAACTTCTTAATTGCAGCCTCCACCAACGATTTGATATCCTCTTCTTTTGTGAGATCTGCGGTAACGGGGAATGTTTCTGCCTGAAAATCAACGATTCTGCTTAGGAAATTAAACTTTAATTCTTCAATGTTCAGATTCTAAATAAATGAAATGTTGGACCAGAACGACTACAGCCTGTAACTTCAAAACATAAACATGAGGTATTCACGAATACCCTAACCATTAATTAAATCATCTCCATCGTGATGAATATATTCACGTCCGGCAAATAAAAACAAATAGTTGCACTCCAATATTTCATTCGACTGCTGAAAAAATCTTCACACTCAGCGAGTGAAGAGAAATTTTTAAGCCCCGGGGAGGAACCACTGTAGAATTTAAATTTCATTACCTTAACTGTGCGCGGCCTGCAAATTCAGGACCGCATTTCAATGTTGGATTGGCTTGTGTGAGAAACTACTGAAGCCACCGTGATTGAAAGATGGTAGGGAATGAGCCAAATCTAACTGGATTAGTAATGGTAGAATTTTTGCCTAAAATGAGAAACGAAGGAGGGGGAAGAGGGGAAGAGGAAGGTCTGACAATATAAGAATGGGACACATAAACATTACCATCTCCCTCCCTTCATCCTCGGAAGATCAGACCATCCTATAACCGGCCCATTCACCTTAGTACAATCTTAGCCCAACGCGCGAAGACGCTCTCATATATATCCCTCAACGTCCCAACCTTGTTAGTGCAGGAAATGCCACGAAGATTACAAACCCATCTTTAAAAGAGAACATACAAGGAATTCAACAGAGCTGGACCGACGTACAAGAAGCCAGAATATGCTAAATAACCAGCCGGAATATATGACTTTGTCGGTGCTTCTCGACGAGCAAAATTTCTCGAGAGATGTCGCTGCCGATGGATTAAAGTTCGATGTGGAAAGTCTAGATCTGCGATAATGGTTATCTCGACATTCATATAGCACAACGACTGCTCTGAAGGCACAATTAACGGCAAGAAAAACTGCACGGAACTCACCGTTCCAACCTTTGAGAGTTCATCGGCAAGTGCTTGAAGACGATCGTTTGCTCGTCCGGTGATTACGAGTGATGCACCAAGTTTGTTGAATAAGACGGCTGTAGCTCGACCAATGCCAGACGTGGCACCTAAATAAAAATCATAACAAATTGAATTCAACCGACTATCGGATACACAAAAACGTCCGATACTTATCTGGGACCACCTCGCCCGATGATGTTTAACGACTTCGATGATCATATGGGATACGTGAGGTGAGGAGATTTGACGCGAAAGTGCACCCGTACACTTATGAAGGATTCATGCAGAATATAGAAAGAAGCTGTTCGAAAATTCCATGATTTCCTCCGCGAAAGAATCCACTGCAAAAAAGATGAGACGCTCGGTGATCATTGAAGTGCCGATTTTGTAGGAGATTCAATTAAGCAGGGAAATTTCGCGCTATGTATGAGTGTGAAATAGTGTCCCATAAACATACCAGTGATAAGCGCCACTTTACCGCTCAAGTTCACCACAGGTGCCGCCATCCTGCAACATTCACATGCTTACATTCACACAGAGACATCACAGAGGTAGGCGTCCATTGAGGCAATGATTCGGGTACTATTTCGAAAGGGCGAGCAAACCGCCACAACGAACTTAACGAAATTCTTCTCCGCAGTGATAAAATTCGCGCTTTCCGCTTATCATTACCGTGTTGCCGTCGAGCTCTAGAGGGAGCGAACGATCGCCACAAAAGGGGAACACCGTTCGAGGGGGCAAATATCGGCCTTGCACGCGAACTGCAAAAACGCTCTCACCACCCCGGAAAGGGCTCAAGTGAACGGCGCAAAACGGCGTTGCGAACAACAAATCACCGCTCGACGTCGAGATCGATAAACACGCCGCTCACAAGACACGCACATCGCTGAACGCCGAACGCGAACGCACGCTAGCGCTCTCATTGCGAAATCGCCCTCATCTACGGTATCGCCTACGAACTTTCAAATTCCCCACTCTTGAAGCACTATAATTTCCGCATCTTCACATCCACCGTGCTTTCTGGATTGAGTCTCATGTGGGGTCTATGTTGACGTTGGAAAAAGGAAGCAGCGTGGTGGGGAGGGGGTCATATTTGCACGTTAACTACAGCTCCCTTCGGAAGTTTGGCCGCCTGGAAGTGGGAACGATCTCAAAAGATTTAGGAGCTTCTTCAAAATGCCGCACACAAAAGCACTCTTCGAATTGTCTCCGCGGTTTCATATTCTGTGTCGTCGATGGCGGAGTGGGGGGAGGGGAAAGTTGCTGCTCTTTTAATTAAAGAACTTCTGATGATAAACAAGGGGAGATTTTTCATTTTTATTTTCCATACTAAAGAAGCCATCAGAAACTCGGAAAGAAAAAGGTAAAATTCGAAATCGTCGGAACTGAAGACATAGAAATATATGAGAAATATGTTCTTCGAAATTTCATTCTCATGAACATTTCAATCCGTCCCCCCCTCCCCCTCTCCTCCGTTCTCCCCACCTTCTACCAAAACCACGCCCCAATCAGTCTCATCTCATCCAGAAATTTCTCCATCCTACAAATCCGGAGTTTGCTTTGTGCGGATATCATTAATGCATTCATTCCTGACTGTGACGTTGGCGTTCGGGAAGTTATTTTGGTGTACAATTAATCGCCCATCTCAGATATTAAATGTTTCTTTGAATGAATAACAGCTTTGATAAAGCTTTGATATTCCGTTCTTGTTTGTGGCCACTCACGTTTCATTCATTTCTTCTATTTGGGACGATTTTCGGTTCAACTAAACAAGAAATAAATGAATAAATGAATAAATAAATGACTGACTAAGTAAAGGAAATAAATAAAAGTAATTCTAAACAGTTACAAACGTGGGATAACTAATATATAAGTTAGGTTACACTTTCGAAAGACCACAAATTAACAAATTCTCAACCGATAAATGTGTTGTATAAGTTATATGGTAGCGATATTCAACGGTGAGAATATAGAGAAAAGATATATATTCAAGAAATCGCTCTTCCTCTGCTGAAGACGATGACTTCGAATACGGTGCGAATTTCAGGAAGGGGGAAACATTCTCCAATTTGGATTTCTGGAAAGTTTGCAAAGGTAGGCGTATATCGCACTCAACATTGTGTTACCAGAGAGGTTCCCGGCCACAAGTACGAAATATTGTTTAGAGCATCCTGATAGCGGGAATTCGCTTGCCTTCCTCGGAATCCATCGATCCTTTGTAAGCGGAAGGCAATACCCCTGAACGATCGTTTGCTTGCCCGTAGGCGGAAAGAAAGGGCGAGGAGAGGGAATGGGCGGCTCTTGATATTCTTTACGGCTCACGATGTGAAGGATTTACTCGTGAGTCGAGAAATCGTTGTGGCAAATTGCGTAAACAGATCGCTCGTAACATTCGACATCCCTTCCATGAGTTCCTCTCCGCACTTACGGACAAGCAGCTGGGAGGAATGCAGAATTTCGCTTTTGAAGAGAATTACTCCTCGAAGTTCTCTCATCGATAGCAGCAGATAGGGGATTTGTGTAAACAGATCACTCGTTGCTATTCGGATTTGAACTCCATATTCTCGGGGCCATAACGCTACAATCTTTCGGTGTACATCCTTTTGGTGATTGCTTTCTTTACTACAAGTAAAGGTATAATGATGGAGGTTGCAGGGAACTGAGTGCATATAACTGAAAAATCTTCTGATTCAAAGCGTTATTCTTCTGATGGAAAGCCGTTCGGAAGCAAAGAAGACTAACTTGTAACAATTTGGGAGTGTGCTTTTCCGATTTCACTGTATATTTTTTGAATATCAATCGAATTCTTTATGAGGATTATAAAAAACGCATATCGTGCTGGACTCATAGATGCGTTTTTCAACTTTTTGAATATTTAAACCTCTCATCTTCCTCCCATCAAAAAAAGAAAAAATGGTAATTTTCCCGTTTATCTTCACCTATAAATAGTTGCAATCCGAGAGGACGATTCATTCAGCAGTCCTTCTTCTGACGAGTAGCTCGAGTTACTTCGGATATGGCGGCTCCACAATTGGTTCAGCTTCAAGTCGGCGAGATGGTCGACCGCTGGCACATCGACAAGAAGCTCGGCGAAGGTGGATTCGGCGCTGTCTACCTGGTATGCAATTGTGAGCGCCTACAACTGGGGTACAGAGTACACGAGATGGAAGGTTGTTCCATGTATTTCAATAGATCTATTTCTAGCAGTAAATTTCATGAGGAAACTCTGATTACCGGCAAGATGAATTTGTGCCTTTGATGACTTGGTAAGTGTGCATATATGTCCTTGTCCATTGAGTGGCTGATGGGACTGCGAGACGAAAGTGGTCTGTTTCTGTGACAAAACGGTGCGTCCGTAGTCTGAGGAGGGGACGCCGGAAAGGTAAATATGCGAAGGAGGGCAAGAGCATCTTTCATTTGAAGTAGGTGAAGTTTTAAAGAGATAAAGAGTTGGATGAAGCAGTATGAAAGCCACAGATGGTGCTCGCTCTAGCGTATGAAGCTGTGGGTTTTTGCATTTCACCACTTCGCATTACTCCAGGTGGATTTTCCACCTCATTTCATAAACAACCACCTGCTCAAACATTCGTGGTCATTAGTTTAGTTGGTGACGAAAACGACTAGGGAACGCTGGATCCTTCGCAGAGTAAATCGGACGCATTTCTAGGACATCAGATGCTCCTCTGTTAATCCATTTGAGTGTTGCTAATCAAAGGTTGTTTCGAGGTAAACCTGAGTAGGAATCTTAGTGCTGTGAAAGACGTCATCTGATGGCAGGAAATCCTCCAAAAGCGACAATGCTTCAGTGCAACGCTTTCATGCCTTATTCAGATATGTTGTCCAAGTACCGCCGGTGCTCATATTTCAGGTGTCAGATTCTACCGGGACGTATGCGCTGAAGGTTGAGGGAGTGAACGAACAAATTCAGGTGTGCATCATCACTTTATTCTCTCGCAGTTCGGCGGACAACTTAAATTCACGAATGTGTTATCCTGAGCTTGAGTCTGGAGATGACATAACTTTACCTGATAGCGAAGTTGTATGATAGTTTAAAGACTCGATATTCGCCGACAATCGTTCGCTTGAGTCAATGAGGAAGTGATGGCTATTACAGGTGCTCAAAATGGAGGTGTACGTGTTGACCGAGCTGATGAAGAGGAACAGTCGTCACTTCTGTAAGATTATGGACAAAGGCCGCTATGGATCATTCAATTATGTCGTGATGACGGTCGTCGGCAAAAGTCTTCAAGTATGTTTCATGCACTTCTTCACATTGAATGGCACTGTGATTAGCAGAGATTTTTTAAAAGATTCTTCTTGAGGTTTAAGGCAGAGATGATTTTTAAGCCGAATGTTTCTCGCTTATCCTATGAAGTTGTAGGACTTGCGCAAAGCCGGTCCGGGTCAGCATCTTTCAATGGGAACTGCAATTGGTGCCGGTATTCAAGCACTCGAGGCACTCGAGGATCTTCATTCAATCGGATACCTTCACAGGTTTGCCACATTTTGGCGTACGAATCTCAGATTAGGCCGCCTATCTGATGTTGTTCGTTATCGTATGGTCCACACTTCTGAGTTTGAAGTTTTACCTCGAAGCTATACGGGTGTGCTTCAGGGATGTCAAGCCTGGAAATTATACCGTCGGGCGCCCGGAGTTGAACGAACTGCGTAAAATTTACATCCTCGACTTCGGGATGTGCCGCAAATTTACGAATGCTCAGGTATGAGCGTCTTTAATGTCAAAAATTCCGTTTTGCTTTTTCAATTTTCCGTTATCTGCTGACGATTCCCTCACAGTTTTATCTTAATTTAGTGTTTAATTTGCTTAATTAGTTTTCCGTATTCCATTCAGCCTAACCTATTCCAGAATTTTTCCTTCAGCAGTAATCCAATTCCTTTTCCTTTTTTTTTCTGAATCGCGTATAGGATCTTTTTTTGATATCACATGTGCCTTCGTACATAAACAGAGAATTTTAGAACGTGATTCGCAAGCCTCGTGCGGCGGCAGGATTCCGAGGAACGGTGCGTTATGCTCCCATCTCATGCCACCTACAACGTGAGCTTTGTCGCAAGGATGATGTCGAAACGTGGATTTATATGCAAGTCGAACTCACCACCGGGAATTTGCCATGGAAAAATGTTGCCGACATGAACCAGGTATGTTAACGTTCATACTTTCTGGCTAGCTGTATAATGTGACTGTTAGAATGCTCAATATAACCGACGATAAAGCTCCAGTTCATAAGCTGTTAATAGAAGCATCTTCCTCACTGAGGTCATTTTCCGTTTCAGAATTAATGAAGTACTTGTCAAAGTTGGATTGATAGAGGTTAAAAGACTTCTACTCTTAGTTGCGAAACTTCTCTACGCCTCAGTTCTCGAAGATTATCAAAAAAGGTGTCGTCTTTGTCGTAAGGCACATATGAAGAGAAAAATATTGGAAGTTATTGGAAAGATATTGAAAAGGAAGATAAGTTAAAAGTGATGAAAGGCCATAGGAGGGAAAAGTATGCCAGTGTTAAGAAATCCGAATAACAGTGAATAAAGAAATAAGGATTGCTAAATAAATATGCGGTTAGAGGGTCATGACGTACACCCCTCTGTCTTAAATCAACGTACCCGGAAGTGTACATCAGTTTCAAAATCACCATTAATTGAGTTCGATTGAGTTATAGGTGGGTGAGTATAAGAAGCGTTGTCGTTTCGAGCCGGCGATAAATGAACTGATGGGCGGTTGTGCTCCAGAGTTGAGACAAATCATGCAGATGGTCGATGCGTTGAAGTACTACGACACGCCACCATATCAGCAGATCTACAATCTCATGCGTCGTTCATTCCAGTCTACTGGCACTCAAGAATTCCCCTACGATTGGGAAAAACCCGGCGGTGGCATTTTTTAGACCAGCGATGAAAATTAAAAAAATTTTTTTATGTTACGAAGTATAACAATAGATTAGCCCACTGATGTGGGATTGAATAAAACGAATAAACCTCTTTTTCAACAAAGTGTTGAATTTGCAACTTATGATCCACATATGACTTTGAATGTGCCACTTTCTGATGGCGTATGAGAGAATATGACCTCGAGCTGTCTTTCAGTGGACCGAGTGTGGAGGTATGCAAATCAAGAATGCGCGTGGGAAATAATTAATCCTTATAGGGACTAAAGGGCATGTGACATGTGAAGATGAAGAATCATTCGCCACGTAAAAATACGGATAGGATGTTTCTTTAAGGCAACGAACCGGAACCGGGACGACTGCAGCGAATCGTAGAAGATGAGGATAGGATATTCTAGTGGTGATATGTGAAATATTCATAAAACTCACTACATTTTTAACGCCTGGATCCCTATTTTCATACTGTGAAGACCACCACTGCAGTGTACAGCGCGAGAGCCAAGAGGAGAACTGTTGCTGCTAAGGTGGTTAAGTGGTGAAACATGATTTCCGTCACTGTTATTGCAGTGACTGGTGATACTGCAGTTAACTTTGTTATCATTGACTTACTGGTTTACTATTACTGCTCATTATCTATTATCTTTGCTGATGTCATTACTGCTATCTTTGTTTCATCATACTGCGATTGTTATTGTTGTGGTGCCTTATATCATGCTTTTTATATCATAACTCCTTAGCATATAAGGTTTTGGCTAGTAAAAAGACGAAGGGAATTTAGCGATCGGCCTCAGCAATCTATATTCGGTTGGATTAATCCATAAAATGTCGGCAATCACCTAGAAACCAAGCGGCATTCTATCATCTGTTTATCGTTTCTGTACGTCCATTCATATGACAGTTGTACGCGAAGCCATCAAAGGTTGTCTGATATTGTACTTTTATCTAAGTAGACATAATAAAAACTTGTCAGGATCCTTATGTAACAAATATTGGTGAGCGCTGCGTAGAAGTTTCTCTGAGCTGAAGCTTAACGGAGCTGGAGCTCTTAACGTGCGTTCAGGAAGTAAATCTTCGTGTTGAAATAATTGAAAACGTTACTACAATTAACGATAGCGGCATGGCGTTACTTCATTGCCATATATGAAGTTAATATGTTAGTTCAATATGCATCAGCTTCGAAATACCTTCAAATTAATAATGAACGGCAGTTAAGGGAATAAAACATTTTCTTTTCCAATCTTATTGATGCTTCATTTTCCCTCATAGGCGTCGTAGAAATATACCCAAAGAGCAAAGGACTATCAAAGAGCAAATATTTCAATAAACATTGTGCATAGAAAATTTGTCATTAAAATCTATTTTCTTATTTGTCCATTGAAAAAGAAATAAAACGTCCCTTTGGAAATTTCAGCCATCTCTCCCAAAAATTAGGCAAAAATGTCTCGAAAATGAAAAATACTCTTAGAATAGGTGCCTCTTCTCATATTCTATATCCCACAAATTCAATGAAATCCTCCACAGATACGACGAAAACAACGGCATTAACGACAAAAGAGGACGAATATCGCTCTCGCGATCTACTTTTTAGCTTAGCGAAACGATGAGGATAGTAGTTTTCGATGTAACGTCGTGCGATAATCAATATACGTTTAGCTTCAGTATGGTGAATCAAGCTATGCTTATTGTTTCACGTCTACACGTTGATATCTAAACGTGCATGGCTACTACATGCTGAAGTATTCGAGTAGTGTTAATTAGAATCAGCCATTTGTCGGTTATAAAAAACTCTGGAAGATGGCCTCTCGATAGTTCGATCAGTGCTTCGGAGAGTATTTATGGGCAATAGCAAAGATACTGTAAATTCGATTTACAGGTAGCACAGATGTGATGGATTCACTTGGCCGTGCTGCACAGTTTCGAATATGCAGTAAACATATATGAATTAATGCGCTATGAGTTTGATCTAGTTTCACAGCACTCAAGCTATAGCACTTTTCGTGGTCTACACCTCCTGCTTGAGGCTATATGCCTCACCTGAGGCAACGTCTGTTGCCTCTGGCTACGCTTTTTTACTTTTATGATGTTATTTCGGCGTGAATAAAATGAAGGAAAGTATCAGTTCGCGAAATAATTAGGTAAAGTCATTCACGAAGCGCTATCTTTTGCTCGCTATATCAGCTAGACGGTCTAATTAAAAGAACTTTAAAACAGTGTTCAGCGTTGATGGCTTGCATAGTTAAGAAGCTTTGCGCATAATTTACCATTTCGTTGTACATTTGAATAAATTCTCTTCTATTTTTTCCTGGAAGGTGGTGAGAATATCCGGGTATATCTGTTGTAAATATTCAGCGAATAGAAGAATGTCGACTAGAATATGATGATAACGTATGGGATGTGAGACGCATCGGAAAGTCACAGCGAAATATGACTTTAATGTCATCGACAAACAGGATAAACGGCTTATTTTACAGACACTCATTGCAATCAGAAGCAGTGGAAAATACTTTCCATCGCAACAAATATGCAACGATAATTAACCTTCGAAGAGTCAGCCACTTAGTGAAACGAACACAATAGTGAATAAATTAAAATAAGAGATAAGATTATATATTTTGAAAAATTGGGAAAGGAAATGATCCCTTCACGCTAAATCATTTCCGCACCTTCGAATTTTTCCGAGTTCTCTGAGAGAATTCTGGTGCATTAGAGAAGAAAGAAAACGATGGAATCTGTCTTAGCAGTTTCTAATTTGCCATAATAAAAGTAAGTAATATTCCAAATATATGGAAAAAATAATTTGTTTTACGCTCTTTAGAGGGTCTAATTTATTTTAGGATAGTAGTTACTTGAAAACAATCAAGGAATAAAACCGGAAACCATGGAACAAAATCGGAAACCATGAAACGAAATCGGAAATCATAATGCGTCCTAAACGGTTCATTGCCAAAGAAATGCTCCCTTTCAGCTACTTTTACTCAAAAAATGCCCACATTTATTCGTGCAGAATGAAATGCGAAATCCAATGAAAATTTCTTCAGAATTTGAGCAATGTGTTTTCTATAAAAATGCAGAAATTGTTGAGTTTCGGTTTCAATGGTTCATTTCTTGCCAACTGCAACCGTTGGATAGCATAAATTGCCTGCACCACACGAATAGCCTGTCGGGCATTGACCATTTACACATGGACCTGAAATTTGAAGAAAATAAAAAATCCTCTCCATGATGACTGCTATTTATAATCTTAATATCTCTAATTAAGAATTTCGGATTTTTCCTAAACTTCAACGATGTTTAAGTTAGTATGTTGTGGAAAAAAGTAGAAACCATATAGAAAACGTGAAAACCCTAAAGCAGTAAAGAAGTTCTTCTTTTTTCCACCTACAAATAGCTATTTGTGGTGATAAAATACGAGGAATGCGGTTCATACCGAGTACTGTTCCTGATCCAAGTGGACAACAGAAGTTGTTGGTATTGCAAGCATAACCAGCTGGACATAGACCGTTGACGCAAGAACCTGAAAAAGAAGCATTTTCTGCTCATACAAAGGAAAGGAAATCATCTCTTACGAACGATTTCTTGGCTCAACAAATCATCTGTATTCGCATTCTGCATTCCAAGTTGATTGATAATTGTAACAATGCGTCGGATATATTGAATTTTGTCGATAACAATAGAAGACATTTGAGAAATAATAACGAAAGCATGGCTGGGAATGATTGAAAAGGTTAAATAAAGTCTAGAAATTGATCCTTAGAAATTGAACCTGATGTATTTCCCGACTGACAACGACAACAAAATCCTCTCGCATTGCAGAAATATCCTTGACCACAGAGTCCATTGATGCATGCAGCCACTGCTGGTCCACCGTCGCAAGCAGCTGCAATATCATTCTGCAGTAATGCAAGCTGCAGATTTGTGGAAAATGCGATTCACCAATTTTACACTCGTGGAGGTTTGCGTATTGCTCCAACTCTTTAGTCACTTGCAGTTCCCAGCTGTCTTTCAACGGTGTCAAATGTAGTGCATATGATACAAGAAGGGAACACTTATTATATAAGAAAAGAACAGTTGTTCTATGAGTTAAGCAGTCAAACACACGCCGACAGCTATCTGGAAATAACGTCGCAATAACAGGATCTATAGGCGTATGCTTCCTTAGAAACTATATAAATCTTCTTAAGGTCACACAGGAGATATCTGTAGTAGATGCTGACTGATCTTAGCTGATACACTACAGATTTTTGTGGAATTCTACAAAAAAAAAGCAACAGGATAAATTTGAGCTCCATATTGATAGAAGAAATGTCTATTTGCAGGCTTATAATTTATAAATAAGGGCGAGCTCTATACAGCCACATTCCCGATCTGGATTGACGACGACTCACATTTTGTATAAGATCAAGCGTGGCCATCATTGGAATATTAAGATAAACTGATTCATTTCTTCGAAGAAAACCATGAAAGGATTTTTGAAATAGAAGGTTCAAACAATAACCTCATAAATTAATTCAAACACCGCTTCTTCAAGTGATAAGAAAAAATCTTAGGCAACTAAAGGTGAGAGAAAGATTGCAAGCGAATTACTCACTGTCCAAAGTGACTGCTTGTTGTGGTATTTGTGGTATTTGGGCTATTGATGGGATACAGCAACACGATCGAAGGCACACCGATTGAGGTGCAATGCTCTGGCACTGAAGTGTTGTCTGGCAACCCGAGAAACATCCTACTGGGCAACCGATGTGACGTTTTTCTCGACCCAAAACTGCAACATCCACTTGAGACATATTTCATGTAGACATTTCGTTGAGGTACATTTTTAGTTAAAGGCGTTAAAGACTACCGCGAGGTTGGTTGAATAGTGCCGCTGATGGTCCTTTGAATGAAGTGACTATTAAATCTCGTTTTAATGAACTCATTTGAGAGGAAAAAACGTTCTCATAATTTTCCATCTACAGCTTTCTCAGTGCCAAATGAACATCTATCATTCATACAGCGTTACCTTCTCAGCTGATAATGTTATTCATTAGCACACTCGCACATCATCTTTCTATTATTCCCTTTATTAGGCCACCTTAACCAAGGTGGCAGCCATTTCGTGAACGGCTCGGATATTTTATATGGATTTCATCCCGCCCTTCCCCCAGTAGTAATCTGTTTTTGGTGGAACAAATAAGCCACTTCATGTCATTTAGTGAAAATTTCAACGTGTTTTCCTCCTCTGTCTTTTACGAGTTGCTGGAATGTGTATAACACCTAAAAGGGAGGCTTAAATAGAATGAAACTGAGAAAAATGAAATGACTCATGTTCATTGAACAGAGCCTTACCAGATCCATTTTGGGGTATGTCATCGCCATCAAAATAAACCGCAGGGACTCCATCGCTATCGCTGGAAAGTGTTGCAGTGGATAGGACCAGGATAGCGGCAAACGGCACCGAGAAGAGGAACAATATAACGAGCTGCTTCATCGCGACAAGCTCTCGATGAGGTTTATTTAATGACTGCTCACCTGAAATTATTCGTTGAAAATTTTCGGTTACATTTCTGGTATACATATCGACGTAGGTATATTTTGGAACGTAATCTGCCAATAAAATAAACATCAAAGAATATGATCTTACGGCTACTGTAGCGCTGCACACCAAACATGACATTAGAAATTGATGAGCGTTGATGGACTCTTCCCTTCCTCCTCTACGTGGAATAAGGCAGAATATAGTAGGACTAATCTGAGGTCCGTGTATATACTTCACTTTGCACTTGGAAGGTATCGAATACGTATCAACTAACGACGAGGTTCTTTTAGTGGCTGACGGATAGACGCCTAAATAAATTAGGCTGATGAGAGATTGACACTTAGAAGTCTGAGCAAAGAGTTTCAGTTAAACCTTCGTAGCCATGAAATACATCTGCTTAGCCTTGCACTTCCTTATTAGTCGAATATATTTGTAACCTTTCGTCCACGTGTAAACTCTCTCTCTCTCTCAAAAAAAAAACACACACACATGATTCAATGATCGGTTAATGCGCTTGATCGCCGGTCATACGATTCATTGTCACAAATGTTAATTCCCATTAATAATGAAATAGTTCGTAGCGGAACTATCAGCAAATATTTCATTCATTTAGTAAGGCGAGCAACAACGCTATGGGCATGGAATATGAATGCAATAGTTGAGGTGAAGTAGAACCTCATCTCATGGGTCTGTAAAATGCATTCGTTGAGAGGCACAGTTGAGGCTTTTGAATAAAACGTATCTGACATTGCCGTGTATAAGCAGATGTGAAATGCAAAAAAAAAAACAACGAAGAAGCAAAACATTCTCGATTGAAGAGTGGAGATTTGAAGAGAGTGAATAAACATGGCTTGTTGTCCGTCATATGGGTCATTCTCGAAAGCATCACTTTAAGCAGAGAACAAACAAAATGACCACATCGTGCCTACCTTTACAAAAACACATTCCTCTAGCAAGATACTCCTTCATAGTAAATCCTCACGTCGCTTCGTTGAGACGATTTAAACTGACCAAAGAGCTAATACGAAATTGATTTTGAAGGCGAAGAGATGCAAAATTTTTTCCAAATAGACGGAATAAAATGTCACAGAGTTCAGCCACAGGATCGTGGAATAAGTTCATCGAATAGCCTAACTGGGCAATAATTAACCTAGGATTGAGGTATAGGTGACTTTCCCAAGAAGTTCATAAATTTTCATTGAATTTCAGCGAATCACTCGGAAAACCGCATTTTATTTTACTTAGCGATTAGTTGGAGATATTGTAGACTCAAAGAGAAAAGATATCATAGAATTGATCATCGATGCCGTTTTTCTTATGTAATCTTTATGTGGAGAATGTAATCTTTATGTGGAGAATGTACAGAGTCGTTCATGTTGATATGTTATCAGTGATCTGTAGCGATAACCATTAGTATAGAGCATTTAAGACAATTAATGTGTCAGAGAAATATTTGAGGATTTATTCAAACATATGATTTATGATGTAATTCACTAATAAAGCATGAAAGAGAATAGAAAAAAAGAAGAACCTAAGGAAAGGTAATTTTGCATTAAATATTGGAAATTAGAGCCTAAAAAGAATTTCTCACTTTTACATGAAACTAAGTTATATTCGAATTTCGATGTTTATCGTTAGTTTCATACGCAAATAGGAGAATAGAAAAAAGAAAACGTTTTCATTCCCATGCGATCATATTGATATTTGATACTTTAGAGCATTTCGGGGACGCTGAAAGTTTCATGGAACATTTTTCCGGAATTTATGGATCATTTTTCCTGAATTTTTTATGCTTATCGAATTCCGATTCAATTTAAAATTTAAATACTTAAGTATTTAAGTACTATTGTTTTACGAATTGGGCAATCTCCAATAAATAAATTAAAATAAAATTAATATTTCTTTGAATATCTTCTATCGATAGTAGAAAAAATTAATTCACAAGTTCGAATGAATTGAAGTGATGGTAATCGTGTGGATGCACCTATGCACATCGCAAAAACATTTGTTCGTACAAAACACAAATACGCGTAAAATAACACAAAACGTAATCGAGAGCAACGCTCACAAAAAGGAAAGCCGCTCACGAGATTAATGTTTACAAACTTCATTTTTACTTTCTCAAGAATTTATTCCGCCTCAGAAATAGAAGCTTAGAAAATTTTTTAAACCTCTACAAATATATTCATTTTGATTGTAATTTTTCAAGAAATGGGGAACTAGTAGTGGGGTAGGATTAGGTATAATTGGGTGTTGTATATTGGCCAATCATAATATGCTGACTTAACACCTGGTCTTAATGTCGCAGATTTAGTAGAAACATATAATATGCAGTGGAAGACCCCAGCACATATTCTTTCAGCTTCAGCTACCGAGTAGTGTAGAGTCTTAGGAAACTAAAAAGTTGATATGCATACCCGATCCAAGGGTGAATTAATCGTATAGCTGCATCACAATTGCTGACGCTGACAGTTGCATCACAACAGTTTGAATTTTTGCCCAGTAATTAGTGCCTGCATTCAGCCGCTGCCTTAATTGACAGCCTCTTAAAACAACATCCTAAGTAGGCGCTCTCTTCATAATATATTTATTCGACTATTTGAATACAATACTACGTTGTTATTAAACAGGCATATTCGAGTATTTCGCCATTCAGGTTACCAACTGCTTCAACTAACGATAAAAGTGAAGAAATTTGAGGTGATAGAAATTAAATGGTGATTGAAACAATAGCTTTACTGAGAGAAATTTTAGGAGTGAAGCTTTTATATGGCATTTGAAAGTGTTGCGTAGAACTGGATTCTAGCATTAGAGGTGGTTCTTCATCGTTGCTAAAGACCACCCTCAACAAGATAATCGAAGTATTAATTGTCGCTAATACGCTCAAATTGTTTGCACTCAAGTGGAACACTCATACCATCGTCGTGATATTGTCATCACTTCGCTCTCGATATATGTACGAATTAATTTACATCGGCCTAATCTATATGAAGTGGTTTATTATAGAATCGTTAAAGATAGGATAAAATTTATGGAAATTTATATTATAAAATAGAGATTATTAGTGAAGACTTTTGAGCGAATATACGGGTGGGAAACTTTGTGCTTTCGAGTATCAAAGAATAGAATAAGTTATCTGAAGTGAATTCCAACTTTATAATGTAATTTGAATTGTTTGAAGAAATAATTTCATTTTCATAGTAGTTAAATTAAGAGATGCTATTTTAACAGCAAAAATTTCCGTCCAGTAAATTATATTCTCTATGAATTTTGACTAAAAATAATTTCCCATTCTTCTTTATATTCTCGAAAATAATAATAATAAAACAATAATAATAATATTAGGATATGTCAATAGAGTTGAATTTCTATAGTGATTGCAGATACTCGAAGGAGAAAAAGTAAAGAAGAGACGTTAGGAATATCGCTAAACGCGTAGATGTTTGTTTATAGTGAACAAAAATAGCAAAGTGTACATAAAGCAGTGGATGCAATGTGCTATGGATTTGTGATGCGTAGCGTAACTTCACAACCGTGCACGCCTCTCTAAAGAATGCTTTTTTAAGAATTTACCATTGGTCAGTTGAAATGACCGATCATAAGATGACTGGTCAGTTGAAATATTCAATTCAATGATAAATTCACCATCTAGTGGTCATATAACTGTACGATTTAAGGATTTTTTTAATGGGAAGACGATCTTCAATTATCCACACTTGTCAGCAGTAAAGTTTTATCTTCACTATGTCACCTCCTTATCCGTAATATTATTGCCGGCTGAATATATTAAAAAAAGGCACGCAAGTTCGAATGAGGATTTTTCCAACCAGTTTGTATATAGAGCTGTTTTTCGACTCAATGCCATGCCCACTAATCGGACTGTTTCTTAGGATACATGGTTTTCTCTCATTTTACCCACAAATACAGACTACTGAATATGGGATACTATCAAAGGTTATTTTTTCAATGCGCATCATCCACCTCTAGCACTTTTCAGACCCATAGCATTTGCCATCTCTACTGTGTAGATTTCCGATCTATACAGACCTGTCAAACTTCATTTTCTTAAGCAAATGAAAAATGAGTGAAATATTTCGATATCAATTAATGAAAGCATCAAATCGCAGTCTCGCTTTATTGATTTGAAGGTTAGCAATGAAGCAAGGCTGTTGAAGAAAGAGCAGCATTGAATAATGGTTTTCAACAGTGCTAATAATAACACTAGATTTTATATTTCGCCCAATAAAGCGACATTAAAATAATTAATAATTATGAAAAGCGTTTTCGAGGAAAGTTTCTATGACTGATCATCGATCAGCTCGCGTGATACGATTATCACCTACAGAGCCATATGAAATGATCACTCCAGACCTCGTTGACATCTTGTATAACCATCTGATATTCTTGTGATATACTCGACAATTGTATCCAGAACAATGAATCAAAGTAAATAAGGCTCTCAGCTTACCTTTTCTTAGTCATTATATAGCGAATTTGGTCAATTACTTTTAGGCGTATATTCTATAGAATTAAATAAGAGGTTTTGAGGTTGCATATGACAAAAATGATAATGAAAGTTATTTTTAACGTCAAGATAAATAGCGGTTCCACAACAACGTCTGTCAACCATAGCAGACAGTCTTCTTTGCTTTGGCCAGAAGATGCTGAAGCAAATGTGGAAGAACAAGAAAACGACTTTCTCGGTGACAATTAAGGAGATATCAGTGAAATAGAACTGATCACCATATGCTGAATGATCAAAAAATTACCATCGCAGTGACGTTTTCCTCATCTCAATTTCTCGAATTTTATAAGCTGATAAGTTGTCCGGGCCCATATTAAGGCGACAATCTATTTTACTAAGCGGATGTACAATAACTTTCAAATTGCTTCCGACACTTCGAAATAAATATGAAAATACCTAGGAACTACTCAAACTTTACCCCCTAAAAGAAAATAAGTTGTAAAAACTAAATTGCGAAGATGAAGCTTATTTAAATCTGCAAGACGCTTGTTCTCATCACGGTTCAGATATGAGTGCGTTACAACGCATGTCTTATTGATTGTTTGTTGGCGGTCAATGAAATTTGTTGAATTGAAGGATGAATTTGCTAAAACACATATTGTACGTAGTCGCTGTGGTGCGCTTTCCAATTTTTACCATATTTAAAACGAAATATGAGGACGAAATTGTCAGTGTGAATGGCAAATATGATCGGGCGGCATTATTCTGATTACTGCATAAACTTTTTCATGAAATACTTGTTTTAATTGCTTCAAAAACGAATTCATTTCATACTTTCATTGCGAATGAAAAGTGACTGAGAATAAACGAATGAACGCAATTTAAATGTTGCAAATGCACTCACTGAACTAAATATGTTTTTTTTTTTCATTATCGGTCAATGAAAAAGAAGAATGTATTGTCGGAAGACGAAGCAAAGGATCAGATCAAGTCTTATCGGTCAGCGATGGATCGCCGTAATTTCATCCAGGCGACCTGCAAAGCCGATCGCTCCACGGAGCATGAGGACGTTTTGTTGCGGCGATTGGCAATGATTAGTCGCTCCCAATATGCCGACGAAGTTGAATTTATGGCAAATAATTTGCAACTAAGAACAACAGTTCCTTAATATGTACAAAATGAATGCTCAATCGATAATCGGCGTTTCTGATCCACATCTCATCGTCAGACCATTTTTTGAAATATCCTCGAGTGACACTTTATTTATTTTAGCCTGCACTGTGAATTTTGCGAATTTTTGATATGGTTTATCAACAAATTTTAGCATTCTTTGATTACTCATCCTGCAACAGAAATATCTGAACGAAAGTTTTCCCGGATTATGGCGGCTTATTAAGCTGTTGAACTGTTCGATATGTCTATCCCTACTCCCCCTCCCTTTAAATTAAACAACACCCGAATCGATATAATAGGCGATATGCAACATCCGAACTGCCATGCTGCATTCAGTTGTATTGCAAATGAAAGTGAGAAACGAGTGATTCACTTCGTCGTTCACTGCATCGTCTCCGCTGGTTGTAATCTGGGTCATGTGTACTTAATGTGATCATTGCAACAGCACTCATCCGAAAATCCTCGACTGAAATAATGGTTGAAAATGTTTCTGCAAGAGGTTTCTTAAGTCGATGCTGCGAATGGCATCATTGAAATGAATGGAGACGAGAACTTTTGCAAGGGTATTGCAGTTGTTTGAAATGGACAATTCATATCAACTCAAATATTGACATAAAATAATTCTTATTTCTTCATAATCCTGTAGTTCAAATAGAATCTAATCACACCAACTAACAATCACTCGCAACAGAGTCGACTAACTGCGCCGTGTATTTGCCGCTCCCGATAAATTTCATTGTGTAGGTGATTTGTTATCACAATTACTGGACGGTGCCGGACACCGGATATGGGGAGAAGTGACGCTGTGATCGTTTCGCAACCTCACTAAAGGCGGCGGTGTGCAGGATCGGGTTTTCAATTTTGAAATTATGAATTGTTGTTGGGATTTTAAACGGTGCCTTACTTCCTCTTTTTTATAGATTTTATCTGGTTGTGATGACTGCAGATGCAGATCACCAAGGCGAAAGTATTTCAAATATTGACACGACAAAATTTAATTTATATTAGGATATTTGATTAAGATAAGCGATATTAACCGATCGAGGATCAATCGAACCGCGATTAGATTCGATATTGAATATACAAAACTTCCAAATCGTTGCCAATTTCTGTTTCGAGCAGTCATCAATCATAATACAGCGATATCGCACTATGGATAACGATAAATCGTTGGTGAAAAAACAATGGTTTTTTTTGTGCACAAATGTTCAGTGTTGTGATCTGTTTCATTCAGTCGGCGTTCTCTAAGTACAACAAAGCCCAGGATTATTTCCACAAATTCGCTACCATCATAAAGTGTGCGAAATATACATCAAACACTGAGACGACGTATAAATCCTTGTCTTTTGGTTTATTGTGTCGTCCGCGCAGACATCTGGAGACATCCACAAATTGTCACAAATATCTATGCTTAATGTTCTCTATGCAGAATGTGTACTCTTTTCATACAACCTACGGGCCCGATTAGGTTTTCGGCCTCTGATTTCTCATTCAGGCAACTCTTCTAGCGGAAAAAATATATTTTTTCCTTCTCTTTAGAAATCCTTCTATTGAACTGTATGCGCTGAGCAAAGCAAGTTATTAAATTACTCAAATCAACAGAATAGAACCTTCAAGCCTCTAAGTGAACATGTAATATAGCTGAAACTCATAATTATCAAGTGTGCTGACGATACTTTGTGCTCAAACTTATTTCGTCGTCAGTATCAGATTAGATCGGCAATTTAGTCACAACTTCAATGAAGATTTTCTGCGAACAGTTAATCACCAGTAAGTAGTACTTAAGGCTACGGCTAACATTATCTGATCTATGCCACATGATTCTTATGATGGAAATGGTACATATAGCCGAAGAAGTTGAATTTCATGTGCAAGTGATTTCATTCTTCTTGGATAACCGCCCGAAATATGGATGACCAGACAACAGCTCGATTTGTTTTGAGCATAAAATATTGGCTGCACGCGAGAACCTGCAGACTGTATTCATTATATGCATTTTGCAAATATGCACCTATAAGAGACGTTAAGGTCATATGTGGTCATTGTAAGGGTGTCAATGACTGTATCTCCGTCCGATAGTTATAATCGGAGAACCACTGAATTCGAAATTTTTTTAACCTAATATAAATGACAAGCGATTCGCTCTCTCAATATTCACCTACACGGTCTCCGAAACTTGCATATTTACTAAATTGAATGAGTTATGAATATTTAAAATTGCCGAAAATTTGCATGCACTTCTCAGCAACACCGAATTCCCATTCTGTATTGATCAGATCGCATTGATCTGTATTGATCACTATAACGATGAGATGTACTTGTTGGTGATTTCTGCAAACAAATCGATCAGTTGAAATATAATTCCATTATTCACATATTTTATCATTTTCCTGCACTCGATTGTGGCCAGCTGACTGCTTTAATGGGCTAAATTACTCGTTCTTCATTTTCGGTGGAAGTCCACATTGAGATCACTTCTTCGTACGCGAAATGTGATTGCCATTTGGTCGCTGAAATATTGCCTTCGTGCAGCTTTAATTACAATCGTTTCCTCAGAGCATTTTCCATTCATAGCCTTTCAGCCTTTTTATTTCATCGACCGGCTCTATCGACTTTTTCCATCTTACGGACTAAAAACTTCTACAACACAAGGCATAATTTCGCTTAACACTGACAGTTTTCTGCGTCCTTATCAAATCATCAGAAAAATTTTCGGTGATCTCTATCTTCCTTCTTATGTAACATGTCACCTGTAACATTATTTCCGTCCGCTTCATAAACGTTATCAAGGTGAAGATATTGTTGAAGGATGAAGTCTTATTTTTTGCACGATATTAGCGAAGACGACAATGATCGACGATAGACAAATGGTTGCAAGATAAGTGGACATTAATGAAGTCGAGAGAGGCGGTCCGTCGGATCCGGCATTGCCGCATTGACGATCAGGAGGAAGGTGTTATTTGCGATCGTGATCCATCAACGCCACTCCATCTGCACTTCGCGGCAGCTATATTCTCGGATAAGGCCTTCATTCCCCTACGACAATGGATTTTCTAATCATCACTACGCTTATCATGCTAGCTATATTACGTGCGCAAAGTCGAAGTAAGTTTATGAAGTATTTTTACCGATTCTACAATCACTGGCTAATTTTGCATAATTCACCAACGATCTGAGGAACTCTGTGTGTACGCATAAAAGCAAACAATGAACCATTAAGAAAATGAAATTTATTCAGTGATGTGAGAAAGTTTCCAAATAGTGAGAAACTGCAGCATCATTTTCTCTATTCGCTGCTCCGATCCGCTAACATAGTTAATTCGATTACTGGACTCTATAACTGATCACTCACACGTTTATGTTTGCATAATTTTTAACTATCATTTTCAAGACGGCTACAAAAGTCCACAATGAATTCAGCTAAAATATGAGTTCCAAAGTGCATCCTCATCATATTTCCACTAGTAAAAAGTAATGCCGACAAGCTTTAACAATGCGAGTAAATGTGAGTAAACCTCCAGAAATAAAGGATAATAGTTGTTCTAAAAATTGAATAGGTGCATTTTTTAATTGTTTAAATAGGGATTCGAGCACATCTGCGAATAGTTAACGCAGATCAATCATAAATTTATCGAATATGATCTGCGATATTCTACTCGGTGCTTAATCGTTATCGATTACTCGAAGTCTTCGAAGAACCGTTTTATCAGTAAAGGCACCTAACGTTAAATACTTATAACATAAAAAAGTCATAGAACATAGCCGAAAGAAGAAGCGAATTAAATGCTTTATAGTTTGCACACTAAAAACGCTTATTGTCATATAGCATCATGCTAAGTGAGGTTTGCAGATAAAAGCACTGATTTTACCGACCTTTTTCTCGTGCAGAATCCTTTGGAGTGTTTAAATCTCATTTATTTGAAGGTACATTCATATTGTATAGGTAGTATTAGAGATGATATTAAAGGAAAGCGCGATACGATGATACTTTTCGTGTATCATGAGGGCATTTAAAGAACAGAAAGGGGCCAACACCTAATATGATACTTCGTGAATTTATTTGGTTGATCTCTGTGAAGGAATCGCACTGAACTGGAATGAAGAAGAAAAACCAATATTGACGAGTATAACTGAGAGTTATTTATCGATGATTTTACGATTACGTTGCAAAGATCATTGAAGATGAGCGCGAAAGGTGGCGAAAACGCGTCACAAAAATACGAAACAATGATAGATCGAGTGTTCTAAATTGCCGATCCGATCCTAACGCTCCAAATGCAATTCACGAGGTCGACTCTTCGATGTTATAGTTCATGCATAACTGAGCACAATAAACATTAAAACTATCAAAGAGCAAATATATTTGAAGTTTGAGATAATCAACACATAAGAAAAGATATTCACTAGCTGAAGTAGGATCTGAAGCTGAAACGGTTACTATTATAAAGAGGCTAACCGACACCAGGAAAATATGAACAGCAATAACTAATCCTTTTAGTGATGGTCAACTTAATGCAACCATAGACTGGTGAAGCTGGATAGGTGACTGATTTACAGCTGTAAGCGTTTCGTCGAAATGCGACTTAGAGTCGGATCATACGAAACTGGGAAGGTGCCTTCGACCATGGCTTGATTTGTGGGAAATGATCCGCGTACGGGAGGCACATGCTGCCGACATCGTTTTCCCGGTTCGTTTCTTTAAATAATGCAAAAACAATAATTAAAGTGAAAATATAATGCTAATTGTATCTTCGAATATTCGTCGTATTACATCCATTTTAAAGATTTCACTCAGAAAAAAGAACATAGGATCTGTGATTTATAATCTATCGTTTCCCACATAACGATCTTATTGAAGTGTACAACAAGGCATTCCGAGGAAAACGTTCAGCAAAGACTTTTGCTTAACGCCTTACGAGTGGAAATTCCTAACGAGTTCTCGCTCAAATATCATCTCATTGTGATGAGTGAATCATCATCGCGCTGCGTTGATGAGCCATCGAAATTGAAGATCACAAACCGCCCTTTTTAAGAGTTTTTTTAATGCGAAGGACTTGTTCAAGTAGATAAATGCAGCCTCTAATTCATTGCTGATGAATTCACTCGAAAAAGTTTCCAGGAGACTCCACAAGTTCGTGGATATCGGAGAGTTTTGAAACGTGGATATAGTGTAAAGGATTCGAGCATATTCTTCTATCATCCACTAGTGAATATAATAATTGCGACGATTGAAATAAAGTAGAAGATCGAATAACTGACTAACGAAAAATAAGGTCATATTATATTTACGAGTATATTTAATAGAAATCACCCACAATAGGACTTTAAAAAGATGGATTTTGAAAATTAACGGATAAAAAAGATTTACAGGTGCCATTTTATTCACGAGAATCAGTGCTATTGTTGTGTGGTGCCTATGTGAAAAGTGGAGAAGAATGTATGGCATCTAAAGTGATGGAACAATGCCACAGTAATGAGATGGTGGTATTCGTTCAGAGTCATATGCGCTATTTTTGTGGAAAGAACGCTCAAATTGCACTCACTTCATTCGACTGCATCAAACGGTTGCTTAATGAACGATTCATCCTTACCTCAGTTTCCCTTCCCCCAACCCCCCACCTCCTTCCTTTGTCTTCGTCTCACAATCCAGTCTACACTTTCCTCCCATCCTTTCGTCCCTAGAGCGCTAATTCTGGGTTGCAAGTCACTTCTTCGATATGAAACTGAACATAGTATATCCGTGCAGGAATTAGACAACGCCATCAATATGAAATTTATTTTTATCTGAAAAACTATCAACAATTTGTGCGTTTTACAGCAAAATCCACCTCGATGATTTCATTACTTCAAAAATTTATGTGGGTATTTCTCAGGAAAGAGTATGAAGCTAAGTGATAAGAAAGATAGGCCTTAACGCTATTTATTTTGATTTTCGAGTAGGTAGTGAGTTCTTTGTGGAAAGGATTTGAGAGCATGAAAACATCTGAAGTGCAAATCCAGGAAAATTTAAATACGGCTATGGAATATCCAGTCGGAAAAACAAATCTCTTCTAAATTCGCTGTATATAATTGCTTGGAATAATCGTTAATTTGCAGTGCACTTTCATCGCAGAGGCGATGTCTACATTTCATCGAAGGCGTTCCATTACCAACACATCAGATTGGTAAATGTACTGGAATGCGAAAATTCTTCGATTGTGTTCGCTCAGATGTCGCAAAGAAATGTGGTATAAATGGTCATAGCATTCTTGTCGATGCAATTACCGCATTCGGATGCGAACTTAGCTCAGGTTTCATTGCCGATTTTATTTCAGCCTACAGTGTCATATTTTTTACATCATCGAGAATCTTTACGCTGAGAGAGTTTTCAGTGCGCAGAAAATATAGTCGAATAAGCAGTTAACGATCATTTGAGGATATTACTGAGGTGAACATATCGCGTGACTTGCTGAGGTGCAATGTTGCAGATGTTGTCGAAGAGGCGGCCAAATATATCGCAAAATTGAACGTCACCGGTCAGTTCACTGAAATCGCTGGCAAGAGTGAGTGGCTGTGTAGCATTTTTCATTCCTTTTTCTCTACTTGTCTCTGCTATATCTGCATTAAGTATATAGTATCTGCGGTATGTATATAAAATTATGTTTGCAGAATACATTCGCTCCGAATTGGCTACCATCGTCCCACTACTGGACAACGATCAAAGCGGTTACTTGAATTTCTCCTTATGAAACTATTCCTCCAATATAATGAATTGCATTATATAAAGTGGCTAATTATTAGTCTTTTTTGTAATCAACGACTAATAATTTCTTCCCCATAAATTTTTCTGTATGGAACGAATAAATACAATGATTCCGTATGCGCAATACTTTTTCTTCTGTACTGCTAATGGCCATCGTTAAATGGGATTATTTTCAATTTATGATCGAATTTTAGGAGTGGAAACTGTGACTTACTTGTATGAGATTCCGGCTATATCTACAAGAGGTCCTGGTATCTTATTAGCAACCGATTATCAAGCGCAACGTAGCATAGGTGCTTTTAACATTCCTTTTCGTTATTTCATCGTGTGACAAATTTGCTCTCTTAAAGATCTTCTCGGTCGTTTCATTTGCTCGAGCTCGGCTTTCATTCATAGTCGCGATGTTATTACTTCCGCCATAAAGCTCCAATAGAAAAGGTGTTTGGTCGGAAACGGCCGAAAAAAAGATAAAATTCATGACAACATAACGACCCATTTGCAGCTAATATATGAATGAGTTCATTGTAACTCGCGTAACTCAACTTTTTTAGAATAACAAAGTATGTATCCCTCTTAATTGAGATATCCCGTCGTTGAGATACTCCTCCGAGAGACGAAATAAAGAAATATCTGCATCAGAGAATGTGAACTTTGTAACGTGAAGTAAGCAAATTCATCGTTGTCGAAGGACGAATGTACCACTGTATCTAAAGAGAGAAGTCCGACTATGTATGGCAGAAGATCAGTGCTTTTATCTATAGCTGTTGTCATGCTCAATATTGCTGAACGCGATAACAGGCATGAATAGCTGTGATTATAATGAATTATTGTAAATATTGTCTAAGTAGGGCTCAAAAGATTCTTTTATTATAGTTTTTGATTATTAAAAATCTATATATGTGTTTCTTGAAGGAAGTTATTTAGGAGCGGCGCCGCCTATAAATTTTGAAGAGCGTATCACGATGGATGCATTGATGCGGAAGTATTTCGCAGACGATAAGCTAGTTGGCGAATATCGACGTACGCCTGTTCGAAAGACAGATGCACTTGATTATAGTGAGTGCTGTTTCCAGCTGCATGAGAAGAAATGTTTGATATAGCAAAAGTAAATTTATTTTATCCTCAACTTTTAAATAAAGTAAGGAAAAAAGAAAAGTAATATAGGTTTCGCTTCTCTCATCTCATATTGCATATAAAACCTCAAAAACTTTCTTATTTAATGCGCAGTTATAGTATCTCATCACTGACTATAACTGCTGCGATAGGATTAGTACCTTCAACGATATATGTCATGCGGCGACGAATATTTGCGTATGGAAGTAGTCAAAAACCTTTAAAGTATTTAGAAACAAAATCCAGTTTAACGTCAACATTCCTATCAAACTGCACTGAACAGTCTAGGTTTCCCGCTTCTAAGAGCCTATCATTCTTAAATGAACGTCATCCGTATAGCGTTGTGAATATTTACAAGTGAATTTCGTATGTTTCATTAAATGAGTGCACAAATTACAGTAGAAGGAAACACGTTTCTGGATTCGGATCCAGATGTCGAGATCGCGTTCGACGAGGATAGCCAACAAATTCAACAACAACGCACCTGTAAGCACTTTATACGCATACCCATTCTTTTACGTACGCAAATTACATTTTCATTATGCTCTTATTCTATTTATTTGAGCATTTTTAAAATTATATGTCTATATTTTTACAGATTTTTTGAAGAAAATTTTCAATTTTATGGCCTCGAAGTATACTCGCATTGGCGCATAGCAAATTTGTTCAGTGCATTTAGCTGATGGAGAAGAAAATCGACGAAGCTGAGGGTAAAAAAGGCCGTGTTTGATGTGATAATGTGTTATTTCTCACAAATTCACCTCAGTTATGCTCTCTAAACTAGGGCACTCACTAGGCATTTTATTGTTAACTTTAGTATATGAGGTCAGAAACGCCTACAAACTATGAAAGCAATAAATTCCCATCGATCGAACTGCCTATAGGATTAGTTAGATATGTGAATACAACGTTTTCAGTAAGCGTTTCGAATGAGCATTGCGACGAGAAGAGTCAGTCTCGCCTTGCGCAGTGCTACTCACCACTTATCAAGTAAGTGCTTGCTCTTACGCATCTATGAGCCCATGCTCTTCTGTGTCGTCTGCAAATGTGCCGATCATGATGTTCGCCATTTGAACTTGTAAATTAATGATCTGCAAGATTTCACTGCATTGCTGCAACATAGATGGTGATTAATAGTATTGCATTAATGCGTTATTATAAATGAAGTATTAGCTATTGCGATAAACATAGCTGCTTAATTAGTTCAGTTGATTTATTTAAGACGTTGGGAAGCAATTCGCCAACAATCGACCATGTTTGATGATGTTCTTTTTCCGTTATTCAATTATTCCTCAGAGGAGGTGAAGGATATCTGTGAGATGCTTGAAGCTACTCTTGAGCATTGCCTTTCATCACAATTGCTCAACAATTGCCAACATAATGAGGTAACTTTTTTCGAAATAATCTCCGTGTTTCCTTGATATTGTGAAATCGAATTTCAACACTCTCAAACAAGTATGTATTGCATCGATGCAGTCTGAAAAACATCGTATCGCAGTCGCCATATTTACTCCTCGAAGATTAATGGTACAATCCGTGTAGCGGTGAACCCTACCATCATGATTTATTTGCATCAAACACCTTATTATTCAACGGGTCGGACATATTTGGACCATGGTTATAATTCAGTCATACTCATGATTACCTAAGTCATTCAGTTTTTTCATCTCATCTTTTAAAATCCGATGTCTTCATCATAAATCTGCGCATTGTGATGGAAGTAATAATTAATTTGGAGCATTCTTTCCGTCAGCTTCATTCAACTGCAAACCCGAAATCTGTTGACCAACTAACAGCAAACGTTAGCTTGCGTAGCGTTAAGCAAAAATGTCTTATGCCTCACCTTGGTTTTGTCCCATCATTGCAGTTCAGATATGCTCATTTCGTCACCAATCTTTTTCTGACAAGGGCATTTGCGCCATTGATGTGGGAACATTTCTTCACTTACAGTGATGCAGTCTTCAGCTATGAACATCACGTAATGCCTGTTAGGGGGTTAAAGTTGAAGTTTCAATAACCGTGAAGATTGCTCATATCGTCTGCTTTTTTCTTGAAAATTCGAACTCAAGGATTTCTTTTCTTTAATTTTCATAATTTCACGGATTTGAGATTACATTTTTCGCAGATTTTTTAAATGAGTTGCTGCCTTAATTCACTCACCGGCACTGATTTTATTACGATAACAAAAGCCACAGTGATTATAAATAAATTGTATAACGTTATATGGGCATTCGAAAGAAATATGAATTAATTCTTTAGCTGGAATTATGGAAATATTCATCGATAATAACCAGAAATGAAAGTGACTAAATAAGAGAGAAATGTAGCGACATTAAGCGTTATAAATTTTAGCTAGTGGAACTGATGGATCAACAATTAGGCGTAATTTGCTCACAGATTACACCAAATGGCCTCACCGAGAGTTACATATGCCTTAGGAGTGTTCTCTTCTCGAATCAGGTATCCACCTATTCTCCTTTCCACAAATCTTCCTATTTACATTTCATACTTCGCGGATGTATTGATATTTCCAAGTATGAAAGAAGCTTATAGCCTCGTGTGGCGATCATAATACAGTTTTGAGGTGGAAGTTGGAGAGGGCTGGAGAAGATTTAAAAGACCAATTATAAATGGTCATTTCTAAGAAAAGAAAATATTTTCATAAAATTATATATATTTGAAGCATTTTTTCTTAATAGCCGAAGTTGTTTTTACCTCCAGTAACTCAATCTTTCGAATCTTCGATATGCCTCGATTGTTTTATTGCAACATTTCACCACTTGTAATTCATGGATGTACTGTCGCTTATATTAAAATTATTTGACTTACCCATCGATGAGGTGAATAATTAAATGTTAGCAAATTCCGAGTGGATTCATACTCGCCGATCGGTATGCACTAATATACACTTTGATGCGTTTGTTGTATTTAGCTGATCTTGCAAATGGATTAAAAATCGACGACTTAATGACTATTTAATGAGGTATTTTTGCAGGAGTGTTTTGCTTTAATTCCTGGACGGAACTTACCGGGTATGCGTAAGAAGAGGAAGTGTGAACATATGCCACAATTTTACAGTTGTATGCAAGAGGAAGTGAAGAGAAGATGTGGTGCTGAGTCGCATGAAGTTTTTGTCAACATAATTCATAACTATGGATGCCCACTAAAAATCACTGAAAGTGAGTGATTCATTGTAATTTTCCATTTGATTTTTATTATAGCCATGAACGTTTCATTAGGCATAAAAACGATCGAGTAATGCCGCAAATACTCCTCATTGAAGGGGCTTCAACTTAGAGGCTTTATAATTTTCTGAGCAAGCAGCTGCATGTTGCTGTTTGCTTGTCTTCGATTAGCGACTTCGCTCTCAAGCATTCCTCATGCAAACAGTTGAATATTTCAGTAGGTATTGCATCAAAGTGGAGAAATCATATCACGTGAGAGGGAAATCATATCACCAAAAATGAAACTCATAGCGGTGAGCATTTCAACCGTAGGAATTTTTTAAATTCTACAGTATTTTAGCATTACTTGGCTAAGGAAGTTAGCGCAGCGAGAAGAAAGTACTATACATAGTAAGCAAAATGTTTTTTAAGCCATTGCTATCCACCCATTGATGTGATTCAATAGCACTAATTGCAAATAAGCTTGCAGTGAAGTTTTTTCTAAAGTAAAAGTGAAACCAGTTCATGTCATTCATAATCGGGTACCTTGTGGCCGCAAAAATTTGGCAGTTCGTTGATATATGTGAAGGAAATCCTTTCACTTCCGAAATCGCCATTTAATGCCTTGCCCAGGATTTCCGGAATGAGATAATAATCTTCATATAATTTGCAGTAAGTTTCAGCTGTGGTCCCAGCTGAAGAATTCAGCAGTAATAATTTCAATGAAATCTCTGCGAAACAAGGTTCCTTAAAGCAGCAAGGTGAAGGTTCGAATGAAAGATTGTCAGTACGGAAACGTGCGCGCGATATTAAGATATTGGAAGGTGAACTATTCAGTTATGTTTTGTCGGCAGAATGCACCCAAGACATACGCGACAAAGCGCGTATTTGTGTGGCACCGCTTATGCGCACGTGGATTCATCTCAGGGAGCAACGACCTGAACTCAGCCAGGTGAACTGATCCTCGCAACGACTTTCAGTCTTATTGGCTTGAACAGTTATATGAGAATCATAGGTCGTGGTCGCTCATTATGCGACAATCTAAACTGCCTTTGGCTATTAAACTTAAGGAATTCACTGCGATAAACAATCAGTTTAAAAGGATTTTAGATGCTAATCATCATTTAAAGTAGTTATTAGAGTAGTGGAAGTACTGAATCAAAAGCGGTGACAACATTCTCACTTCGTCACTCCCCGTCTTCCTCGTTTCTCGCCATTCTCAGGTCAGTAGCGAGAAGACCAGTAAGTTCTGTATGCATTAGTCAAGTATGTCCAATGATGGGCTGGTTTCTGCTGCTGGTTGCGGGAAGAATGGAAACTTCTGCAGAGTGAATTGAAGAGGAGCAATTAAGAGACAGTGCCGGCTTTGCCGCTTCCAGCGAATGCTAAAGCATACGATATATTCAGACGGAAGTTTCTACTTAGGAATTGAATCAAATCACAAATTTTTCTGGAAGACATAATGCGACAAGATAGGATTAACTGCAATTCATTCTCTTTCCGAGGGAATGGAACTACATTTTTGGTGAATTTGTCATATACTTTTGATCTTTGCGGACATACCTTGAACCTTCATTTTTACATATTATTCAACCGTTTACTTGTGGTGCGTCTCTAGATGAGCGGCTTTCGTTCCTCTGAAAACGAGAAGGTGAGAAGCTTTCGAGAGAAAATTTTACTCTTTAAGAGAAAATGAAATTTTTCTGTCCGGCCTATTCAGAATAAATTTTTTTTATACATTTGAAGTGGAAAAAAAGAATAGTCTACAAAAATTCGAAAGTATGTTTTTTCTTCTCATTAAAGATGCTACGGAAAATGACCTGAATTTGTGGTGCGCCTCTCACTAGACCCTTATCATGAAATACAGGTTAGTGTTATGTGGTCTCACTGTTGAATTACAGATCTCATTCCCGATGTACAGTTACACCCGTACAGAACTTCTCGAACTATGTGATGGCTATGCGAATTTATTCCTATGCGCCGGGTTTGATTCCATAACGAGATGTCTAAACGATGAATTGGTCAGTTGGAGATTTGATTTACTTGTGAGGGGTGGAAGCACCGAACGTTTAAACGAGAAGATGGAATCGCTACGAAATAATTTGTTATTGTGACTCATAATTGCTAAAGTGATTCAGTATACACTTTTTACTGAACGAGTACTGAGGCTTATATGTATTCTCACTTAGTGGTAGTAAAATTATTCCGTATGAGGTATATGTTGGTCAAGATCCTCTTCACGTAAAAGGTATTCTCATTCTCTTCAAGAAAACCACAACGAGTGGTCAGTCGGTGGTCAAACGAGTGGCACTAACATGGCAAATGACATATGGTCAAGTTTGATAGTGACCACCGCAATTATTCATATACCTTGATCTAAAATACAACGGATTTTTTGCTCTGCGCGCTTCGAATTTTATGGCATACAGAGTGTGAGAGAGCGGTGCATTCTCGACATGGTCTTTTAGAATTTCAGTTTTCCTTTCCATCTTATAATCAGCTGTCACATTTCATTAATCCAATGCTTATCACTACCCTGCCTGCTTACACTAATATAAGTAATTCATAAATTAGCGCGGAAATTTTTTACAATTGACCATTTAATTTTATCATTACTTCGTTCCTTTCAAGTTTTTAGAGTTTTAGAGAGCGTTGTTCTTACATTATGAACATGTTCGGTGCCGATTATACTAAAGTTTTATTTCTATAGTGGTGTTAAGGTGCGGTTTGCTAGAGATCATCTTGGCTATATATGTAGTCCGCAGAATATTGAGCGCTTCATGAAAAAGCACGATTGTCTCATGCAACTCGACATGCTCAATGTGGATAGCTGCCGACAATTCATCGAGGGTGTCGCTGAGCCTTCCAAAGACCAGGCTAGTTACGCTGTTATTTTGCGTTCGATTACACATATATATATATATATATAGATTCCCCACTCAAAAACGCCTAAGTGCTTATTAGCGCCCATTTAATGATGAGAACACTACAGCGAAGTATTCGGCGACATGGAAGATCACCTCATATATTGCTTATTAAGTATGCAAATTTTAAATAGTCGACATTATTTTCAGCGGAAATGCCGAGGAGTAAAGCAGTACTACGAATGTATGAAGCCGAATATTCTAAGGCATTGTGATGCAGAAACACTCAGCGAGTTTGAGCAGTCGGTTGAAGAGTTCGGCTGTCATATTTAGGAGTCACGTCCAGCATCAAACCCCCGAATGAGAGTTTAGGACCATTCACGTCTGCAGGTCCATTTTTATATCCATTCGTGCCTATGTCAGTTGACTTGAATTTCAGTCACAGTTTGCCGTTGTTACAGTAAAATATCAGAGATGAGCTTTTCACTTCCTTATTTCCGTTGGTTCCGTCATTTCGACGTCAATAAAAGAACGAAAACCTAGCAGATACTCATTGCAAGAAAATTCTCGTGAGCTCTTATGTTGCAAAAGTCTGAAAAATAATTTGCAGGAAAATGTCCTTGTCTTTTACATATCTGCATATTCCATCACAACGCTTAAATTCCCTTCTGTTTCACAGGCAAATAATCGTATAAAACACGTTGCGGTATTTCGTCAATGATGAGGATCCCCTTAGAGACATCGATTCCGTGAATAATAATGCTCGCTCGACCTCATTTTATGTTTGTCTTCTTTCCGTTCGTAAATTGTACTATTTTGCCATTTCAGTGCAATAAACTTGAGTCCTCTTTCGGTTTGCATCTACTGTTTAACAGCAATTTCTTAAAATCTTCGATAAATATATAATCCCGAAATTCAATGTTTCAGCGCTGATTTCAGTCAATTAATTAAATACGTTGCGATATAAACGAATAGAATCTGATAATATTGATATCTGAAAATATATAAGCTGATCGAGAACCAATACTTGGCAAATCCGATCAGCATTGAATATATTTATGGAGATGTTCGAATGAAAGCTTTATTATTTAGGGGCTGAAGTTCATGAATGCTTCATTAAGATATAAATTCATCAGCGTTATTGCTTGACGAAAATCGTAGGATTGGTCTCATTCTTGCTGATTGTTCATATTTCCTTCGCATATTTTCAAGCGGATGTACAAATCTGAAAGTTTGCTCCCTCAGTTGGCGATATAGTTGCAGATTTTCACCCGTTGAATGAGCGTTGTAGTCTCTTCTGAAAATAGACTCATGCGAATGCAACGTCCGGATTTAGGGACGCAGTCGGAGGGGTGAGGTGGAGGCGAAAGGGAGCGGAGAGGAGAGAGATTCCACTTTCGAAATTACGAGATCAACGGTCAAACTTGGCTTGACCATCGTACATGGGAGGATTTTTTGCCTCAGTTTTATCGATCATTGGTCATCTGATTGTTGTTTCCTTGAGGAGCTCGAAAATGCAACTGATTTCAGCGTAACGTGGCTTTCATCCTCAAACACTTCCAGATTTTAAATCCCGATTTTTAAATCACCTTGTCTCGATGCTACCCGCATTTTTACTGCCACAACTTCTGCGCAACACTCAGGAGACATATTAATTGAGTCACTAAGACTGTACATACGAACTCTCCCTGTGACTCAGGCTCCATACTGACTTCCAGATCTAACTCCTACTTATCTCACTCTGCGCCTAATCATGCGTACTCAAGCGGCTTTCAGATGTGACATTTCTACCCGAACAGTGTAATTAATGAAACGGCAAAAGTAGTTGAATTCTGTAGGATGAAAATCGTATGGGACGTATGCCAGATGATCGGTCAGTTATTAAAACACTACTAGTGAAGAAAGGTCTGGATGCGGACTTTTACCAAACTGCTTCAACATTCTGCGAACAACCATACTGCAAGAATGGTTAGTACTTACAGGAACACTTTGTAATGCACGTTAGCGACAAGATTGGTCATTGTACAGGAAAGATCCCAGAGAGCATGTTTGCATGAAAGCACAAGCAACCTGAGCACCTCATGCAATGTGAGTATTTGCCACTCCTGAAAACAGTCTGCGATAGCTGCACATCACTTAATAGATTTCAACTTTTGCAACAATCCAATCTGATATCCGCTTACGTGAAGGTAGACCCTGGAAGAAGGAAAGTTGCCCATTCATATGAAAGTGTACTGATGCTAAAATAGGCTGTAATAGTGAACAAGAACTCAACAACAACTGCTACAGTAAGAGTAGAAAAGGGTGAGAAAGTTGCCTTATTGACGCGTCGCCGAAGTGTCAACGAGATGTGTTCAATGAGGGAACGTGTATTGGTGGGTAGGACGAGCTCGACGCATGACAGAAACTCATCCAATATGTCCACATCCGCATCTGCTAGATCGAATGAACCAGTGAATGCGAACTTCAAAACCTGCATTGAATTCTTTCCGACTTCCGGAATGCTTAATATGAGGCAAAGCTAACCCGCATCCTCTTCCATATCACTGCCTCACTGAACTGTTAGCATCTTTGGAACTGCAGTGAAGTGTAACAGACAATGGAGGTAAGGCGAGGGGAGGTAAAAAGAGATACCATAGCTCTCTCTCTCGACTTCATTTAAAGGGCAAAGTGAACCACCACCCTTTTTCTCCTCTCCCTTCCTTCCACTCCACTTCTTTTTTAAGAACCACAGAAAAAAATGAGGCATCGCTTTAGCACTACGGCACGTAAAGAGATGGGATCGCAACATGAATGCGGCGAGTAGAGGAAGGGTCTACAATAAATACAATTCACTGAGGTCGGTGGCCGACGACGCTGATGGAAGCGAATGTATTAACGTCGAATTACTGCGCATACACATGTGGAAAGATGGCCACGCTGTTTCTTCACTTTCAAATTCACGTCCATAATGAAAGTTTCCGTCTCATTCGAAACGTGCTTTCACTTACACGTGTAGGATGTTCAGTGGCTGACAGTTTGTCAACTGATAGGTAATCTTTGCAGCATCTCATTCTGTCACCTGTATTTCCTTTAATCGTTGCATATAGATCGTGCTGTACGTTATTACATAAGAGTACAGGTCATATCGCATATAAGAGTACCTCACTAACGGTTTCCTTTTTAAACGGTAGCGTAGCAGTGCAGCAACAAGGGTTGAGGGTTATAAAGTCGCGAAAGTATCTCGTCGACAGCATTAGAAGAAGACGGACTGTCCGAATGAAACCGCTCAATGTCTCGATTGTGAAATCGCTAAAATTCATTAGTACTAGTCTTTTTCTCGAATAACCGTTAGTCGATCATACTAAAATCACTGGTATATCCGGCATTACGGTTATAACCAAATAAACCTCAAAAGTGCTTTATTTTATGGGTTTTATCAACGGAACAATTTTGGTGCCACTCACTGGCTGGAATAATACCTTTTGTGCCATATTAGCTACGGTCAGTCTGCACCGGTCGGTTAGCTGAGATTTGCAGTGAACAGTGATATCGTGGAGGTATCTAGTAATCGTGGCAGCGAAAAAGTAAATTGTCAACGGAAACCCTCAGTACTTTGTACACTGTATGCGATGAACTTTGAAGAACTTCAAAACTCACGTTTGTGTTGGGAAACCTTCAGCCTCTTTTAAGTGGTCGCAGATGCATGACACGAATTATGAGCAGGCATTGATCCTATGTGAATCATTTATTCACTGTGTGGAATATGCTACTGTGATATAGGCGATACGCTCACATCATCATCCATTAATTACGTCATTCAAAGGAAAAGGAATCATCATTGAGACAACAAGTAATTTTAACCGGCAATGTAATAGGTGTCTAGGGTTATCTCTTCCGTGAGGTGTTTTAATGAAAAGTATACTTACTTTATTTTCGATGCCTTCTCAATCATCACAATACGATAGTCGTTAGACGCTAAATGACTAGGAATTTCAGGTAATATGTAATTTGGCTTCGGATCAACGAATTCTTCGGCAGGAAATGTCAGCTCAACGTTGATGCAAGCCTCTCCGCCAATAAAAATTGACTTTCCGGCCGTCAGTCGCGTCATTGCTTTTTGAAATGGTGTCCCCTCTATGTCGCAGCTACGGTCCACAAAAGTGATACAAGATGCCACTTCTATAAAAAATCTCTTTGTTAGGCAACGAAATCCTCTCTTCTTTAAAACTACTGCAACTAAAAGTGCTGGGAAAATAAATGCTGATTCAACGCACTTACCTTCCACTAGCTGAATATATATATATATATATATGGTGAAGTATTCGCGAAGAATTTGAACCCTTTATCGTAAGAATTATTAAAAGGCGTATACGACGATGATCTTCTGATGTGTTGCATAAATATTATCGACTTTTTGATGTTATCGTTATATATGTTTCGTGGACTCTCTTCTTTATGAGTCGTCACGTTTATTTTTCAGGAGAAATTCTTGTCATCATTTAATTTTCGGCCAGAAAAATATTTTCATTATGAGATGAGGGTCACCGGTGTTGACGAGTGATTCGCATCAGCACTCACCTTGTGCGCCATCTCGAGATGTCGCGTTTAATGATAATCGGTATTTGCCTTCGGGTAATTTGTCCAGTGAGTCGAACGATCTAACTTCAATAACTGCGCCATCCGTTTGAACACTCCTCAATTTGCTCTGATAAAAACCCTCTCTCTCCCTAACTCTCTTTTCTTCTCTCTCAAAAAGTGCCAAGACATGATTCTGTGTAGCTCTTAGCAAAAACATCAAAAATCAGGATGGCAAAGATGAGCTCTAGATGAGTTTTTTATTTGTTTAGTAAATGGACCCTTCCCGCCATCTTCATGCTACCTTCCTTTCCTAAAGGGAAGTAAAATTGGGGAATTTATAATGATAATCATTGCTATATAGGGCAGGTTACGAAATGAGACTCTATTTCGAATTGTTAGTTGATGAGCAGATCTGCATTAGTACATTTTGCGAAATGAAATATGCAAAGTGCTACGACTTATCTTCACCTGTAACAATTAATATACATTCACTTTCCAACCATATTTTCACTCGACACACTTCTGGTCAAAAATTACTCCATCTGAACCTCTAAAACGCCCCTTTAGGCCAACATGAAGTACCCATAAAATTGTTAGATACCGGTGAATTGACAACAGCTTCGAACTCAGGATCATGATCTTTAGTATGCACTGTAATAGAGATTATCTGGGTGTTAAAACCTCCAAACTGATGGAAATCATGCACGCTTCCTCCACCATGCAAACATGATAAAATCATATGGCGCTTATGTGGAACCACGGAGTGTCTGGTGGGTAGACCTAGCGAGTACTGTGGTAGAGCTGAAACTGACAAACCAGTTGACAGCTCGAGTTCCATAGGCAGTACGGAAGCGACCGCAGCAAAAGTTCCAAATGCTCGCTCCTTCTTTAATAAGGAATGAGAAACGGTAGATAAATGTCAACTCTGCCAGCACGCTATCACGAGGAATAGCAAGATGCGTTGTGTCGTCTAGTGCATACATCGAAGTGCCGGTATTGATCAAAGCCCCCGAAATCTCGTGCACGACTGGGGCCCTTCGAAATGCTGCCGTTCGACACCAACAAAATCGTAAAAATGACATGCCATGCCATCGGATTTAATGAATTTAAAGCAGTTTTTGAATATAAAACAAAATCAAATTTAACGCCTTCAGTTTCAATTATTTTGTTATGCAAATTTTTTATAATATTCTCAGTAAACGAGTTCTATTGCTACTGAGGATGAATTTTTATACGCTTTTACATGAGCATATAATTCAAGCTGAATGTGCAGCCTGCTGTCCCAATCGGCGATGAATTGATGGATTAGCAGTTGCTTTCATTTAGTGCCGTGTAAAACGCGAAGAATGAAGCATAATTGGATTTTAGGTGCTTCACGATGCTGTCGTCTTCAAGCATACGTTTATGTGCAATACGATTGCTATCTCTTAATTAACTTCTACACTCTTGCGTCGAATATCTTCACAGACTTATTGTCTCTTCCCGAGAATAATATAGCAAAAAGCAATTCGAAAATTCCCACTCGAAAATACTCGTTTTACCTTTAGAGTGGCATTGATATGAAGCATGAAGCAGTACCAATTGTAATCAATTTGAATGATCATCAACTAAGAGTATCGAGGGTTGTAATCTGAACGAGCAGTGAGCTTTTTTTGCACTTCGTACATTAAAACATGCATCGCTTCGTTGCGCTCTGTTTCTTAAACGGAGCAATGCTAATTTCCCATCGGAGTTTGTCATTCACTCCTTTATTAACATGTACCCTGAGATATCGAATTGAAAGTGAGCCATGCTCTAAATTCTCTTCGAATGTTTCTGTCTTCGGATCGTAAACACAGTGACATCTGAGCAACATCTTTGAAAAAATGATTTTAACGCAACTTTCATCGCTACCGAATTTCTTCTGGGTACTGGTCAAGCAAAAATGACCCACTTCAGTCTCTCTGTAAAACCACTGTTTTACCAGTCTCGGATGTACTACATATAGACCAGTTGGAAACGTGTCACAAATACTGTCATCGCAGCGACACACCAGCCGCGAGTGTGCCCTTTCCACAGTTCAAATTCACGCCGATCAGATGCTACCTGAAAAGCTTAGGTAGGAGCATAAGATGGAGCAGCAAGTAGAAGAATAAGTGCCTCGTTCGAGTGCAACTCCAGCTTCAGGTCAGACCGACGAATTATTTTAAATAAAGCTGTTTTGAAATAATTTTGGCACATAACTCATAGTCACCGTCTTTTTCATCGGCATCCGGTGGCACTGGTGAATGAGGCTTTTTCAGTGGTCAACATTTCCCATATTTTAATGAGCCCCTCACCAAAGAAATTTTTGGCCTGAAAGCAGGATTGCTTCATGTTCGTGAATGTAAGCTCATTACCCTTGCTCACTGAGGTCTTTTCTTGAATGCAAAGACAACAGTGGGCGAAAATTGTTGCTACGTTCTGCGTGGTCAACGTATCCGAAGCGCAAAGCTTCACTACTATCTCGATGTCTTCATCTAAATTGGTTATTCAGTAAAGGCTCATACGAATAATGAGACGTTGCAATAAAATAAAGAGTTTTTGAGAACATTAGCGAAATTTTAGAATAAATAAATAAAAATTTGGCTGGAGGAGTTTCTCTTCTGTTCGTGCTTTGCTATTTGCATTTTTCTTCGATCTGCATTACACTTCGCTAAAACAATCAAAAGCTTTGTGTTCTACTCGTTAGTTCCTGTGTTCGTTCTTTTAAATCGTTCAGTTGCGACGGTATGAATAATGATTTTGTCGAAATATACACCTTTATATCTTGGCTATCAGCTTCATTGACAATGAGTATTGATGGGAGGAATCTGCGATAACAGGAAAATGATTAAGTTTTGGGTCAGATGTAATAAGATGTGAGGCTGGCAGCAGTTTATATAATTAAACCATATATTTATTTATAGAAATTTTAAAAGACTGCAAAGATGAGGAAAAGAAAGACACAAGAAATATGCATGAAATGATAAACTCCGCGATTGCAGTAATCCTTATCGTAACAAATGCAAACTTCGCCATCGCCGGTGGCCGAAATATGACACCCAGCTGGTTCCAATTGGAAAGATCTACAATTTAAACTATCATTTAAATGGAGGAAAATTTCATATTGTTAAATATTTTTTCGTTTGTTACCATAATTTTTTTTCGTTCATTTTTTTGTTTCGTTCATTTGAGTTACCATTGATTAAACTTTTCGATTTATCGAATTATCATTTATTTATCAGAAATTTTATCATTTACGTATTTTTGATCAATTCTCAGTATTTTTTTTTTTCATTACTTAAGTAATCCGTCTGCTCATTCTCAAGCTTCCTCTTCTTAGCGGGACTGAGCAGCAGGTATCTCAATTACAACTGGAAAGTGCATTAACGATTATTTCGTTGTTGTTGTAAATATTATAGTAATAATAATTTCTATTGTATTTATGTACCTGCAGTGTGTTAAAGAAAAGTGAGAATGACGCGATGGGCAACCGTTGCATAGGATTAAGTCCAATGCAGTTGTACTACCTGCACAGGAAAGGCAGACAAGAATGAGTGACTAATAATGAGACCTGGTTGCATATGGAAGGCATGTTAATGCTATCTCGTGGTTGTGTTCGGTACTGAAACTTCGAAATCGTATACACGCAACTCCGTTACATTCACCACAGCTTGCCATTGCGATACAATCGGCACCGTCAAAACATGAGAGACAATCTATAAAAAAAACATCGCATCGGAATTTTATCCAAGAGGTGATCATAGCGGAGGGTGCAGAATGAAGGCAAAAAATGAATGTCCGAATGTAAAACCTCCTTTTGCTACGTAATTAGATTCTTTACACCTTAGAAGGGTTTTCTTTCATTAAAGTAGAATTGCGAGAATTTCAATTGATTTTTAGCGAGCCTCATCGCGTAGCCGGTTCAGTTCACAAAATTGGCCAGCCGAAAAGGACCAGTGCTGAATGAGCCAAGGAACGTTTATGAACACATCATAAGTGTTTAAAGTGAGGGCATATAAACACTTATGTACTCCACTGTTCAAATATTATGTAGCATTTATAGAAATTATTGGTCAAATATTTCGTATTTAATTTATATGGATTACTTTCAACTATTCTGCAGCAAATGCGAGAACGAGCTAATATGTTTTATGAGCAATGTAAGTATTTTACGCTCAGTGCGGTACAATAGATGAATTTTGAGAGACGCAGATAGAGTTGCTAGTTTTTTTGCCCACCAGCTGCTTAAAATGCTGCTCGAGATCTCTGATTTGCCCACATGATGGACGAGTGTCATATGCGGATGTCATAAATGAAAAATTGCACATTATACAGTTGTGGCACGGCAAATCCTTGCATTTTTGTATAATATATCGTATAATGTACAATTATATTATCATAATAGAACCTATAGTTGTGTAATATATCAAAAAACATATAAGAATACTATGTTTCTATACTATGAGGACAGAAGGTTAGTCTCCAAATGTGTGGTGGAACTAAAAGAAGGAATCTGCTAGCGAGAACTAGAAATGTCTTGAACAAGCTTGCTTAAAGAATCGCTGAAATGCACAAATTTTATCTGATATGAATCGCCTTGATTTACGTCAATAATATCGCTGACACACTTTTAAGGAACTCTCAGTATTGTCCATCATTATCGTATTGTATAATATCATGAGACAGGTCATAAATTATAAAAGAAGACTCATGGATTAGTTTCCGACATCATCTTTTCCTCTTCTTTCAAACTTCCTCGATCACTCAGATACGCATTTTATTAATTTTTTCTTATTAACTACGGCTTATCATTATTGTTGTTTACAAGTGAAGCATTCGGAAAGTTTCATCGACCAGCATAATATACATAATCACTTGCAGTAGGCAGTAAGTAGGCATCTTATCAAATAGACCGCCTTCGGCTCATTCAGCATATCAACTCGTTTCTTTCGCTATATAACGACGCAAATTAAAACGCCTTCCGGTCATGCAACAGCAAACCGATGAATGTCAGAAATGAAACTCACCTATTTCCTTAGATTTTAGCCAGATTTTAGCTACAGCGAATCTTTTGTGAAAATAGCCATGTCAGGTGAAATTATTCTCTCTATTTTAATGTGCACAATTAAAAACCAATTGTTTATGCTTTAAATATGCTCTAACAGCGGTTTAAATATGGGACGTACCTTTCATCTCAGATAGAGAAGTAGAGTCATTCTCAAGCAGAACAAAAATGTCAAGAAAAACTTATGCTTGAATGCCAGAAAAAAGCACTCAGCAATACATATAGTGAACGCATCAAATTTTTAAATACATTAAAACTGGAAATATTCTGGATACAACGAATAGGTTGACCTTCAACGTGAAGCAGAAATGTTTATAAAATACGTAGAGATAGATAGTTGGTATGTTTTATTTAAGGAAAATTAAGTATCGTTTTGGGCATATTTTGGGTAAGTATCGCATTTTTTGCTGTTTCGAAAAGTGTACAGTTACCCTAAATATAGAATTATTTAATCAATGCAACACTTATTTGGTTTGTAATGCCTCATAAATGGCCTCATTTATGTGGAGGGGAGGAACTAAGCATTAGATAAATGCAACTGCTTCCGTCGCGTTATTAATTGCTTGCCTTTAGCAAGAAAACAACTACGTCATATTCACCGTTTTTACATGTTTGCATCAGCGAATATAACAAATTGAATTTCACACATCATTTATTATTGCAATAAAAATATTCCAATAAATAGCAAAAATAATTTTAATCAACATTACCATTACTTCAGATGGATATTGCTGGATAGCTGAAAATGAATGAACCAATGAAGATATATGATGGATTAAAGAAAGAAAATTTGAAAGATGAACAACGTGAGTATGTCTACGCATATCTTTGTCTATGTGTCCGTCTCTTAGTTTTAGATGATATGCTAGAAAATGATCTAAATAATATAATAGCCTTTAGACGATAACTCTTAAATTACTCCACCAAATTCTAAAACAGCAAGTAAGCGCTCAAATATGACTAAGAATTTGCGTACGTTCTGAAATCGGTTAGCGTCCTAATACTGATTACTACTTTAGTAACTTTTCTTGGGGTCATTCGTTGGTGAGACCTTCAAACCCTCAAATTTACTTAAAAATTAAGGAGTTCATTTAAAGCTTTGAATAAGTTCTTCATCAATCAAGTTCATCTAAAGCTTTACATATTTCAGTGGTATTTCACAAGTTGAGCACATTTCCTTACGAAATAATCAGTTTAATTTATCAACCATCCGAGAAATTTTAGCCGATCTTCATGCATCAATCAACATTAAAAACGGCAAATGCATTATCAAAATGCTTTGATAAATTCTAGCGAGTAATCCACTTTGCACTTTCATCAAGCGAACAAATTTCTGCTTAATTATAGCAAAATGGAGCACTCGCTATGCCGTTCACATTTCATAACACTCCATACGGTTTCACCACTCCAATATGAATATTGAAATTGAGGTCTATTCTGAATGTATGTGTGTGTCTGCGTGTGGTTTATGTGCTTGCTACTTTGTGTGTATGTATGTCACATCACAATTCATTGCATATAAATATGCAAAATCTCATTCATCACAGAATTCTATCGTAAAAAAGTGAGCGCTGTCTACTCTCTTCAAATGTCACTGATCAAATCTTGATGTATATGCACTATCCTTCGATTTCCTCATAGCAAACCCAACAAAGCTCTATCTCATTATATAATGATGAGGTACAAGGAAAGAAGGAATTGAAGTGTTTAATGTAACTATTCGACGAAGACGACAGTGAACGAATCGAAATGTTCAGTTTACATAGATGAGAGAGTGAGTTTTTATTTTTAAGAAATTTGCAAAATACTCTTTTTTAGGAGTTATTAATAAACAGTTAATCGGCCTTCCAATGGAAAATATTATATCGAATTTTCAAAGCGAAACAAATTTCGTTCTTATTGTGAGATGTTTACTCGATGTTTAGAATGCGATTTGCAATAACTTCATTATAATAAATGGGGGGCTACAATTTACGTTCTTGAGCATTCGTGAAATGGTATTTTAAGAACGCATCAGCTCCGACCTTTATGTAAATAGGTCCCTATTTGCAAATATTCCTTTGTGAGTATTTTACTTAATTACTTGAAATTTTTTTTACAATATCCCACCTTCATTCTACTCGATTGTTCTATAAGCCAGTATTGCATTTAAGGAGTTCATTGATAAGTGGTATTATCTAAGCAGACTGCCGAGGAAGTTTATGAGCAATTAACCACACTACTACATAATTGATTTCCAGATCGATATTATCGAAAAATTACAGCACTAAGCTCCCTTTTCCTCCACCCCCTCCAACTCTCTCACAACATCGCAAATTACTCACAAACTATAATATTGCTATGAAAAGTTGTTGCAAGACGACTGGAATGTTTCTTTTTTTTCTAATGAAGCGTCTACTTTATAGAAATATTAAGAAGAAATTTTAATGAACTGAATTCGAGAGTGATGCTACCGCCTTGCGCCGTCCTACAATGCGCCGCTCATGATCACGGCAATTATTATCGACCAACTAAACACTCTGAACGAAGTTTAGCAGTCGCATTTAATGATATCGATGATTGTGTGTTTCGTTTACGGAAATAGTTTTCTGCTTCATTGCTTACTTTAAGCGGAAGCAATTCAAATCGGTGAATAATTCTGATGTACTGCTCCCTCTCGAGAACGATAGATGGACGCCTCTTCCGAGAAATATTATGCTGATAGGCGCTTACCACTATAGTGAACCTCATTTTGGGATAATATGTAGTGAGCGTTTCGTGTTGTTTGTGCTCAAGTGAAATGCAAATTTTAAACGGCTCGATGAACGCATACTGCTGTGAACGATTTTATAGTTCTTTCTGTAAATGTTTACAGATCACGTTTCACATAACACACATTGACCAAGTAAATGAGTCTGCCACCAAAGGCTGTAATTTCCTTAAGTGAAAAGCTTGAACAATTCGTTAAGTTTTAAATGAAGTCGAGTATCAAATGAATGCAAATCAGTAATCGGGTCAAGGTAACGTTCCATCGCTGAAAGATATTACAAGGGTTTCTGAATGTTGCCTCATATATTATAGCCGTGAGGTAAATGTAAGGCAGTAACCACTTCATTCTCTTCGAAACAGAGGAAAAGATGGCCACTATACGTAAATTACTTCACGTATAGCGAGATAATGGTTTAATCTCACAAATAAGATTTTCACAAGAATATTTGAAAGCGGTGTAGTCAATTCAAGTATTAGGAAATAGGCTGCTATGCAATTTATTCTCCAAATAAAACACAATAAGAAACCAACAGCATAGGAACTGCGGGAAAAACAGACACATTAGTACTATCCAGTGCCCATAAGACCCACATAGGGTGATTAAATACCGAGTACACACGAGATGAAACGCTGAGAATAACGAGTACACACGAGAAACGGTCAATAACCGCAACACGAAAGGTATATATAGATAGTATATATATAATCAATCTGATTTGAAAAGGGGCATACAAGAACTAATGCAAATAAACGTGAATGAACTTTTTGTAAGAAATGAAGGCAGGGGTGCAGTGTTGGAAGCGATTTTAAAATATGAAGGATGCTTCATAGGACGAAGAGGGAGAGTTGCAGATTTCTGCATTCAACAAAGATTCTGCGCACAAAGAAACGAACTTAATTGAAGAGAAAAATGGATTCTGGAGAAGATTTTGGAAGGTTTTATTTTTGTTTTGGGAGGATGTAAGGGAAAGAATTTGAAGAAAAAAGATTAAAGAGATGTTTATACGTATTCGCAAATGGTTATGCAGCCGCATCAATCTCCTGTGCAACATTCCTTCTCAAATTTTTATTCAATCGATAGTCAAAAAATTCGATTCTCTGTCTCTCTCCTTCTCTAGCATGAAGCATTTTCATTGAGTTTTCTTCACCAATATAACGGTTTCCTTCTTCTTGGGGAAGAAGGAAAGATGGAGACGGGAACGGGGTGAGGGAGTAGCTGTGGTCATTCTAGAGGTGTGCCACATGAACTGCCACCTTGTGACATTCATTTTAAGACAACTCACATGTTTACATAAAGCTTATAAACTTCATTCCACTTCCATAATGTTCCTTCTTTTAATTTTCCTCTCACTTACCTTTTTACCATACCCATCTGTCGTTTTGTGTTTATATATATTTATGTATGTGATTATATTTTTATTTTTATTTCCATTTGCATTTATATATTTATGTTTACGTATGAATATTTTTTCTGGGCACGATGAGCGAATGAATAAACTAATGGTTGATATATTTACCGTCAGTCGTGAAAATCTCTAACGACTACAGTCGGGAAAAATAAAGTGGAGAAAAAGATGCGAAGTGGGAAAATGAACACATTTCAATAAATTCCTACTATCTAAAAAGGACTGGAAATAACATTTGGACTGATTATTTCAGCGTTATTCGCATATTAAAGGATCTCAAACAAAACAGCTCAATAGACTGCAATTGCCTAAGCATATCGTTTCATATAACTGTACTTTCGACTATGGAGGAAATTTGCATTTCAAACATTGTTTCAAACCTTTTCATTCGTGTAGGAAGAAGGGAATTATTTGGAAAGTATAGGGCGATATGAAATGAGAGCAATTTTGCGGAATGTACACAGAAAACGATCCCACTAGAGATAAATATAAAGGATGCATTGAGAGCCGTGCTATGCAATTTATTCTTTTTCGGTATGCAATTCAACTCGTCAGTTTTTTCGCTAAACGTGGCATAGCGATTTGAGGGCCATCAAATGTAAGCAGCAACGTCAATGAGTTAATTCAGTGAGGATCATCGAAATATAAATAACGTTAAGGTGGCAGTTAGTTTCGATTGTGATAATGACTTCATGAATAGTTGTATAGCTTAACCGCACATGAATAGCTTAATATTTAAGCAGTGAATAATTTAATTCATCGCCTAATGCATTCCGATTCTATTAACGCAATTTCCAAGGATAATATTTCATTGGATGAAATCAGTTTTCCGGATTTCAGAGAATATAGATCACGATGAGGAAAAAGAATTCTCAGCTCTTAGATTCTAAAGAAAAAATGAGAGCAAAACTCACGACATAAAAGCTTCTCTACATAAATTTTTCTACAATTACTATTCGGATGCGGCGCAATCCTCATTGTGCATCGCATCAAAATAACGGTCCAAACTAAATAATTAAAGACAGTATGGTCTGTTGTACGCTTTTACAAAAACTGAAATCATGTCCGTGTCTGTCTGAAAGAGCTTCTCTTTTTGTCTGCCTCCAAGGTAGTTCCAACTCAGCAGCTACTTAAAGTAGGATTAGCGAACTTAATAGATATAATATATATCAAAATATAACCCCTGTATGACATATTTATCACCATCAGATAAATCTATACATATTTGAAGGTACCAAGAAGTTTGTGTGCATTTGATATTAGTTGGACTTTATTTTAGACAAGTTATGCTACCTTAAGAAAGACGAGCCTTTTAGAATTATGTGAGCATCCGATCCACTTCGAATATGCACGCATTATTTTTTATATCTCATTTTTTGCTAGTGAAGTGTCGAAAGGATCTCTCAATCGGGCAGAACTCCAAAACGCAGATCATAATCAACTCCTTTTGTTCGCTTTTTAAATTATTTCTTTTCTACCTTCAAGTGGTACAAAATTCTCTCGAGATAATATCGCATAAATTGGCGTAGGTCGAAGAAACAACTGCTGTAAGCCAAATGGGTGATACAGGTAAATGAAAGCGCATTTAGCAAGAATATTTAAACATTCAGTAGCAAAGACTTCTGCATTTCAATGAAAGTAGCGTGCAAGATGCTATGATAGGAAACATTGGTACTTTAGGAACAGACCATATCAGGCTCTTGCTCATTGGAGGTCAAACACGAGCAGCGAGATTTTACAGTGCAAAGGAAGGTCAAATTTATATAGAAAGCCTTCTCAAAGATAAGCAAAAGAAATGGTAGTGGTTAACGCATTTATTACTTCCATATTTTTCCATTCATCTCGGATCATCTACAAGGTGCTGAGAACAATTAAAACGAAAGTGTTGAGCAAAATCTTCTTGACGTAGGATGCGATGCGATAAATTTTATGCGTTAAATCTTACCCCTTATATCTTGATGGTTATCTGATAGTGAATTGAAAGCAAAGATAAAATACAATGGGGATGCCGACCTTTTGCAGTAATTCTTTAAAAATATGGGCAAAATGCGAAAAAAGAAATATAGGCAAAAATCCCTAATGAATATTCCCATCAAATTGTAAAGGTTTTTCTGCATGTGACGTATGAGAAACTAACATCGCTTCATGCATACGTTAACGAAACAAAAACAATGTTATAATTATGTGCTATATAAAGCTTTCATGTCGTTTCACGTAATAGCACTTATATTCAGTGAGAGACGAACTTGAGCTGATGCAAATGACATATGTCCATCACAGCTGTCGTTTAATATAGTAGCGCCATATACTCCGATCTCTTTTCCATCTCAATCTTAGCTCAGTGGTCTTCAAATATTTTCGGAGTTGTGGTTATTACTGAGGTGGAATCAAAGACGGGCCGAATACCTGAACAACGACGGAGCATGGAGCCCAGTGCGCTCAGTTTGAGGAAGGAAAGGACAGAATAATGCAGAACAGAAGAGTGTGGACGCAGCAGCGGTGTGATAATGCAGAAGGTGCATCACGGGATGCAAATGATTTCGAACATTTAAACCAATGTGACACTCAACCGCAACTGCCAACTTTTCGACAAGCTATGAACTTCTTTTACTCAAAGCTTGAACGATGGTAACGCTCCAATTTCCGGCCTTTCAGAACTACTCAGTGCGCGGCGGAATTTAATTTCGCTTGTAACGAGATAAGTGTGGGGTTCAAAAAAAATCGGCGCTTGAATCATATACTGTTAGAATACCTCCATAAACTGCAGCAGCTAAGTAAACAGTCTCTGGTACCTTAGCTGTTGAACTTTTCGTTGTGAATAACAAATGTTTGTCCAAATCTCGAGGCTACCAAGTAGTGGTGACATAATGTTGAAAATTGTTGCATCTGGATTGGTGGAAGAAGTTATGTATGCTTACCAAATCCAGGTATATTCAGGATAAGCACGATAACACCTTCGCAGAGCAACTCACGAAGCATCGAATGGTCATCGCCTCGCTTGGCGCGCCAACTGAAATTCCACCTCAATGAGTGTCGCCAATTCGCGTTATGCGGACAGCAACCCATCAGCACCGATGAAACACCTCACAATATATCGACAGACACGCTGATGACACATAAAATAGCTTGAAAAACGCGGAGAAATATGGATATAATAAGATGAGAGAGAGAGAGAAATATGCTCAGACGGCAGTCTATGGAGAGACAGAGAGAGGGAGAGTGCGAAAAATTTAGATTGAAAGGTTAAAGGAAATGCGTACACTCAACAGCTAATGAAACTGGAACGTTTGCAATTTTGCGTTCATGCGCGCCTCATTTTGATTAGCTCACTGGATAGTCACTATTGAACTGTTCCCGTAAATTACAAGATAGAAGGGAATGTTTTATGAAGCGCATGAAGATGGTAAGAATTTAAAGCTATATGCATTTCGATTTCACCGATGGGCGAATTGAAAGAAAAACAAACTTAGAACGTAATTTTTATCCGCCTAACCAGGAGAACTATTGTTAACGTTTTCTATTCCCTCCATAATATCGCAAATATACCACTGGCAGAAAGAAATTATCCTTCTTATAATGACGAACAAAAAGCTGGCGAAAAACGACCAGGAGCTATCGCTAATGCAGTAATATGAATATATGAAAGAAATAAGGAATATCACAGTAAGAAGTAAATAAAGTAGTAGAAAAATTCTACAAGCATAGAGAGGAGCCTTATTAATTTTCCAGAAAATGAAGGCAGAAAATTGCCCATATCATTAAGTTAAAAAATTATTCGCCATATTCTAAGACATTAATTTGCACAAAAAAATTCGGACAACAAAAACAAAATATACATTTGCCAGTTACAAATTCCACGGGAACGGGAACTCACGGGAACTTCCACGGGAATTCAATATCCTAAATTTCTCCACTATACGCATTTCGAACCCTCAATGATAGAGAAATAAGACTTAACTAATCATATACAAAAAGTAGAAAGTAACTATAGAACTTCCCAAAAAACGAGAAAAATCATTCTGAGCTTCTGAAAGAGATTCAACAGTAATGGAACATATTCAATTTGCATGTTTTTATTTGCAATCTAATCTGCATAATCGATCTCTCCTATGTGTATTCGCGTATAGGCATTGCAAAAATGTTAGCCTATTCGATTGCAACGAGCAAAAATTCGTGTATCGCAACAAACGTCGACGAACGACACAAAATGCAATTTGAGGCGCAAAATTGCCTACAAGATTATGCACAGCCAGATGCTGCCGAATGGTGTGTGAGCGTGTATGATTATTGCAGAAATATGCAGCAAAGTAACGGAAATCCACAAAAAATTAAACTTTTTCAGGAAGAGTATAAAAAAGGGTCGTAATTTAGCGCTTGCTAGCATATATGATATCGTAGTTTGAATACGCGAATTAGAGAAGCTTCAAAAAAATTAATTTTTTGGACACAATTAACTTTACGGATCATTTCCGTTATTATTCCACACTTTTTCCTGTCAGATTTTCTCATTTCACCTAAGAAATGCATTTGAAGTTCATGTATTGTTGCATAAATAAAATTCAAAATTCTTAATAATTGAAGGGATTTAGTGAATCGATTTTAAAATGCCACTTGATAACTTGATAATCATCTCGTACAAATGCTGTGTACTTGGTGCAACTTTGAAGTGGTCTTCTGAGTTGGAACAACGATGACGTTATATCCGCTTGATGGGATGAGTAAATATTCGATTTTGATGTGAAATACGGCAAACGAGATAGAAAATTTTAGCTTCTTCTTTAGGAAACAGTTATGTGTGTGCTAGTGGATTTTTGAATAGTTCTCTGAGAAAACTGTACCCTGACCGACAAGTCTGCTCTTAATCTTGCTGCAAGTTAACAGTACTGCTGCAATCCGATGCAACAAATGCTTTAAGTAATAGTGCGGTAATAGTGCACCAATATATCTTGTAATAACTGGGAAAGCACCTCTTTGATAATAATCTTGTAATAACTGTTTTAAAGTTAGCGAAAAAGCAACCGCATTGATAGATTGGTGAATGAATAAGTGAATAAGGCAACAGACCGCATCGGATAAGAAGCTAATATTTATAGAGCAACGACTGATGAATCATACATCATACAGTTTTCATAGCGTTTTTTCCTTTTAACTTTTCACCTCTCATTATAGCTTTCTAGCTTATGATCTGCTGTATGATGTATGATACCAGCTGTTTGAATGATTCTTCCGGTTGCTTTTTTTACATTTGCAGCTAAACCTTTAAAGTAAATAACTCAATATCTCTTTTCAACACCTTTCGTAGAGATCACTAGAATGATTTCCCTGGTGGATAGTATGAGACACTCTTATAGCCACTTTCAAAGCATTTTCTACAAAAAAAACAGATGCAGTAACTCACTCTTACAATGCAGCAACCCAAAATACGACCCTTATGATAGTCGAGATATCAGCTCCTATCGTAGTGCTCATAGCACTTAATAAATTAATACCAAATTTGTTCTGTTTTCGATTGTACGCACATTATATGCTGTAATGGTAGGCACAATAGCCTGTATAATATTAATTTTACTCTCACTAATACGATGTTGCATTGCATTTTACTGCACTTACCATAGGATTTCTTTCGATAACAGATTCAATAGTTTCGTTAGTCTGTAGCGTCTTTTATTATCTAAGTGCTATCATAATTTTCTAGAACTCTTAGCCCATTAGCCTATAAAAGGCTTGTAGTACCTTCGATTCTCTTCAATAGTTGTCGTAGCAAATTATGCAAGCTCAGTAGCTAATTTACTAAGCCTTTAGCAGAAATTTTCTAGTCTTTTTTATAATTTCTTTTGTAGCCAGTGGGATAACGCATGCAGTCGTTTGCTTACTAAGTTCTCTGGAAGTAACTTGTACACTATTCAGCTGCACTTATATCAGTTTTCTTGACAGTTTTCCTAGCGTTTTTTCCTTTTAACTTTTCACCTCTCATTATAGCTTTCTAGCTTGTTCATAGAAGTTAACGAAATAGGCTCTCTCAACCTACTAAGTTTACAGTTGTTTGTATATTTTATAGCTCCTGGTTCAATGGCAATTATGATAGCTACTTTAGATGGTATCCCCCTTAGAAGTAAAAAATAAACGGTAGCTGTGCACTGTTTTAAAGTTAGCGAAAAAGCAACCGCATTGATAGATTGGTGAATGAATAAGTGAATAAGGCAACAGACCGCATCAGATAAGAAGCTAATATTTATAGAGCAACGACTGATGAATGAATAAGTTGATCGCATAATGAAATAGCTTCATGATGTACGCTTGCTGAACGCTGATTCATTAAGTTTAGCAAATGATGCAAACAAACACGTTCACATACGAGCAATTGGGGCTTCAACTCTCATATTGTGCTGGCTTGTGGCAGTGGCATTTTAGCTTTATACCCAATCTAGTAGTCATCCATTTCGCCATTCTATCTCAAATTTCATTCACTTCACACAACCACATACGCATCGCTATCGCCTCAACGCAAAGTTCCCAAGTGCACGAAATAGACAAAGCTCGGCGATCGAAACAAGTGTCGAATCGGTCTCCTCATTATTGCTTAGTGCCTCTCCAACAGTATACGAACGTATATAAGCAGAATGTCACATCATAACAGGTGACAAATTGCTGTCCTTGCAACGTTAAGCAACTGCCAAGCATATAAAGGTAAACAGGTAACAGATAAAACTAGGTAATATTAGAATGTACCAAAAATGCATTATGAAAAGAAGAGAGATGCTGATGTTCCAGACTGTTGCTTCAATAGGCAGCAACTCTTCGTCGACAAATCTGAGAACATATTTGCTACTTTCCAACCATATGCCACCATTCACAAATATGAAAATAATAAACTGTTGCGGCGCGAAGCAAACAAACGATCTACCCATTCATCAGCATTAATTCACTCACTATTGATGCGCTTCATATACATAATTCTTGCCTCTGAAACACCTTAGTAAAACCTCTTAATAAACCATATTTTCTTCACTACGATTGAAAATTGGCACATTTGTCGTAACGTTAAAGTGAACGTCCGAAACATTATGTGTGACCTCATTTCAGATTTTTGAAGTTCAACGAAATTGCAACGTTGAATGAACTGCTTTCATATATTATAAAGCAAGGTAGACTTTTCTGGGAGTAAAAATATCTTTGAGGCGTATTTTACCAACTGGCTATTATCTATACACATAGGTTTATTAGCAGAATTTCACCTGCAATGAATAAAGTGGAGTTCAATCTCAATGAATCGTTATGACGAATAAAAGGTATAAATGCCTACGTTAAGATACTAATCTTGCACATATTCTTGCACTGCGGCGATTCGAAACATTAGTGATGGTTTTTTGCATCATTCAAGTGAACGAGGTGATCAATTCTAAACCGCTTTATGGGCTGGGTGATAGATGATCATACTGATCAATTCGTTAATAAAATCAAGGAAAGAAACGAAAGCATGTGATACAGTTGCAAGCTAAGCTTAGAGACCAATCAAGTTTAATTTATATGGTACTTTTCTGCTAGGATACAACAGTTGTTATAGTTGCGAGTTGAAATCCTCAAGTAAGAATCACCCAACAACCCAGTAGGGTGTTTAAGAAGGTTGTGCTTAAAAACGCCTGGAATTTCTTCGTGGTTAAAAAGGTGGGCATAAGCAACTGCACTCATAAGGGATTTAAACAATTCATAATTTTTAACGACTCACTGAGAAAATCGCGGCTCACCAACATTCAATTTAGCAATAATTTATGCCTTTTCAAGAGAACCGATGAAACCGATCACGAAAAAAAAATGAATAAGATGGTTCTTAATTCAGAAATAAACGAAAATTTTAATTACCACGAAGAGCTCCTAATAATAAACCTCCTAGCTAACGAATAAAACCTATAGAAAATACTAGAACTAGCTTGGTTTCTCAACGTATTGCCATACTCAAATAGGAGAGCTTTTGAAGAGAGACAACAATTATTCGCACATTGCTGTTTAGAATTATTTGTCTATGTGGGAATTCGTGCGAGAGAGAGAAAAAAACAACGGGGAATTCACTCATTCATATTCTAACATGATCGACAATGAATGCGATGCATTTGCGCAATATAAACGTCATTCTGGAAGAGTGGATTGCTTACTATTAAACTCAACTACCAACTCGAGGGGTGAAATTTGATTCTAAAAACTTCAAAGTACCTCAGTAGAACTTTCACAATCATTCTATAACACTTATTTGTGATTTCTGCTTCGATAAAAGGAAGGAAGAAGATAAGTAATGCAATGAAAATTTTCGAAATGAACATATTGTGTATGGCATTGATCTCTTATCGTTATGAATTAATTCTACCATTTTTAATTCTAAAGTAAATTCTCGTCAATTAGGAGTAGAAATTTCACGACCACTATATCAATTATTCTCCGCCAAGAGAGATAACCTCCGACGTGAAAATTAATAGCGACAAATGAGGAATCGCTTCATCTATACCTGAAAAAATATATGCGTAACTTATGGATAATATTAAAACGGTTAATTCGAACTCATCGACTGAAAAATATTTCTATCCTCATCTTTCTTTTGCCGTAGACTCCAATGCATCAAGACAAATTAATTAAACCATCAACTAGTATATTTTCCAATCTAACAGAAAGTCACTGGAAGTTGTTGCCATGATAAAATATCTCAACTCGAACGCCTCGACATCATGAAAGTTATTTTGCGCACTACTCCTCGCTAATGAACAACTAAATAGTCATATGATTCAGTCAGTAAAACTTAGTGTTCGATTTTATATCTGAAATGCATAACGGCATAACAAAATTTCGAATTAAAAGTACGCATACAACTGTTCTTGCACGAACTATAACACTCTGTAGGCAACAACTATGACGTGAAGTGCTAATTGTGAGTAGTGGTAAATAAAGAGACTGAAACTTGAAACGGAACTGCAAACAAAAGTTTTTTCGAAGAAGCACTGAAATGTATTAAACTATCTCGTGAGACTTCTGGAGGAAACGTTCACTCAGGATAGACAAACATAAGATCATACTTTATGGACAATATACTAATCGCAGCTAACCAACGTCATCATTATACAAGAAAGCCGATTTAAAAGATCTCGAGCAATGTCCAGAAAGTATTTAATTATACTGGTGAAAACACTATCCTAGCAAAAGCATTTGCGTACATATGAAATAGGCTGCTGCTGAGCCTCCAGGTGACCTCATCTCTCATTGTGACACATACTCCTGCATATTACCCAGTAAATTTTGCTTAATATTTAAGTGCGTCAGATTTGTTATGCACATGTTAATTTCCTTTAAGCAATGAAAGCAACGCAGCTATGATATCGCAATTCCGTCCCAGCATATCACATCCACTAAGAAACGTTTTATCGACAAATTTTAACCGCTTAATTGGACTCTTTAAATAATCTCTCGTATTTGTGGTTCTCTTAAATTCTTTCGCACATAAAAGTAGTAAACCTAAACAAAAAACTCTCTAAGTACTCTCAAACAGAGGTATTCCAAGACTTGTAGTCAGTCAAAAGCTGGTCACAGTTGAGATAAAAAGATTAAAAAGTAATCAACGCTCCCGTAAAACTAACGTTTACTGCTAATTAACTTAACCAGGTAGGTGGAATGATGCAAAGGAAGAATTTGTTGTCGAAGCGTTAAATTAAACAGCGCTATCCTTAAAGGAAACGATAATTGCTGAAGCAGATAATCAATCCCATAAACAAGATATACAACACTGTATAAAATTTACATATGTAATAGTTTAATAGAAGAATTAAAGTATATCAAAGAATGACGGCTATAAGACAGGGAAAATATAATTTCTTCCTTAACGATACGATAACACAACTACTAAAAGAATCTATGATACTAATGGGAAGAAACGCGCTGCATACACACGTTCTTGTAGCGTTAACGATATCTTACGAGCGCACATCCCATGTGAGCCCTTCTACGACACCGATACTAGTAGAGGATGAAAAACACTGCGTTCGGCAATGTGCAGTTTTTTTAACCTGAACTAAGCATAATGTGACTCGTTAGGCAAATATGAGGCCTATAATGGAAGTGAACATCCGACTTGCCAATAGCATCACCGACAACATATAAGACCCTCATTCACTATTATAATAAAGGCACAAAGTGTCTTGAACACAGAAGATGCGACTAGACAACCTACGAATACGAATGCATTATTGCAAATGAAAAAGAAGCGAGAAAATTGATGACACTCAGAGTGAAATAGTCTACGTCAGGCGATGGGATCTACGCAACGATACTCAATCACGCTAAAAGAAGATGGGACCACGATCGCGCTGTCAACACCACCCGATACTAACACACGCTTGAATTACACGCTGTAGGCTTTCCTCGGCTTCTCCCTCTTCTTTGCATTCACCTGCATAATCACTCACCTTTAATCAGAAGTAATCCTCTTAATGCCCTCTTAACGACCGAACACAGCTAGCTCATTAATTCAACTTCTTTCTCACGAGCTTCACCACACTCCCCTTTATCTTACTATTCTTCGGCCAAGAGGTCGCGCAATATCGACCAACCCACTTTGGGGCAGATGGATGGACTGATAGGTCGAACCCTTCAACGAAAAATACGACGCCAATTTTCAACTCGCGAACACCACTCATCCCCTATTTACGAAACGACCCAAAAAAACGATCTTCCATGAGTCAAAATTCGCCAACTTATGCCACATGAGTGGTCATTTCACCAGCAAGCACATGCAAACTGCTTCACAGTAAGATGTCTTGCAAACAACATAAGGCAGTCAAAAATTTTATTCTCAATGAAGAGTAGAGGCACCTCCATTTTCAGCACAGCTTCTCTTCTTTCATCGTTCACCGTAATCTAATGACTCGTATGTATCCGTCCATGGTGGTATCATAAGCACCAACATATACAAGCTAAGGATACGGTGCACATCGCTAAACAAATAGAACCACTCGCCGCAGCTAGACAAATGCGTCGTGCGAGTACAGGAGTGAGAAGAAAACGCTGTCTTTGCTCATGATGTGTGCACATTCATGACTGTTAGTGTTGGTAGTATGCTAGACGCTTGCTTTAGAGCATTAAATTTTTCGATAACAATGACACAACCATCAACAAGGACATAAACTTAGTACAGCGTTAGCGTAAATACATATCCCTCACAACAGTCCCATGCAAACCACACTGATAATCTTTCTCCAGCCACCATGCCTCTTATCAGAACTATCCTAGTCATGCATCAGCGCAGAATGATCCTGCATTACTTCGAACGACATCACAAATGTCATGTTCAAATCATTACCCCGTATGTTCAAAATCATTGACAGATCACATGAGCGGCGTGAATACTTCGGAAGCCATATCCACAGCGCATGGGACCAAAACAATGGATAAGTACGAGTGAAGAAAAAGAAACAAAATATCAAAACAAATATGGCCCATCGGTAACGCTCAAACAGCTCGTTTACTAAGTGGTAATGCAGAATGACACTGACGAGTGATCCACCTTCAACTCACTGCAATACGCGCAACGGTACAACCCTCAACATTGCGCTTCACGAATAGAACTCGTCCACGCAGACCCATCTCTTCTTTTTCCTTAAAAAAGGCATAAATTCCTTCAGAAACAGTATTCTATTTATTAACTGATGGTGTCTATCAAATTCCGCATCTATCAAATCATAAAGTATTTATCAAAGAATTTTACCACTTGCTAGGCAGTACCGACTTTCCACAACTGAATTGCATGCTTCATTTCCTAAAAATATCAGCATCCACATATGAGCTCAAACGCAGCTCACCAAAACTTTTATTCTGCAACTCTGTATCAGAATCTGCAAAATTCATGAACTTTTCTCTCTCTCATGGACATTTGCTAAGAAAACAATTACTGCGAACGATTAGCGCAGCTGCATAGTCTCCTTCTCTGCCAACTTCATATAAGCTATACAAACCAATCATCCAACCAACGCCTACATCGGATCAAAGTGCGTTTTAAACTGCACCGTTCACTTCCACAACATATATCGCAAAGTTGTCAGCCTGAATAGATCAAATCTCTAGTTAATTTATGCTGCGTACTGGCATAAACCATGGCAAAAACTTCCAGACCTCAGCGAAGCACAAACGACTGAACACATCCTGTAGCTACTCAACAAAACCTGTTGTTCAATGCACCACCTTGCACTATTCAATAAAACAAATAACATACGACAGTTTTCTGGTAGAATGTTCCGGCGCCTATCGCGAAATAAACTTTCTCGACGCCAGGCATCTCAACCTGCGCTACAGCTTGTGCATTCACGCTAGTGTTCAGATGTAGCGTTAGCGTACAGCTGTAGTAACCCGGATAGGTACTCAGACGTCCCTGTTCGTTGCGCCACAATGACGATGGTACGTCTGTTTTATTCCAGTCAGTTTTGAAGTATTCCTAAGACATATCGAGCAATGAATTACATCAGTTTAAAAGAGAGCGAATTACATAAAACCTGAATCTCCCTCAAAAAAAGTAACAAAGGCAGTCAGCACTTAAGTTGACGTAGACTAAGACACGAGACTGTTTTATAGCTCACGTGCCTAAAAGTGTTAAGCACTGGTCAAGTATTAGATGAAGCCACCACAGACTCTGTGCGTCAGATAACTAGAGGCTCATGCCCTCTTCTTTCTTCTCAGTTCCAGCAACCCTTGGTGATTTCCTAAAATAACAGCACTTCTCCGTGAAAAATATTTATAAAACAACGTTTCATATATCCAATAAATTTCTAATCGGCCCATGCAATTTAATATAAGTACAAAAGAGCCAACATAAACAGTTTCCCAAAACTGATAGAAATGCGTTAATCTCGTCAACTGTTCATACACTCTAGTGATGGATATTTGCCCAACTGTTCGGCTAGAGATGAGGGATGGGATGGAGGTGAATGATGAAGTTCAGAGTAGTCTAAAAAATGAAAAGTTCTTCAGCAAAACCAGAACAGCTGGAATCTTCAACTCTACCTAGTCACTCATCTCAAGACAGGGGTGGAAAAGAGAAGGAAGTGAAATGCCATCCCATGCAGCTTTCACCTTCCGATTACCTATCCAATCAACAAGAAAAGTAATCATGCAAACCTCGATTGCCATTTTCAGTGCAGTCATCGTAATACGATTTGCGAGCGGTGAGGGAATGAAGAAAGTCGAGTTCGGTTTAATCATCAACGGTAACGAGAAGTTCGACAAAGATGTCCTCGACAACCTGTACTTACTATAAGTAAAGATTGCCTTTTGTCATGGATGACAAGAGCGTGAAAGCGTGAAGTCAGCTAAACCCACAGAAGAAAAATTTGCGAAAGTGCAAAACTGCTACCATACAACCTTCCTATAATAATGCACAACACACAGGCCTAAATCGGAAAAAATAAACAGGTGATAGTATATTATGCTTTAAAAATAAAGGCTGACCACTGTTTGCAGTTGTGAGTCAGGTGCACATGTAATTCGTAAAGTTTGCTGTTGAAGGACGATAACAGACGATCCGAAATGAAGCCAACATTGATGACTGCGTCCTGAAAATATCCTTGCTACGATCTTCAAGTTCAGCACTCATTCAAAAACATTCAGAGAGACCATTCAATCATTCCAAAAATTTTCATCATGATTCCTTAGGGCGAACCTATTAAGGCGTTGTTGCAATGTCGTATCGTTCCCTCTGCCAAGCTAAGATCATTTAGTACACTATCTCACAGCACGTTCAAAGCTGGGCTTCAGATCATCCAATTCTAGACCTTTCCTGCATCATCACTCGGCAGGATTTTTGCAGCAAAGTGAAGAAAACCATAAACCGCTGGAGTAAATGTTACGAACTATCAGTCGTGGCATGTTGAAGGAACGGGAGGAGCGAAGATGAATAGAGACCAAGACCACCATCCCTTCACACTCACATTTGGTTACAGCTTAGTGAAATTTTCAAAGTTTTCTTTGAGAACTTTTTACAAAACTTTCACACCAAATGCATTAATAGAGAACTTCAGAAACAGCGGATAACACTGAAAAGTAGAACAAAAAGAGTGAAGTACATATATTAATGATAAAAGGGTAGAGAATATGTTTTCTTTCCACAGAAGATTACCAAGAAGACATACCCTGAGGACGAGACATTCGATGTTGGAGAGACCATTATCTTGATTTTGCTTGGAGACAAATTCACACATTGCTTCGTTTCTAACAAACACCGTCTCACCGTTCAATTCCACAGATCGGATATTCCATTTCTGCTCAAGAATAAGCAAGAGTAGCTCGTCGGTTAGCGCCCGTCCCTCGATCGATAACAAACCACCTGAAACATTACAGGTTTTAAGTGCGACAACACAAAAGATATCCTTTCATACGACCTCGAATAAAATCCACGAGGCATATAGATTTTAAAGAGGTCAATTCGAGAAAAAGTCTTTCATTAATGACATGAGGATCCCTTTCCGGCCTCATCTTTATGCGATTTGTAAGTATCGTTTACCTCTTTTCTCTATTTTATCGAGATGCGTTCCGAGAACAAGCTCGACCATTTGAAAGGCGCTAGCAAGAAATCGCCACTGCGGTCTGATTTCAATAGCACAGCTCGTTTTTCCTTCCTTACGACCGAAAAGAACATACTGCAAAGAGAAACCATTCGAGCACTGAAACTATGCATACAAGACTACTTACGAAGAGCTCTCGACTTTTTAAAGACACCAAAAACAATGCGCACGACGAGTTAAATGGTTGAATCTTGAATGCAACAGCAAATTTCCCAAGAGGTCCGACTTCAATGCGCAAATTCACTCATTATTTTTCGTTACTGAAGACCTATTCTGACTGTTACCGTAGGCGGCAAATGCACTTCATATGCGGAAGTTCACATCACAACAGAGCCCGCTTAAAATTCTAATCGGAAATATGAATCAGCGAGATTATCATAGGCGGAAATCAAAATTGGCCGTCATTGCTCATTTTACCAATATATCCCAATACCGAATTTAGTGCTGTTCATGAGTCCATCAGATGCAAAAAACGGACACAGAAAGCCAGCAGAAAATATAAAGAGGGGCAAAATTGACCGACAACATTCGCCATAACCTTAGCGATAACCAACTGAAGTATCCATCGGCAAGACTCATCTAAAACAATACTGTTCTGATTTATCTAAAACACTGATTTATCTGATTTATCTTCATCTAAAACAACTGTGTCCTATACTGTTCTGATTAAAGCTTTCCATATTTCCTGGATATGTAAATCTACTTTCACGCAGCTGTACAACCTACACGGCAGTTATTTACACAAGGTATCGACTGATTTTGAATGGGGTCAGAAATCGATGAAAAAATAAGATGAATTCAACCGAGAAGTTTTACCTGGCCATCGCGAATTGAGATGTTAAGGTTGAGAAAACGTGTTCGTGGAAACTTGCAACGATGATAAAGAGCTTTCCAGTGTCGACAAACAGCTCGACAATTACGACGATCTTGAGCACAGGCTTTCTTCCTATAGACAAGGATATTTTAAAAAACTGTCCGGAATTCAAAAACTGTGGCACGAATGGATATAAACAATGCGTTAATTTGTACATATACGTATATGTGTATAAGTATAAAAAACGTATATGTGTAAACATACATATATGTGCAACCAATTCAGTGACAAATCTATTGCTCCGACTGAAACATCAACAATATCAAGCTTACGCATTTTAGAGAAAAGAGGGAATAACGGAAAATATTCTAAAAAAACAAACTTTACAGTTAATGAATAAAACACCGATCAAAGAAGGCTGCACTTCCTCTCCTCACTAATTTCCTCTTTTTAAAGGACTGGATGGCAGCTCAACAAACAAACAAAAGGCAACATGACCTAAGAATGAGAGTGATGCAACTACTTTTCAACAGCAATAATTCCTTCATTTTCTTCCACCTTGAAAAAAGACCAAAGCATTGCTTCATACAAAAATTCCATCTTGAGATTACCACCCCATCCAGCTGACAAAGCACCGCATCCCCACGTTAAATGTCGAAAAAATATCGAAGTAAATGCCCATAGCAACCTATAGTTCATGTTCAGTGAGTGTCCGGATGCACGTTGAAAATAATTGATAAAGTAAATCAATACATACCATATTTCAACAATCAGTTCATTAGGCAGTTGGGGCACGCGAGTTGTGTTGTTAGGCTGCAATATGTATAATATCCCCATGAAGCAAAACAATTCGTCATAGAAACGTCTCATTCTTTATTCTCTTTTTTAAATTCACTTTTTACTATTCACAAATCTATGTGCGACCTCATTAACAGTTCGGTAACAATTGTCTCCTGTTAAACGTTCCCCTCCTCACTCTTCTACTTTCATTTCCAATCTCCTTATAAAATGATAACTTCAGATCCGATCCGCCTGAAGGTCATTCATTCGTGCTGCCGACGTTTTCAGCTGTTTTCATTAACAAACTCTCTAACCAATATTTCTTATACTCCTTCTATTCCCAGTAATTCTAATCTACTGATCGCATTTCAACGGAACATTCACCTTTCATCGGTGCAAAAACGTGCTGCAATAACACTACTGCTCATTACTGAAAAATGAAATCAAAGAGAACTGATAGTGTTAACTCGTTTCATAAGCAGAGATAGATATTTGAGCCCAACTTACTTAGCATATAAATGATTTGACAATGGAGAGAAAACAAATTGTGATAAGCACCTCCACGTACACGCTGACGCTGTTCTTCTCGATGTGCGCCTCATATTTCACCTTTTAGTTGATGAATCGATGCTCTCAGCTAAATATCCCTGGCTGTGCCATATCACTTAGGGCACATTAAATATCAAAACTAATAACTGCACCAACGTACCATATTGCTTCCGAAACGCGTCGCAGGCAGAGCTCGGTCTATCACCCAGTTTGTGCAGCTGGAGCCACCCCACATTCCATCGACGGCTAGAAAACATAAATACTGATCACTGTAAGGTGGATTCAATAAGACGGCAAGTATTTTGCATGTGTTGGTAGTGAGCAACCAGTGTGTATTCACATAAGGATACGATGAACAAGGAAGTAAGCGAAGACAAAAGTGATGCCGTGCTCCCATTTAGCGGTTTTTCAGTAAGAAAGGATATATTTGACTGAAGAAAAAGCCAACAATTATTCACCTACAATATTAGCAGCTTACCCATAAAACGTGTGATGAAGTGAAGATGAGGAATTATACAGCGACTGGATGTATAACAGAATTTGCCATCTTTGGAAGGGTAAACATCTAGACAAGGACGCAAAAAAACAACAACAACTATACGGCCTGTAAGGTCTATTAGAAGTAAAGGAACATCGTATCAGTATCTACGGAATCGTATCAACATCACTGATAACCACCACTGACCGCTGAATATAAACGTCGAGCAGAAACGGCAACAATAAAGAGTTTTCTAGAGAGATACTGCCAAATACGATAGCGAATTCGATGTAATGAACGGATGAAAGCGCTTGCAAGCAGAAACGTCAAATACAACGATTAAGGAGATGCATATCGATGTGCGCTATGAACATGATGTGAATCATCATGGCTGCTTTAGCAAGTCGGTGAGAGCAACGATGGAAGGTAAGCAAACGTCGCCGTTAAAGTCAACAATGCGTCCATCAAACATCAATATTTTAGAAAGATGAGCCACGTCTTCCGAATTCAAATTAAGACTTAATTGGAATTGCAAAAAAACATGGCAGGAGAGCGAAGTTCACATCAGCGAACAGCTGAGTGGACAGGAAACAGCACCGATAGAAGAATGTAGTGCCTACGCACAAATACTTTCAAATAAACACTCCTACGTTGACACTGCAACCAGTAATATCCACCTACCCCCTTCCAACGACAGCATACCACTTCAGAAAGATGCTGCACTCCACCACAAGATTCTGGAAATCGTTGGAACTAACGGTGCGGAAGAACTTTGTCACAAGCGCTCGCGAATGGAGATGCTAAGTGCGTCGAGTCCCAATTAAGAACGACGGATCCGTTGCGTTTTTAATTTGCCGCATCTTAAAATTCACCATAAGTGCAATCGCTCGAAGTCTAAATGGTCGACTCGTGCAGCGATACAATGCAACGATTTGCAAATGGTGCAATGCGGCGAGTGTTGCGTTGTATGGGAAATGATTGCAGTATTTGAAGTTAAAGGAGGGGAAGACAATATCAATTGGGTGCTGAATCACTCATCGAGGAGGGGACTTTCTGCATCTGTGATAGATCGAAGCACTGATTACTTATAAATATTTGAATATATCATAAAATATTGCAGTTCAATTTTCCCCCAAATTTTGTTTGGTGTTACGTGAGAAGTAGATATTTAGTTGCGAATTTTGGTGGAGAGGTGGTGATGTTAGAGGGAAAATCGAAATGAGCTATTTCATTTCGTTTACGATATTGATTAATTAAATCGTCGAATTGCAAAAAACGCGTAGAGTGCCACTTCCAATCAGCACGTAGTCTCATCCTTTGTTAGAGTACCATCAAAGTTTATTTTCAATCAGCGTAGGAAGTATATTTGCATATTTTCGCTTTCGTCTTCCGGGAGGTGAAGGTTCAGCCGATTTAACAGACTAAACAAAAGAGCACTTCAAGGTGGTGGGAAGGTCTGATTTGCGAGCGAGGGTAGGATGAGAAATTAGGGATGAAAGTAGATATATGTTAGGAGATATGTTAAGTATGAGGAAGTGCCGACGAGTGGAGTGCAGGAGCGGTTTTTGTTGGGAAGTTACGCAGCAATCACCTACCCATCTAGGTCTTTAATTACCTGGCATAAGGTCTATTGCAATCATTCAAATCGGTTTTCTGCCTCTTTTCTTCTAAATGGGTGTGTACATTTTGTACTCGTCTGACTAGTCCAACGTAATTTTAGCAAACATCTGCTTCAAAGAAATAAAGATTCACACTTCGATGTGATCTGATGCCTTAGTGAACTTTAATGTTGATCCATCTAAATTCACGTTTACAAAGAACGAAATCGTTTACGAAGTTTCGAAAGTTTATCTCTAGGATTTTTGATGGTGTCTTTGAATTTCGTAATCGAAAAAAATCGCTCAGAGGTCTTTTCTTTTATGCAATATCTTTAAGAGGGGAGTTTTTCAAGGATAAGAAGCGGATCTTCTGTTCCAATTACAATAGTCTGGAGTAGTCATCCTCCTCATGCAGTCACCGTCCACTCGATTGACGATGAGTTAACAATGTTTCTTCGAAGCGTTTATTATAATTTCTATAAATCCAGTTGAAAAATCACTACATGATAAATCAGCCGACAGATTATTTCGATAGAATCATCTGTCGTGGCACAGAGCTTAAAAATAAAGATTCTGTTACCGACAGTGCAATAACTAAAAGAAGTTCTAATGTTCAATAACATTGACGGAATATAGTATACACACGTAATTTTTGGCTAAAATAGTGTACACGAAACTGAAGTGATTTGCACAACGCAGCGACAAATCACTGAAATTACTGACAGATAGGTGGCAGATCTTAGTTTCAGATCAACACTTTTCAGATCAGCGTTTAAAGTTCCTTTAGAAACACTACTGTGCGGAGGAACTCCATCACAGGTTTGGAAGCGGTTCATAGGTGTTCTGTTAAACTTCACGCTTAATTTAAGCATGAAAAGCGAAAACGATAGAAGGTGGAGGGAGGATGCAGTCGAGAGAATGAAATGAATTGACAGCCGGCTTCCACCAAACTTCCTATGCGTATATATGCATTTTGAGAAAAATAATAAACACTATAGAGAACGAAAAACTTTCATCGATAAGACACCGCTAACCAAAGTGTGCATGAATATGAAGCCCAAAACATTTGAGAAATATTTCTCTACGGAATGTCCAAAAAAATGGGAGCAAACGGCATTGATCTCGATAAGAAAGAATTCTCAACAGAGTTGCGTCATCTGCAATGCCGATTCTGCAATTCCACGATCTGTTGTTCTTGAATAAAATCTCTTATCTTATATGTCCGATTGGAAAATCTCATATTGCATAGATCGCATTAGCGTTTTAACTAAAAATGACCCGTACCCACTCCACTATTATCTGTACTGCATCGTTTATTATCCATGCTATATTATATGAGCCAGGTTGATACAGAATTCATTGCTTGTTTTTACCTTATTTCGAATAATAGTTTTCGTTGTTTTGCAGTGGGACGTCAACAATTTATCTGTTGTCAGGGCTTCAAATTCAATGAGATAAAGTTCACTTCAACGCAGAAATATAAAATAAAGGCAAATTAATAAATGATAATTAAAAAATTTCCACATTCCATGGTGATATATCATATAGGCATCATATTTTGACAAAATGTATTAAGTAAAGAATAGAGGGATACAGTAGGTTAAGGGTACAAGGTAAGATCTGTATGATACAAGGATCTATATGGACTACCGTTTATACATCAACCACACAGATCTGATTTAGATTTCCTCTGCTTTGACCATTCTTGATAATAGAGATATCGGCGTTCGCTTCATTTATTCTGAGCACGTCAAAGAGCCGAACTTGATAAAAACACAAGAAAATGCCTTTGAAATGGTGGGCAAACCCGTCGAAAATCGTAGCATCTCGTCGCTGATTGCGTTTGAAAATAACATAAGCGGAAAATCCTCGCTTTTTTAAAGCTCCGTCTACTTTTGCACTCCCTCATTTCTCGTTGAAATCTTCGAGTCACATTTAAAATTGCTGAAAGCGGTGAGAACCTGGCTGTTACAATAGACAGCAAGCTTCGGCCGCTTTGTCCACATCAACGAGCTTCGGTACTCCATTTGTCGCATCCATTTGCCAGCCGTCTGGCTGCAATGGTTAATTATATCGAAACGAAAATGGAACAGATATCGAAACATAGGCGGCGTAACTGATGCAACGAAATGAAAATGAAGCATCAGCTCTTCCGAAAGGAGGATCAGCAATGATTTCTAATGTTGTCAGTGTTTGCAAGAAACCTTCTGAGATTAAAAAAAAGAAAACTTTAAGAAACTAGCTTCAACGTTTAGTAAGAAAGAGCCAAATTGATATTCACTTACCATACTTCCGGTAAGTTCTTCAGGAGGATACCCGTAAGACTGCAACTGCATCATTAATAGGCTGAGCTTTTGAAACCGTTTCCCGATTTCCTCCTGAATCGCATCAATATCACTTTCAAATGAATCGAAGGCTAGGAAATACTGTCTACCTTCAAACCAGAGTAAGGCGTCGATATGTATGTTTTTTGGCTTCATTTTTTTCCCGCTTCATGAAATATAAAACACTATATTTAGAAATGTTCAGATAAGCAAATCGATCAAGATCATACGTCTGAATTTTTCTTACGGTTTTCACTGAAGCAATAATATAGGCAAAATTTGAAACGAATTTCTGAAAGTGCGCAGTGAACAAATGGTTACGTCAAAATTAAACTTGAAAACAAGCCTATAACGCTATTGAGGCAAATAGGCTCGACAATAAAAACGCTTCCCTATAATAATGATATTCGGATGTAATTGTGGACTTATGCATTTATTTATGTATTCATACAATTACGGCAATTCCTTAACGGCGATGAAGAGCCAACTAAATTCCTTTATGTGTGCACATTTCTAATGAATAACAGTCGGAAGAACGAACTTGTGTGGATGTACTCTCGTCAAAATCCTTTTCGTATTCGTCACAGATTTTGCCAAGGATGTTTATTTGCCTCTCGTATCGTGTTCTTGTTCCTCCATCCAGTTCTTCTGCATGTTCCTTTATATATTTCGGGAACTGCAATGAACATAAGTACTCCTTCAATTTCACATCGCTCCTCCACTGCTTCATTTCACCGATAGTGTTTCATATAGAGGAATTTCTCTTTTCTGCTAATTGTCTCTTGAGTTGAATCGTACTAACCTGGGCATTTGAGCCGATGAACGTGACTCCTTCCATGTACTTACCGAATCATATAGCTGTTTTATTGACGGATACATCATTTCCTTCGAGAAAAATGTGCTCACGACATTCATGAGTGGTTCGATGGGTGTCTTGCCATCAGGCGCTAATGCTGCCATTCCTTGTTGTACCTCCTCTTCAGACCTGCCGCGCTTAAACAGTTACAATACAAACTTATTATTTTATATGCTTTGCATCATTCATTTACATGTTTAGCTACCTAAGAGATATCTCGTCTACATAAACAACGTGCAACAAAACTGCAATGAATACAAAAAGACGCCACGAGAAGCGCACTGGATACCTAGAGTGTCTTAAAGCTTCCTTCTTTTCAAGATTATATGACGACCCATCGTAGGCTGCGGATCGTCTGGTCATTAGCAATTATTTGAAAAAGAAAACGATAGTTGCTTTAGGTAAAGAGAACGACGATATGAAGGATAAATTATCAATTATAAGCAACTTAACCGCCAATATGAATAAAAATTGGAATTTATTCAATATCAGTGACAGTAGCCTACCTATGTGTTTCACAGGTGCATAATCAAAAATGAAACAACGCAATGACTTACAACAACTTTTGCGGTGTTTTCAGAGAGGGCGACAAGATCTTTGAGGAACTGTTGGGCTTCAGCTTTCTCGGCTTCTTCGCCTTCACTGCTTGTTGTCGCCTTTTCAAGAGCTTTTTGCTCAACACTAATTAATGCTTCAAGCATTTCCTTTAAAAAATGCAGTGTTTTTGCATCAAAATTAGCGATAAATAATGCAGAAACGGTTTTTTATTTCTTTTCGAGTCATAAAGTAAGCAGGACTTACAAGAGGAACGAAATACTAGTGCAAAAGATATATGCAACGAGAAGGATCGGACCTGTTTTTCATATAGCTGAATGAAATTAACGAATGTATACCATCAACAGGATGAAATTTTCAAATAATTTTAGTGTCAGTCAATGCTCCACCTCAATATTTAACCGTAAATTTCGCTCATAATTCTCTCTAAATGAGCTTCGGTTATTTTGAAGCTGGTTAATGTTTTTAGTAATTGTTCACAAAAACAAATATAACAATCAATCATACCTGGAAATTATTAGCTGCCTTATGAGTGGCTTCTTGGTCCATTACTTCCATTAACGCATCCAGTTCATTATCGGTGTTCTTGATGGTAGAAGATTCTTGAAAACGAATATTCATTACGACTAGTAACCTATCGCTTCCAACAACACTAGAAATAAATCAATTCCAGAAAAAAATAAAATGCAGTAGGCATGAAAAAACCGTTCGATCGAAGTTACGCATGTTTTGAAACGATCTGCGTCCGCGATTGGTCACGATGGTCAAAATATGAGAATGAGATGAACAAGACACATTTAACCTACTAAACAGCTGTCAGCAATTGCATGAACGCCAAACAATAATCTTGTTTCCTTATGTCCTAGTCAAGGCTGGATAAATTTACCGCTCCGGTTATAACTTACCCTTCTAAGTAAAGAAAACCCACCGGTCTGATTAGAGTCTTCTTTGATAATCTCTTTACACTCGGTGATTTCTTTCATTCCGTCCATTTTTCTGAAGAGTTCAGACTTTAAAAAAACTTCAGGAATTTAGCTCACATTTACAGTTACGTGAAGGCGCAAGCGCCCTTATCGCAGCAGCTGAACAAAATTGAAGACAATAAATGCGACAGCTATCCTGCGACCTTTGAAGCTGTTTTCTGCTTTCTCATATCACTTCAGTTTAAGCATTCAGATCGATAGAAACGATATAAGCTAGGCCTAACAGGAATGAAACGACAACCGAATTACAAGACCCTGCAGCCTATTTGAGAGAAGGGCACCCTAAGTGACCTTTCCCACCCACGTTCTAATCATTCCACCTCAAGAAAACGATTTTAACCATTTCAGACTTTCCTTAGCAAAATAAAACTTTTTTTTATATTCATTGCTCTGAGGACACCAGCTGCGATGCCATTCTACCTTGCCGCACTAAAATCTTTCGTAATCTGTTCCCTAGTGAAACTACTTTTCTAAGTAAACGGCACAGTTAGCGGTGATTTGAACTACCCGAATTGCATTCGAACGACGATGAATTCGACTTAAGTGTGCATAATTTATACTCGGTTGCCTTATCATGTGATATTGTGTTCCACAGAATTCCGGAGTACTCTTGTTTGATCAAATATCCGTTGGTGGTGCTTAATTGCTCTTCATTTTCAATCATTCCTATTTTCCGGAACGTCTCAGTGCGTCCCGGAAAATTTCTGTTGGTAGTGCTTCACTATTATCCATTTCCGAGTGTTTCTATCTTCCGGAATGTTTGATAGCACTCCAGAAATCTCAGCCGTTACTAAAGCGTAACCCAACGTGATCACGTTTTATCATGTATTAGGTGAGGACACATTATTTAAATGCGCAAGCTGATGTATTCAAAGAATGAAAGAGCTGATTAGCCTACAATTAGAATGTGAACTTTACATTAAGCCAAACTGCCATTCAAAAAAGTGCAAACTAGAGCAACTCCCTATTTTATTGGCAATTTAAGAGACTGCCACATTCCCTTATTGATTGGTCTTCGATGAGAATTTCATAACAAATTAAATTCAGAGGTTTTGAGGAACTATGGGACAGCATAGCCATCATGTCATGCTAGATGGATTTTGCTTGTGATCGGAAATGTCCGCTTTGAGGAAATATCATTCGTTTAAAATTTCATTTAAAGCTGAGAATCATAAAGTTGTCTGAACTATCCTAAAATAAAAAGTGCAAATTGGAAGAAGTTATTCTGATACGCTTACTGCGTACAGCTCGTATAATATTTATGATTACTAAGTTAGCAATATCAAAGATTACTTCGAAGAGCTTAACACTATCGGAAAGAAAACTCAGCTACTTTGTGATGTGTCGCCATTTTATTTGAAATAAAGCTTTCAATGATGGACCAATTGTTCCTTCTACTGAAAGATGTTTTCCAAATGGTCGATTTATTGAAAAATATTTTTGTTGACTCGAGTCGGCTTAAAATGACCGATGATATCACTGAGGTGCGCATCTCATCGAATCAGTTCATACTATTTTATTTACGCGATTGTGGCGTTTTGACTGCCATCAACTGAAAAGTGTTCGCTTGCAAATATGTGACATGTAAAATCACAAAAAGAGAAAATAACAGACAGAATAAAATCGCCCATCATAGACGTAATTATGGGGGTGGGGGGAAATGCTGGTGGGGGGTATTTTTAAACGAAGGAGAGTAGGGAAGGAGGGTCGTCATGCACGGCTGAGCCACCGAAATGAAGACAGAGTAGAGAAAATGCACTACACTTCGCTGCCAGCAGGTAAACAATCTCATAGCTGAGCCACCACTGAATGAAATAAATGAAATCTTGTCCCAACGGTTTTCTTTTAATGGCTACTGTGAACGCCAAATGCAATCGATTTCATTGCAAAATAAAGATTTACATAAAATGAGATGTGAAAATATTTCAAAAACATTTGAAATTTACAATAACACAATAAAAAGATAGTTTAAAAAGCGACTCTCATAAAAGACCGTTAATATAGGCCGACGTTGGTGAATTAGCTATGGTGAAGCCTGTAGTAGAGGAAAACTTGCAAAAACAAGCCATTCGGAGCAGAGAAGAGTATACTCAATGGAATAGCGCACGCAACTCGATGTGTGCGGGATTGAGCTGGCGGCCGATCAATTCGATCAACACTTTGCTCGTTGCACCGATCAATCGATAATTTCCGATCATCGAAATGTTATTATGGTGCGATGAAACGTTACACATATGGTGTTACATCAAACTATATCTTAGGAATGCACTATCGGTAGAAGAGTTTCGAACATTCGCGCTGTCCAGTAGTGCTTGTGATATGATATGATATGATTGAGGACGCTTACGCCTCTCAGATCGGCTATAGGATGAGAGCAGATGGTAGTATGTGGTCTTCGTAGCAGATAAAATCCATCCGATGTGTGTTTGCGGATATTCTTCTGAAAACAACACTATAAAAATGGCAAAAATGGGCATTTAGAAAGTTATACAAAATTTAAGCATGAGAGAAAAACAACAGGTTAATAAGAAACCATAGACAAGACTTGCACGTAAGGATGAAAAACTAATTAATAAAAGCAGCGAACAAATTCAAGCGAAATATAACGGCGAGGGAAATAGGCGACTGCTTCGTTATAGAAATACAACGAGAGCGAAGCTAGAAACCATAAGAAAACATATATTCAAAAAATTAAAGATTCGACATTGCCATGGAAAACGAATTTGATACAATGAATATGGTAACCTGTTACATAAGACATACCTATCATGATGAACGATACCGCTTAGGTGGAGAAATCCCAACTTTGTAAGTACTGCCTACTAAGAGGACGAACATATTTCCATTTTATATCGAAAATTCATGGTTTCACATTTTTGCTTGCCGGTAGTTCCGCCTTAGGAATCACGAAAATCATAACTCTGGCTCAACGCAAAAAGAGAAGCGCCTTAAAGAAACATTTTATGAGGTGACAGATTCAAATTAATTGTAAAGTATTTCTTCATGTATTTGATTCAAAAGAGAAATGAAGTCCCATTATTCAAAGATTTCTGACTATTAGTAATTTGCTCCGCTTGTTAGAAAGGTAGTCGACAAGCGCAAATGTTCTCAGCTTCATCTGTCAGAACTCATCCCTTCGGCCAATCTTTTTTTTTGGCCAGCCAACTGGAGAAAATGAAAAAAAGATCCCTGCCAGCCAATATTATGTGCGCAGATGTTTTTGGCTTTGGCCTCATTCACTGATAGCATACGAAACTTGCCTCCATCCGTTGTTTGGCGCCGACAGAAAAATTGCGCTATTGGTTTAATATTGTCCGCGGTATGACCCCAGTACTTCGCTTCACCTGACATTCGATTATCTCCAGGTTAGATTTACATGGCGAAATGTCTTAGGACAAGAAGAGGTTTTAATGCTCCTAAGCTTTTCAGAAGCTGAAAATTTCAATTAGTGGAGACGATGCCCCGTGCAATTCTACTTGAAGACTGAGGACACCCATGTTGCGACGACTGATAATACTTCCTCTTCGACCAACATCATAAAATCGTCCGTGGATAGCTGTTTACTTGTCGTTACAACTTCAACCTATAAATGTTCGCCTATTTCAAAGAGCGTTTTTGTTGTTGCACTTCGCGCAATAACAATTTCTAAATGATAATTGACGAGTCCATTAGCAGTGTTAATGCTTCATATCGGATTTCTTGTGGTTTATCCTATAGATACCTATGCAGCGCCATTGTTTTTCTTCAAACAGAAATCCCTAGCAAGATTTAAGCTTTCGAAATACTTTTAGGATGTTAGAAACTTCCTTCGCTTCATCCTTCTTATTAAGAATGTAAATTCTTGATGCCCTCCAGATATTTCAAGAGGCTTTCCCTTCATAACTCACTTCCCACTTCTAGCAACCGCACGAAACGACTACATACCTCAAGAGTAAAATTTAAGCTTCCGGTGGAGGTAGCTAACAGCATGCGCGAAAAACAACAATAAGGAATCACAACGAGAAACGTCACCTGTGAGAAATGTCGCCCACGTTGCAAACATTCACTTTTTAACTTTTAGAGCTTCACTAATGAGCAAAAATTATTCGCGAAAATCTTACCTAAATTAAGATCGCTTAAATAACGAAGGAAAAACTGCTTCCTGGAAATTGTTTTTGCGATAGTGAATCAAAAATGAGGAATCATTAACGGTTTCATCGGAGTCGGGCAAATATCCATATCATATGCGAATTTTGCAAGTAGATCGGAATGCAGTGAGCAACACTCGATTAAAATATTTGTTAAGAGCGTTCTCTTATAGTTCGAATTGCGATCGCCGAGAAATGTCCCACTCATCCGGCGAAGGACTGGAACATGGATGGCGAAACGGGATTCTAGGATGTTGGCACTCTTCCAGTATGATAACGTGTCAGCTCTTGGAAAATAGGATGAATTGAACTCGTGACTTGCAAGAGGTTCATTGCTCAAACTGTGATGATTTAAAAAGAAATTTTTCTAAGCATCTTCAATACATCCTTTCTCTCCATATGTGCGTTTCATCCCTCTAAATATTTAAAACATTCGGTGTAACTTCCGTAATATTCAATCCCCTCTTTCCTTCAACACAAAACACTAAAAACCTCGGTGCGCCAAAATACTGCAAGCAAAAGTGAATACTTTCTATCTCAAAACAGCCCTCTTAGAACGTCTAAGAAGCATATAAGCTTATGCTTCTTTCAATGAATCTATGCACATGTCCGGCATATCTCCAGGACTTCTTCGCCTGAAATTTTCGCTTTTTCAGAACTCAATGGAGAGGTGTTTATAGGCCGGTAGGTGGTGTGCCCAGGGCTAAAAAGTTTGTGTTTTACGAAGATCTAGGAGCTTCACCTCTTTCTGAGAGTGATGATCTTTCTAACTATACGTTCCTGATAAACTTTTTAATCGAAAGAAAGTGTCCTGTCCAGATCAATTCCTAAGACTTTGTAATGTCCTACTCCATGAAAAGTATCTGGGAGAAAACTGAAACATATATCACTCCCGGACTCTTTCTTTCTAAATATTAATTGGTTGTCTTAAAACGACCTTCTGAAGAGATCGGCATTCTTCTCATTTCCAGCAAAAGGTCATTCTGTTCTTGAAAAGTTTGAGAATTTAACGCTAACTTTTTTTCAATAAACAAGAGATCACCCTCTACGCTTCCTCGTGCTGACATCAGCACTGCGCAGCATTCGTTACAAACACACCATTTTTCACCGTTTGTTTCCTCTGCAGCTCTCCCGACTCTTTCTTCCCCACCTCCCACTCCCTCACTGGGGATGTTAGACGGAACTTCACGAATCCCTCAGTAAACAATCTCTGTTGGAGTTCCTTCCCTGCACTAAATGCAGCAAAAAATTTCAATCAGTCCGTAGCCGACTAAAGTTCACAAAAAAACACTCAAAATGCGGTCCGACGTTCCCTACCTCTCAGATCCTTAACTTTCGAGCACCGTTACTGAAGCACTGGGATCACGTCCTGAACTGTTATGTTGGAAACTGACATATCCCAAGAATGAATAACACAACTTATAAATATGTAATAGTGAAAAAGCAAAACTTAGGCAACTCACAATGGAAGCAATTTTCTAAAACTGATTTATTATTTGACAAAACAGATCGCTTTCCTTTAAATCCTCCAAATATGGTGGAAAAATAGCACCTGGATGGAAACCTCTGAACCATCGTGAACTCGAGGCTCATTCGGGAGACGCGAACCGCAACTTTCCATTAGCGGACGGGAAGAACCGAGCTAGGATGTGTCTGTATGCGAATCCCTAGTGAAAGAAAACTATGCAGCCCGATACGTTGGACTGCATAACTGGTGTCCCTCTGAGGCGTTTTTTCAGTGTATTTAGACAGTACAAAGGTATTCATGACTTCCACCAATATTGCCGATCTGATTGATTCATATACTCGGCTGGCTCGCGGAAATTCGTGATCTGATCACCTCAATAAACTTCCAGTGTGACTCCCACAGTGCTTTCCCTCTTGTTTAATATCGTCACAACTTATATAAGAATATGAAGATTACCCAAGCAGTCCACATCATCACGTTAAACTGCGGCGTTACTGCACCCCCTTCGAAAAGCCGCCTGCAGCCGCATCCCGAGAAAGTCTCACTTTCATGCGCAACTGAACGTGGGACTCCAGCTATCAAATGCACTCGTATTTTAGTACATCTCATCAATAATAAACTTCATTAATAATAACTGAAGAGGGAAACAAAAAAGCGGAGAATCGGCCGCATGAGAATGTTCACTGACTCAGGTCATAGAATTAGTTCTTATCCTTTTTTAAACAATTTTTTATTTATGGTGCATAGTAGAATGAGATGGGAGAAACAATGTGCAGAATATGACATTCTTCCTTTATTCGGTTGATGAACACGCAATTATTAGCAATTCTCCAACAGTGGTGGCTTTAAAGTATCAGTGTGGAAGCTAGAGAATCAAGGAATGATACTATGCACAACAGCTCGCGGTCATCAGCATGTTCCGCGAGGAGATAAAAATACATCCGAAGAGCAAAAGAACTCGTGTTTCTACACCACTGATCACGCTTCCGGTCACAGATCTGTAAACAGCTTAGACAACTTTCTTATACTTCTGCTTCATCCCTCCACATGAACTCATTTGTTGCTGCCTTTCTTCTTGAGTTGGTCGAAACGCTTAGCCAAGTCATCGAAATCCAGGTCATCTCCAGGTGGCGGGTTCACACCACCAGCCCCGGGTGCCGATCTGGCTGGGCCATTTGGAGATGGATACGCACCCGAACTGAACGGTGAATCGCTTGGTGGTTCTGGGAAGTCGATTTCTCAATGAAGAAGACGATTAGAGAATGCGCAGAAAAAATCAAGAAGTAATTCAAAAAAACTGTGTGGGAAGCTGTATTAAATGAAGATGTGCTTAAAAAATAGGGGCACAAATCAACAGAACATCGCGGCGCTTGACGACCTAACCAAGATAGATGAGACAAGATTCAGCAAGATACAAAAGATCAGATCACAGTTGTGCATAAACATGGTTCTGTTTAGAAGAAACATGAAAGAAAATTTCAAAAAAAGGAAAAATACCAAATCCTTGATTTAAAAAAAGGATAAAGCAGTTAGGGACGATCGAGAGGACATGAGAGAGGCATCAAACTTCAAAAAAGTGCTGGAAGTTGGCGAAAAGAAAGCATCTTCGGAAGTCTGAAAAGACTGCACAAAGAGGATGTTGAATTAATGAGAAGTGAATCAACAAATGTCATCAAAGGCAAAAGAGGACCCGAGAAACGTAGAACAGACCAGAAAACGATGGCGGAGAGTGGAAACTGCAAAAATAACAGACAGGGCCAGCCAGTGAACGTGAAATCATATGGGAGAGAACGGAGTAAGCATGGGAAAAAACGAATTGAAAAAAGTTATAAATAAGGAAAGCACGCAACCGGCGTTGGATGTAGGAAGTTGGAAATGTGAACCAGGACTTCGATTAATTCCTCCCAAAAAACCGGAAAGATAATGCATAAGACGTGATGGGTTGGAAGAAGCTGTATAGGATGAAGGAGGCTGGAAAAAGAGGGGAAAGAGTGAGAAGAACGGTTTCAAAAAAAGGAAATCTGCGTGTGAAAAACGCAGGAAAAAGTCTGAAAAAATTCTGAGAGAAGTGGAATATGGGGAAAGAATGGGAGAAACCATGAATTAAAAAAAGGATCGGCGAAAGCCAGCAAGAAAGGAAAACCGCTCGAAAAATAAACAAATAAAATAGCAATTGGAAAAGACCAAGGAAAAGTAAAGCAAAGTTGACAAATACCCAACGTTGTTTCATATCTTCAACTTTTCTCTCTGTCCCTTATAGTTTCCAATCTCTCCTCTTTTCCTGTTATTTTCTAGCGATCACCCTTCTCACATACTTTTTATTTTGCATTCAAAGTTCTTAACTTTAAAACACCCTTCATGTTCCAACCTTGCTTCCGACGTTCCCATCCTTCAGCTATTTCCTGACTTCATCACCACCATCTTTTTCTTTTATTCAAACACTCCATCGCCACTCTACTAATTTCTACGCTCTCTAATTATTGCCTGGTTTTCTGCAGGTTTCATTCTTTTCCTGCTGCTTCCTGATTTTTGGGCAATGAAACCTTTATTAAAATACTGTTTTACCAATGCTATCACTTACAAGATCTCTATCTCATGCACTGCTCAGACAGGTCTCCAGTACAACCTGGAATTTCTATGTCCATTTGATCTCGGTGGCGCTCTTGCGGCGCATCTACTCCTCAGCGGAACTCAATAGGTTCTTTAGCTTGGGGGAAGGTTTTCCTATAATCTCTTCAGAAAAGCCACATCAGAGATGCGACATACCATCTGGCGACATCTTAGGGGGCAGAGCTCCTGCAGAAGCTGGTGGAGCACTCGGAACGCCGGTATTCGTAGACGGCTTCAATTTCGTTATGTCATCGTTGTCTGAACTCGTCTAAAACAAAACAACACAAATCACCTATTGCGTTGAAGCCTGCCATTCCCACGAATTTATCTGAGCACCGACCTCAAGGAAATGCTCTCGATGATCCCATTAAACTTTTTTCTGAGAGTGCTCTGTAAGATTTCTTTTCAAAACAAAATATTGGGAAATAAACACTGTCCGTCTGCTGTATTTTTTGAAAATACTGGAATGAAAAAACGTTCTCCTATTAACGTGGATCTATTTCTTCAATAACTAGAAAAACTGTATCAAACGGAGGATGAAAACATCATACAGCATGACAGAAAGCTCAAAACAACTCATCGCAACATGCTTTTCTGCTATCAGCAACAGTTCCGCCTCAAAGAGGTAAAGCATTTCTCATCGACATGCATTACGCCATGCCCAAGATACTTTAAGATCCCTAAAGGACTGGATCGAGTGGCTGAGCATCCAGACGATAGCATGTTCACAGTGAGTATAAGGCGGCACGGCGACTCTTCCAGGAGTTAAAAAAACCATCGCGAGAAGGACAACCACATCAGTGGTTTTTAACGCATCTTCGAGTTCAAAACTTCCCAATCAGGCGTCCTTTTGTTTTATGTATTATGAGACCGACTTAGGCAACCTCTGCACTGAGCACAATCACCGACAACTTAGAAACGGATATTCAAGTATTTCACATCCGCAAAGTCATCTTTTTACACCGGCCGTTTCGTGGAACCAAACGTGCTCTTCAAGTGAACAACACGTGCTCAAACTGCGGATACAGATGTGTCCCAAACGCACAAATATACGACCAAAGAAAGACTTCACAACTCACAAAACAGTAATGAAAACAACAACAGGACAAACTTGGCTGAGTCGCGGGTAATTGAACGGCACATTATCTGCCGCTCCATCGTTGTGTGTCGGCATCTGTGGCAGCGGCGCTTTGTAACCGCCGCTTCCTCCGCCAAGACCGTAATCAGGTCCCCCATAACCACCCGAACCGAACCCTCCTGGTGGCGGCGGCGGTGGACCAGGATAATATCCTAAAAACGCAGGATAATATTAAAACACTGCTTCTCAAAGACGACACGATCGGTGGGATAAATGAAGAAACACTGAAGAAGGGGTCCGATGATGGCCACTGTTCGTGAAAAAAAATCATATTATAAACATGAAATCAAACCGAGCGTTCGTATCCATCACACAATCGAAGATGAGAAAGAATAACGCGGTAAAGGATCACAAGCTGCCCCTTTGGGCCTGACAAGCAACTACCAAACCTGAGCATATTCCTTGAAGAGATTTTTATCGAAGATAAAACCCACAACACCTTATTTCATCCTCAGCAAAAATGCCTACTTTTGTCAAAAACTGATCCCTCATTCGGCGACTAGCAATAAACTACTCCTGGTAGCCCTGAGAACACAGACAGGTTACAGGTCAAATTACAAAAAAATCTTACAGACTACAAAGGAAGTAAATGTCCTTATAAAGATACAAGTTCACAGAGCAGAAGCCAACAGTAATCAAAAAGTGTCCCTGCAACAGAAGGATGCCTAACGGCAGTATTCGAAACATTTCCAGCGCCCTTTTCAAGACTGTCTCTACTATCAACGATGACGACGGACGAAAGATTTCATCATCCTTCAAAAAACGATCAATTCTGGCTTAATGGCAACACATAACAAAGCAAATATGAGCGCTTACCTCATGTTAAGCAGCAAGACTGCAATCACATCAATAAACCACAACCACTAAATTTTGTGCAGGAAATAGGCAAAAAGAATATAGGTTTTCCTTGCAAGTCTAACTAAAACCTCTTTCTCGGTAGACAGCAGAGGTGAAAATAACATTTACCAAACCGCTGGGATGCGGAGAATACTCAGTATTACGCTGTCATCATGCTTTATTAGCAGCATACTCTAGGGGTCCGGTAGATCCAGACGATGACGTGATCCGTTCGTGCTGTGCATCAAATATGGTTCTATCAGCTGTCACAATTTGCCAGTTTATCATCAAAATGGCAATCTACAACATTATTTGTGCACAAATTGCCGTTTTTGAGAGCTAATAACTCGCCATCTAGCATATATTGAGGTCCCATTCATCGTCCAATAGTTCCGAGATTATTCAACTACGTAATGCAGTAATGACCACTTCCGGTGCAGAAGTCCTATCAACTGTCACAACCTGCCAGTTTATCAAACAATTTTACGGCATGGACCAGACTGATACCCCAAGACCTATCACAATTCAATGACACCCACGTGCAGTTCCATCCTAACAGTCACACAATACCCGAATTTAAGCAGATATTTTCTAAGATGCATGGCTATCTTTTCAATTACTCTGCATCAATAAAACAATAAAAAACTCCCAAAATATCGTTCACTTATCCCTATAAACAACTCGCTGATAACGAAGCTCACCTCCAGAAGCATTTCCATCGTGCGGCGGTACAGCGTTATTGCCACCCTGATTGCCTCCGCCTGGATACATCCAGCCGTATCCCTGCTGAAAATTTCGAACTAATTTGCTAGACAAAGACATCACTAGCTTTCAAGACGAAACCAATTTGACGACCATTTGCAAAAGAACGGGGACTGTCTAAGAATAAACTAATTATTTGAAATGTATTAAAGTGCCCTTTTCTAAAAGTATGAAAACATTTAGAAATGACGGAAACCTCTAAATCTCAGCAGTATTAATTCCCCCTCGAGTAAACTCAAGATGAGGACAACCTTCATGCCAACATTTTCCACCTACCAACAACGTTTCTTCGAGGGTGGAAAAAGCTCTATATTATATTATTTCCGCTTAATGACGACTTCCCTGCCTCATTTCATGCCTCTCTGTTCTCCTTCAAAGAAAAAAAAAAACAATAAACAATAAAAACTAATCCAATGAGTCACTACGAGTTTCTTTCTCCAACAGCACCGCTCTAACGACACACTATGCACAATAACTCGTATCACTCACTGCCACATAACAGTAAAACTGCACCCTCGAAATTCCTACGTGCAGTATTTCCAGCTAGGTCCGTGCACTTCGACCACAAAAACGAGTGCCATGCATTTCAAAGTAGGTCATAGGAAGCAAGCAATAATAACTTGATAAATAAATGCTTTCCAAGACTCAGTGGGGATTTCTTTATCGAGCTCTCATAACAAGCAGCATTTTTGCCGAGTTCTCGACTAAAATATTCCGTGTTCAACAAACTAACGCTGATACGGGTAATCTTTTCCCTGGGGGTATTTCTGGAGGAAAGAGGGGATAAAAACTGAGCTGCTGCATTAGAACGGAATAAACACTGCACACATCCCCATAATTTTTTTTTTTGAAAACTGGAAGAAACAAAGAAACGCTGCAATTTTATGCATCAGAGAATGAAGGAAAAAATGAGCGCAACAGCTCCATACTACAGACACTTCGGATCAAGTTCAGCAGTACGCAGACCAGCACCGAGATGAGTCTGATACGGGAAAATCCTGACATTTTCTGATGTGGGCTAGCTAGGTCTTGTGCAATAATATCACGGAAACATCTTGTTTCTTTCTCAGGCAATCCCATTTCAGAGTATAACCCTGTTCTTGAAGAAAGACTGCCAGCTTAATATGGCGCTGTATTTATCCATAATACTTCGCAGTCAGGAGTATGCTGAATGGTTCTTCGAAGAGAAGCAAGGGAATAGAATATATCAGCGATGGATCAGCCAACGCTCCACTCATAAAAGAACGACAGGGAGCTAAAATCGGAGCATTTGACAATTTTTTTTTTAAGATTTAAACTTGAAAATCTGCCTTCCTTAATTTTTTATAGCATCAAGCTCGCCTAAAACTTCCTTCTTTTGTTCCAAAACATCTTTCTAATTCACTTCTTAGGCAGTATACCAAGACTTTACTATGACAGGCAACAAATGGGACCTATGTTTCTTAGTTTCAATCGGTTCCACGCAACGTAATGGTTTTTCTAAAATCTGCATCCAATTCCAGAAACTCCCTGATAAATTGTAAGCAGGATGGTAACCCATATTTAGACCTACTAGTACCACATGAGCAACAGTTGATAACACTTGCTTGGATAGGTAAGCTAGGAGAAAGGACCAAATATTTTTTGATTTTGAAAAAAATAAAGTAAAATTAGCAACTTCATAATTCAACTTACTCCTCCCTGGTTCTTAAAGTCGATTAGCATCTGCTCTGCAGCGGCTACTTCATCTTCGCGCATAACATTTGGATCCGGTGTGAATGGTATCCCTGCGCTCTTCGCGATCTCGATCAGATATCTACGATGAACCAAATCTAATACTGTGGAAAACGTGCTCTATAAAATGCAAGAAAGGTGCTTAAATCAGTCAGATTTCTTAGGCTAGAGACTGCCAGGCACAGTGTAAATTGCGAGCGCACCAGGAATACGATGACAGTGTGGATGATCGGAATATCAGCCTCACCTTATAAGTAACCAAACTGATCGTATCTATCAAAACAAACAATTACAAACTTATTCCAGTGGAATTCTGAGTCTGCTTTACCAAGTTAACTAATAAAATCCTGCATTCCAACAACACTTCACTCCTTTAACGCTCTCGAAATTTCTGACGCAATCATACCGTTTGTTTTCTCTCAATACAAATCCTAACTGCAAACAATTCTCCGCTATAAGAAATCAACATAAGCAAAGCATATACCATATCTCCTTCCTCTCCCCTCCCTCATATACGCCCTAAAAATAAATTAAAGAATCAAGCAAGAAAATGTGCGTTGTCGAAGTTCTCCGAGCAACCACTGAACCCTCGCATGTATTTTCTGAATCCTAGCAGAACCTTTATGTCTTCGACTGTCTTAACTATACCTATTAGTCAAGCGAAATGAGCTGCTCTGCAAGTAATATTTTACAAACGTACTACTGTGACCAGCTGCAGCTTTCTAGTAACATTCACAAGATCGGACCCAATTACTGCAACTGAGATTCCAACAGACGTAAATAGTGTTGTTCAGAGATGAGGAAAACATTGGATTCTCTTAAATACTAAGCAGCAAGTTCCACTGAAAAGACTTATCAGTGCGGTTAGGAAAATTGACCGAACACGGCCCTGTAAAAGACGGCTCTCAAATTACGATTACCTAAACTTCTTGTGCGGCAAGAGGGTTTTCGGATCTGTAAACCACGCCCTCCTCGTCACCGATAAATGCTGTCTGAGCGGATAGCTTAATAAAACAAAATGTCCCGCTTAAGAGGAAATAATGGGAACTAACCTTTCAACTAGAAGTTTGGGAGGTGCTTGCACACTCAGCTTAGCGATTAGTTTTGGTGCCACTTTCGCTGGAAATTCAAGCTGGTTTGCGCGTGCCGCTTCTGCGAATGGCTTGCCGTATTTCAAAGTCAACTGATCGCTGATTATCTGTAAACAACGGTATCACAAATAAGTTTGTTATAATCCTACTCATTTTTGAAGCTATTTTAATTATTCTTCAACAAATATCGAGAAAGCCTGCAACAATCATTTACCCTAGTAACATTTGAAACTTAAGCCCATCATCGTTCTGCAAGTACTCAACCTGAAATTTATTATTAACGCATCGATTTTCGAAAATCCATATCTACAGAAGCGATGATTCTGAACGAGGTATCCCACTAAATATAGTGTCATTAAATCGGAACGAATTCAAGATACGCTATGAGGTGAGGTCTCTGAAGAGGCACTCACTCAATTCTGTGGATTCCGATGCTCATCTGAATTCAATTTTAAATAGAGACAATCAGCGCATAAATCAGCTTGTTTGCACCATTTTTATTTTATCCATGAAGGGCACTGAGTATGAAACCAAAGTGATTCATAAAGACAGGAACATCTCCTCGGATCTGATCAAAGTAGGTTGCAGAATGGGCCGAAATTGAGTGGTCGCTTCCCTGCTAAACTCGGAATCATTAACGAAGTCTTTCATCAACTCTTTTTGTACAATCGCTGCTTCTTGTTCCTGACCTAAAGCAACCAACAGCTTCATACAGAGATCTCAATAACATCAGCATAATATTCCAAAACCTCCTCCAACATCTTCCCATCCTCTCATTAAGAACCACTCTAGATCTTCTATTCGAAATTCTATGGCACATTACATTGACACGAGACAAAACACAAAAACAACGAATAAATCATATCCTTCCATTTGCCCTATCAAATATGGCTACATAACAGGCAGCAAGCGTCTATAGCTGAACATAAACCACTAATACGAAGAAACAGCTATGCAACTTCAAACACTCGGAACTGAGAAAAGATATGCCCAAATAAAAAAAAAGAACAACATAAGTTACCTTGAATTCAGATATATCAGTGGCTACTCGAGGTGCAGCCCAGAGAATGCTGATCACTGCCTCAGCAATTCCATCATCTAGTTGCCTAAAGTGATAACTTAACTTATAAGAAGCAATTACATTCACCCTTTAAGAGATCAAACATCAATCACAGTATGCCACGCTAATTCAAACGTATAAACGCAGAAATGCAGTCCGGAAATAGCCGTGGCCCTATGAAAAAACTCGCTCAGAATGATGCAGAACAACATGAATTCATTCCGTATGACTCCAGAACAAACATAGTGTCCAGAGATCAATGCCGTTAAAAAACACGACAAGGAAATGAGCAACTCCTCGATATAGTGCTTCTGAGTTGAAATGCGACGCTTGCCACAGGTGTTAAACATCCCCGTCAACACTAACAATGTCAAACTTGACCTTGCCATTAGAATATCGATAAAAAATGCATTGTATTTCCAGCACAGAGACCCTTATCTGGAAGATCTTTGAAGCTGCGAAAGCCCAAAGGCCTTAAGACCATCGACAAAGTAAATAATGCCTTCCCTAAGGTGGCAAGAGAGATTTCATAGCAAATGATGTGATGCGAAGAATGCTGAAAAAAGAACGAGTTAGGTAAACTTACTTCATTTGTTGAATGAGACCGAATCTAGCCAATAGAAGATCGCAATACATTTCGAGTAACTCGTATGCTTCAACCAAAAAATCTTCACGAATAATATGTTCAACTCGAATTCGAGCACGATCCTCTTTATGCTCTGAAACAGAATCCCCCACTGACATAAAGGAGATAAACCATGTAAAGAAACAAAAATGGCTGAAAGTGAAAGGTGCTTATGCCCTCTTCTGTCAATAATGCCTCACTTACTACCTATATTAGTATCATTACTTTTCCTTAGACTGATCATCAATCAAAGGTAATCCGTATCAATAAACGACCACCCATTAATCCAGACGTGGAAATTCTTAACACAAGGGAAGCTCATTCTCTAAATTGTTTAGAACAACACCAACCAACTGTTAAAAAGTCTTTGAGAGAAGCCTTCTAAGTGAACTGCGACCACGGAAAAGGCTAACCAGCGATAAAATCCGCAATCTCGCCTCGAGACTTCAAAGCCATTTCAGTCTTCTTCTTCTCAACTAATTTCAGGCGATTGATTGCAAGTCGAAGGTTCGTCTTCAACTTCGCGTACTGTGTTCCCCAGGTGATCGACATAATTCCTTCTCGAATTATTCAACCTGCAAATCTCGCCCTCAATATCTTTTTTAAAATTAATGCAGGCAATATTTGGAAGGAAATTTCGGTAATATTTTGAAAGACACCGAAGATACACACCTAAGAGGCTTACGGAAAAATCACTATTGGCGAAGGCGAAAAACATTTCACTTCGAATATCTCAATAATTTTATATGAGTAATATGTCACATAAGCGCTATAAGAAGTGCGGCTAATTGCAATCAGAGCCACGGAAAGGCCGCCAAACATGACTTGAACGAGATCAGCTTTCAATATAAGATCCGATAAGCTCGAAGTTCGAGCAACGCAAAACGAAGCTCAATCATCTGTGCCATAATCGGTCATCAAAAAGACTGATAGAAGGATTTACGGTCGAAGTGAACACGAATCGGAAATACCTGGAGGAAACGCTTTTACGAGGGATATCGAATCCAAATGTATTTCTCGAGAGCAAAAGTAAATCCAAACTCGCATGCCAAACAATTCAAATTATGCATGCAGAAATATTTTCTGCTAAGGAGAAATATATTTCGATCGTTTCATTTATTACCATAAAAAAATTTATTGAAAACGCACTAAGCAATAAAATTGAACTACAGTAAGCGAAAAATTACAACACCATGGGATAAAAACCGCTACTTCTTCAAATGATTACACAATATTAAAGCACCACTTAAAATCACTCCTCACTGAGCTCTACAACGTCGAGAATAGCCTGTGCATATATCATACAACGATATCCCTCCATGAAACTGGACAGGCGCGCAGTTTTCTTAGCTAACTGCCCACTAATGGTCGCTAATGTGCAAACATGTGGGGAGTAAATGAAGGAAAAATGAAGACTTCAAGGATGGAGAGATGCGGCAAGTGAGTGACCTGCTCACGATTATATACGCATAAGACATTCTTTGTCGGCGATGCGAACTCGAGCATTGCACAAAACTCATCGAGCAATTCGACAAGCAAGTCGCTGATCGCAACACCTACCTTGCAAGTGAAGCAGACCACCTATACTATCCTTGAATGAAGCAAACCACCTTCCAGGCAAAAGAGAGCAGCATCCCGTTTAACAGCCCCCTCCTATGAAACTTCTCACTATGAGGCGATCAAATTGCAAAAGCCACAGTAAAACGCCAAATAAAGCGACAGTTAATCGCTAACCCCCTATATACGAACAACGCAAAAATGAATTCCAGACCCTAAACACCTAACGACCCTCACCACCTCTGCCTCTGATGAATAACTAGCGAATGGGTTTGATGTAACGCAGGTGAAAACTAGCGATGATTCACGCCAGTTAGACATAGACGATAACACGCTGCAGCAATTCATAGCGTTTTTTTCAGATGGCTAACGAATCTAGCAGCTAAAAAATAAACGCTTAGCTTGCATTCTCTGACATCGAGGTCTTAAACTCATCAAGCGTAAGAAAGAGCCCGTCTCCATGAAAGAGGTTAATCTAAGAACACAAGTTCAGGGATGCCTCCTAGTGGCTAATTTTATTGATGGGAAACATCGTCCTGCGACCACTCGGCATAATAAAGAAATCACGTTTATATAAGTGAGGTGCACGGCGTCTCAGACCCTCACGATCTGGAAACAAACTCTTTTCGAAAAGTAAAAGCGTTAATGAAGTTCCGTGTCTGCACCGACTTTCCAACTTCCGTTAGCGAAATTTCAGACAAAGTAAGCGACCCAAATGGCAAATCGCAACAGGTGAACAAACTAGTCCATCTGACTGAATTCCATCGACTTGGAAAGCCTGATTTTCTTACCTGCTCGGCCAAAAATTGGATTGATCAACGTTAATCAGATTCACGTAAACGGTATCCAAACCTTGCGGTTTAGGTGAATCTGATTAACACCGTCATCGGGCAGCAATCCAGTCTGTCAGATCTCGAATAAGTGCACTGATGGTCTGAAACTTCGTCAGTTCAACTTTCATAGGAACTCTGTCGGATCACTTCAAGTCGACTCACCTCAAAGGTGGATTTGCACCAGATCACCTCATTGCATGACACCCGACCATCTATGGGTAGTGATACATATCAACGTGTATCCTGCTGAGTCCATACAGAACAACCTTTAAAGTGATGCATACAACGATGGGAAGTTAAGGCCAGACGGATTATCTCTCAAATGTGCATTGAACGTTAGCAATTCACTGGCGAGGTGACAGAACCACGCTAAAATACGAAAAAATGAATGGTCGAAATTAAAAATAGCAAATATTTATTCAGATGCAACGAACTTACACACCAAAAAGCACCATACATCATTAACAACCAACAAATGATTCTCAGCACTAAAAACAGTGATTACACAAATTTTTCTTATCCTGACCCCCTCTTAACCAACAGCAATCCAGTGACATCGACCATACTAACATCTCGACTGTCATCGTCGAATGCCGTGTTAAAATGCTTTCCTTGCTTTGGTTACCCTTTCCGGCTGTCACGCTAGTGAAGAAAAACATTCGGAAACCGAAACTGCTTTCTTTCTGTTAAAAAAAAGCTGGAAAGTCGTCTCACTGCCTGAAAACCTCTCTTCATTATCATCAGTAAATGGTAATGGAACCCTCATACAACCTTGTTGCACTGGCCGAATAATCCTAACATTAGCAGTTACTTTACCCATTACTTCAAAGAGAAAGAAGAATAAACGGTAGATGAAGGAATTCCTCGAAAGTACCCTTCCATATCTTTCATTTATGCCGTAGGTCTATCCAATTCTTCATTATTCACTTCAGTGCAATTTCGTCGTTTGCTTACTAACGGCGGCTGCTGCACGCTGCATTTTAGGATGTTCTCCCAAGCTAAAAACACTTCCTTTTCTTCAAAGCTCTAAAATAGTGATAAGGTGACATGACGCAAGGAATTTTTGCTGTCTCATCGATGAGAGCTCTAAACAAAAGCGATATGGGTGCGCATAAGAGCGTGCAGCTATCCCTCGCAGCCGGGAAGGAATTTGCCCAATCATTCGTCTAGCTGACAGCTCTGATCACAATGTTGTCTTGAAATTAAATCCTCCTTCGGCAATAATATAGGAAGGATGTAATGAAGCTTCAGCCTTAGTGGAAGACACTTAAGTTCTTCACGTCACAATGCAGCACGAAAAAAATAAAAAATCGAAAAAATAAATATTAGACAAAATTCGTCCAGGCAAAATAAATTGCTCTATCAACTAAAAGACATTATGCTACGATATATAATAAAAATATGAACGTAACAATATGTAAGCGACATCAAATGTAAACAGTTGATCGATCAGATCCGATCCGACCCCTCGAGCTTTTACCGTCATCCACTGATCATCGATCAGCCAGATGCAATTCTTAACCACTATCTATCTCTTAGTGACAGCTGAAGCAAAAAAGACGTACTGAATGAAGCGATTCGAATCGGTTCATTCAACAGAATTTTATAAAATACTAAGGAACCGTTTCGAATCCCACATATCCAATCGAAAACGACAGATCGGTTGCATAATATCTCAACCGAGTCAAAAACCATCTCTATCGGAGCTGTGACTTCGAGTCACAATGATCGCAAATTTCAAACTCCACTTCTGCACGTCTCTTGTTTCGAAGTTTATTGTGACTTTTAATTAAAGAAAGAAAATTCTTTTACTCTATATTTTCCAAGTGAAAACCTTACCCTGACCTTCTCCATTATTTCCCCTAAGGAAGTTTTACTTCATTTTACGAGTTAAACATCCGATCTGCAGCCGACCGACTGCACCACAAAACTAATCTGCAAATATCACGATATCACTTCGGCTCAACAACTCATAAAGTGAAGTGAGAAACCATCAGTACGACGCCAACCGAAAATATCGAAATTCTTTCTTATAATGCACAAGTTGTCTCGCATGAAGACATATATGGCATAGTGAAGAGCCAAATAAACCTCAAATAATGCAAAAAAAGAGAACAATATGGAACATGCAACGATCGAAGAGCACAACCCCATGATGCAATTTCAGTGGGAACTTTATCATCGAAAATCCACTCAGATATTGCAAATTGGTTATTTAAACGAAAGTTTATTGAATGAACGACTCTGCCGCATAGAAGTGCTAATGAAATCGAAAATCTGAAAGACTACTGTCCCCCTGTTTCCGGCGACAACGTTAATTAATTAATTGGACGAATTCTTCGTCACACAAAACTGATGCCGCAATTAATCGAACATGCAAATAATCGCCAAGAGAATTTTATGCAAATCAATAATACCGAAATGTTCCCCTCCTCAACTTCAACAATTCTCCATGGGAAAATCACTTGCCAGCGATTCCCAGAAAGGGAAAATTATTCACAAAACAAAAACACCTCGAACACCGATTGCTGAAATTGTTTCTTCCTGGAAAAACCTCATGATAGGAAGAAAAGGACTAGGACGATTTGATGAAAACGAGTGACGACATGAAAAAGTAATTAAGCTGGAAGGAATCAAAAGTAAAGGGACTAAAAAGGGGTCAGGAAGCAGACGTAGGAGCTAGAAAGAAGCAAAAATGAGGGGGACAAAGATGAAAAGGATGTGAATGAAGCCAAATAGGAAATACTATAAAAAGATGGCATAATGAAATTCGCAAGAGAAATGTTTCATTTGCAAGATGTAATTATGACCTAAACAGCGAAAAAATCCAGCCTCCATCTCAACGCACATCTCGTTCCTTCTGTTCAATAAAAGACTTCAACAAGAACGCTGCACATGCAATACTCTTCACAACAACCACCTCAGGATCGAACAATCCAACAATATTGCCCATCGCCATTCTCATTTCTCTTCACAAACACTTCCTAAGTGTCAATAAAACACGGTCATTAATGACAACTGAAGAATAAGCAAAAGCGTTTTCGTATAACAAGAACATCATAAAATCACCAATAGATGCAAAAGAACTGTGCCGCAACCTCAGCTGGTTGTCTGTGTGACCTCGAAGACGATCCTTTTCGTGTTCTCCGAATCTCCAGTTTCTCCTTCTTCGAAGCATCCATTTACCTGCTCACTCAAACTGCCCATCTTGTTGACAAAGCTGTGCGTTGCACGTAAAGTGAGACCATTCGACTGAAACAACACTAACCTTACGCCTAGAATGTTCACTGACATGGGCACAACGAAGATGTGAAAAACTTGTCATCCCTTCGTGCCCAAAATGAGTGACACTCCTCCTTAAAATCAAAGAGAATTGCATGAACAAAGAAGCAATACTGCACGAGCGTTCAACAACACTACAAGCTAAGAATTACTGAAGCCCTTTGCCAGCAGCATCGTGGATGAGCTCACCTGAAGTTAATCTACAAACATCCTGCACAAATAACAACTAGAAACAGTTATCGCCTATGGAAGTTCATACCTAATAAGTTCTGCAATAATCAGTAACATTGAATGGAAACTGCTAAAATCAATGAAAAATAAGAAGTCCACTAAACTGCTGTTTTCTACTAAAAAGTCCACCAATAATCAATCGTAAAATAAGACACACTGTAAACAGAACGCCTTTTCCCTGAGCAACTAGGAAACCCCAAATAGAAAAAAATGGCGTCTTTTCAGCTTAAGTCCCCTTCTACCTACGAGAATAAGCAGAAACCAAGCAACAGCCATACATCTTACTTCTTTACAAAACTGACTCAGCTATGCAAAAACTTACGTAATGTTCGGTCGACTTGAGGATGCTCATCGGTGATGGTATTTTGGAACCGCGAAGGAAACTCTCCAGTTGACCAGAAGCGGCGCAGACTAGACCAAAGAACGGTGGACTTGGTTGTAGTGGATGAGATAGATATTCCGGATGATACTGTACCCCCACAAAGTACGGATGACCTTCAAAACTGTTCGTTATCCAGCTATTTACGTACTGAAATGTGGGGGTAATGTCGGTTCTGTGGGCTCGTTTTCTCAGAGTCTGATCAGACACAAAAGTTATTTCTTGAAATTCTTGAATAGCTTCTCATTTTCTAGGTAATCTCGCAATAGCATTCTACCTGCTTTGAATCAAAAGAGGCCTTTAGCAAACACCTCGCCCATAAGAAAACCCAATCTACAGCAGAATGATCCGCAAAACGTCCTAAATATACTCCACATCATAACTGCTGAAAACCGTAATTCATGGGTGAAGATATTCCCTGATCCCTTCATATAGGATGAGAGCATTTAGCAATATATAAAGTATGACCTGAAAAGCGCTCCAGTTGATCCATGAGGCTTACAAGATTTCATAACAGCGCTCGTCTTAACACATACCACGAAGATGAATGGACGATAGCCTAGAGGCTTCAACTTCCTCAGCCTCGCAAGACAGAGATTCATCCCAGAACCCTTTTACAAGCAACGTGCAATAACGCGAGAACACGATGCAAATGATCTATCGGCTTACAGCAAACACTCTAACGAGCACACCACGCCCATTCGACCAGAAACCACAATATGGTGCAAAAGACCGCTCAATCCATGATGGCCAGGACGCAATACCATCAAAGACTCTTGACACCATATCACCGTACTTTCGCACTTGTAGCATATGAGCCTTTTCATGGCTGCATAAAAATAAGCGAACAGGTGATCTTCAGAAAGAATTAGTCAAAGAGGAAGGAACTGATTGCGTCTGAGAAAAACTGAAGTGAAGGAAAAGGAACCCAATAATTTTAGACTGCCGAAAAGACCGGTACAGGGATGAGGCTCATCCTCTTGTGAAAATTTTTCTTTCCCAACTTCAAATGAATCAAAAAATAAATAAGAAATATCATAACTTCCTTGTCTCTATCAGAACTAACGCAAAATTTGCATAAAATAAGTGATAGGAACCTTGCAGCTCAAGCATCTCCATGCGAACCGCCGCCTTCTCTTTGCCATCACCACCACGCTTGCATAATTCATCTATTTTGGCCAACAAATTCTGCAAAAAAATAGAACGATTCCAACATCTTTCTTTAGATCCCTTTATTACCAAGGATTTCTACTCCCCTCAACAGCTAGAGCAATGGACGATACCCTATCAGTTACAATTCCATTAGGCAGGTACCAAAGATATTGAGAAGATAAAATTAGTTTTTGACTGAGCAATTACTGCTTGAATTCATTGTCTAGACGAGTTTGTGCAAGGACAATAATCGTCTCCTGTTATGTGAGAAATGAGGTAATCAGAGAAGGGAAAACTTCACTGATTAATGAATTTAAATAAATATTTGCAACTCTGCAGCAAACTTCAAGCTTAGCTATTAATTAGGCGTTTTAAAGCAAATACTGTAAAACAAAAAAGGTCACATTGTCGACGGCATTCGGAATCGGCTCCGAGAGATCCTCTTGCGAACTATTCGACCGAGTTTCCACCTCTGCCAACTGCATTAAAACGGCCGACGATTCTGTCCTCCTATCTGCCATGTTATTTGTCGGTTTTTCATCTGTTCCCATTCCTTAATTTCACTTTAATTGCCACATTCGACTATCAGTGAATCAGCATTTGAAACTGTATAAAAATTTTCACCAAAATATTCAAAAAAAGACGGAAAGTTTCAACATCAGCTATAGATATATAGATTTTCCAACTTTTTAAACAGGCGTATGATGAGCGAATCAAATATTTCCGCATTCCCTCAGAAGGCAAACCTTCAATATATGGACGCTTTTTGTATGGGCATACAAAAATCTGCATCTGCTGTCGCGTATTAATCAAACGACTGTTAGTTCATTGTTGGTCACCCCAAATAACCCTAGGAACTAAAAACCTGAGCTTCGATTGAAATCTCATCAAGGAGGCTGGCACTCAACGATGAGCCCAAACAGCCTATTCAACAGCTTCAAATGGCTAAAATGATTATGGTCATACTTAATTCACACGAATAAGTTCTATTATCTGCTGACGATCCACAGTTATCGCCAAAAGGTTAAGCATTTACCTACGAAAAGGAGACCGGAACGGCTCAGCTTCGAAACAACTTCAGGGTTCACCTCAAAACGATGACGATGACGCTCGTTCACTCTTCTCGTTCCATAAAGCTTTCCTGAAATTGCTTACACTTGATAACATGAAAGCCTTTCAAACAACCGCTGTCACTCGATCAACCAACAACACCTGATCCACGTAATGGATATTACCAACAGAGTAAAAGCTTCCACCAAAGAGACACAAATATAAAACGGCCAACAGCAAATTTTGTTAATCAGTAATTTTCTCAGGTGACACCTCCTTTTCTATATCCTTCGATTAATACACTGAAAAAAAACAAATAAAGCAATGTATTTCCCATCCAGTTAGCACCCCTGCAATACGCAGTGACAGCATAAATGCAAATTTCATCCGCTACAACAAATCGGTGTCTCGTGCTGACTCGTATCTCGGAATTCCGCCCGCTTCATGTCGTCCAAATGAATTTAATCTCTTTAGCTTTCAACGCAGTGTCTGTAACCGGAAGTATACAAGGAAGCTGGAACGGTTGAAAGCTTTCAAAGACCCAATAAAGATGCTAGAAAGTAACCATAAAATAAAAAAATGCTACTCTACTAATCTCTATGTTCAACTAGATATCACTGGCTGTAAATCAAGCGAAGGTCAATTCAAGAAGGAACTTACTTAGTTTGCAATTATCCGTGAGGAAGACAGTCTCCCTCAACCCGAGTCGCATTGTTCCCCCTGCACCCTTATTCACTGCATCGTGTTCAGGCATATCAATCACCACCTTAAAAGTCTACCCATCAACATAAACTGTATCATTACCGCCAAAATTCAAACTGATATTATCCTAACCACGTGTTCGAATTGCAGCTGAAAACAACAACCAAGAGGGAATCACAAAGCAGCCTCCTTCCTCCTCAAAACAAAAGAGCAAATGTTTTGATTGGATCCATATTTCGCCTGGACTAGAACTACGAATCAAGGGAAAAGAAGAGAGGAGACGATCTGATCACAGCAATTTTACTGCTTCATTCAGAGCTAAAAACGAGCAACTCTGAAGCACAGACGTTTCATTACTCCCGCAAGTGGCAATGAGCTTTTTACTGTTAAGAGAGCAACTGAGTGAATGAGCAATTAAAGTAGTGAGGAAAACGCTTTCAATCATCCATACAAATAAGCATCTCAACACAAATCGACGACGCACAACTGTACTTTTTTCCCTCAAAGAAACTCAGCATAACGGTTGATGCTATTTTCTGAACTCTACGTTCACTCCCCTGAATGCATCAATTCGAAGCACCAAAATATTCAAATCATTGTTGCTACTGCGTGTTTGGTCTTCGTAGGTATCATAACCCTTATTCATTTACCTTGTACAAAAGAGTCCACTCACGGAACTGGGCAGCATTAAAGAGAACAATTCCCCTACTCTCCTCCTCTTGAGGCAAAAAAATGGAAGGCTGATTACCTTCAAACCTTCATAAGCGATACAGCAAACCCAATCCAGTTCAAACAAAGCCAGCTAACTATGTTTAAAACAGAGAACAGAAGGAGAATTCTCTGACGAAAACAACGACGATGAAAGGTGACGAAAGAGAATCGCCCAGAACATGTAAACAAATGAACCGCCCAACCTGTTCATCGCCTGTAATATCCCTATCGAATTCGGTCGAATTGGCTCGTTTTATTCCAAGAACATTGCGAGCGAATTCGATTGCTGCGCATTGCATACCCAGACAAATACCTTAAACACAACCACTATTGCCTCGTATCTATTGCGCAAGTTTCCACACGATGCAAAAGTGACCAAAACAACCGATGGCATCTGAACTCGTAACTATACCATAACTGCACCAACATCTAAGTAACGAGGTGTGCCAATTGTATTAAAGACACACCGTCCTCCACAGTTTCTGAATTAATACAGCCATCGACTATGGTCTGCATCGTCTAGGCGTCAATCTCTTATAAAAAAGTCCAACAGAAAGGACTGTCAGGTACTGATCGCTTCGGCTGGGCTATGGAACGAAATCGCGCTCACATACTGCTGCCCCAGTCGACGATTATTCAAAAACTACGAAATCCTGCAGATATTATGAGCGATAGGATGTTGGCATTGAAGCTCGATGAGTGCAGAATCAACATCACCTCAGGAAAAACTTTTGTAATGAACACGGAACATTTCACAAAATTGTAACTTCTAGAGCAGAATTCTAAGGAAATTGCATTTACACATTCCACGCTCATCGCAATATCTTTCCCTAAACGGATGAGCATGACGAGCACAACTCACTCTCTAGATTACCAAAACAAAGCACAAACACAAACCTAAGAAAGGGATTTCATTACGCCTTGCGTATCCACAAGCAGCTATTTTGCCCTCGATGCCACGATCACCAAATCCACCTGGCACCAGTATTCCGCTGTAAGGCATACCATTCTGAACACATCATCGGTTGTCGCTTTCTAATTTAGAGCACTCTGCATGAAAATTGCTAACATGATATTTAAGAGAAAGAAAAGCTCAACTGAAATTGTGTGAGAGATTAATTACCGCAAGATTTATCCGGAATCGTTTCCATACTTCATCAAAACATCGAATTTTTTCAAGGAAACCCTCATGGAAAACACAAGTGAAAGAAAAGTTGCTAACCGAAAGTCTTGGCTGTGAAAGAAAAAAGAAAGGTTTTATATCCCTTACTGTGAGTTGCGCACAGCTTGCCATGCCCTATTGTAATCGGCGATACGCTCAGGGTCTGTGGTCTCCTCTAGATATTCAGCATCGACGTACTAAACAGAGATAACATCATAAACTCTTTGGCAGCACAAATATAATTCCCTCCTAAACCTTGCTTTCTTTCATACCTTCTTGTATTCCTTCACACCTTATATTTCTTCAAACCTCCATATATTCCTTCATACCTCCTCAGATCCTTTCATACCTAAGCTTCTCCGGCTTTTAAATACGAGAAATTAACTAATCCCACACAGTCATCTCCGTTCAACGCACAAAAACATGACCTGCTCCCTATTAAACGATATTCCCAGGTGGATTTTTGTGTTAAGGAGAAAGCACTGTAACATAAACAAATCACTATTAATCGTTACATTTTTACGATTTCTTCACTGATAATATGCCTCACGTATCACAAGAATTTATCAGTTCGTTAGTACCAATCAGCAAATAGAACAAAAGAGAGCAGACAAACTGTTAGAGAACAATTTCTTCCTCAGTTTATTTCCTTCCTCACTAAGCTTCTATACATCAGAGGAACGATAATATCAAATACGCCGTTATATAATCATCTTTTTCAAATTGTAGCCAGCAGGCGATGAAATGGCAAGCTGCGGATTCACAGGCTGCAAACCGGAGATCCGAAATAATGAATCTGAAGATCAGCCACTAAATTTCTTGAAAGTGACGACGAGAAGCTCAGCTCATATATGACTTGAGCATTGTGCCTCTCAGTATATCTTTAACCAATACAACACAAAATTGTATGCTGGAGAAAAGAGAGTCGGGACTTCCGAATTAATTAGGAAGAAAATACAAGTAATATCAACCACCACGAGATGCCCAACTGTAGGAACGATTCTACAACCGCCGAATACCAAAAAACAACAAACGAATCATTAAAAGAAACCTCAATCATTAACTTCCTCTTGGCGTGGATAGCGGCGTGCTTGAGAGCCTTATTAACTGAAGCGTATGCATCCGCTATCCTTACGTATTTGCCCACCAATGCGATACGCACCTCCTCAGCAAAGCTATCGCACCTGCAAATTGCATTCACTTCCGTCATCTGTTGATGAAATAGGAATAAGATCCTGGATCTAGACTCTGCAAGGAAATGATTCCAACGATTCTGAGGCTTTATGCTTTTCCACGGTCATAATGAGAGATTCATAGAGGAAGCAGTAAGTTTACCCCTCCAGCAATCAATACCCTTTCCAACAGCGAATGATGCAGAATGCAATCCCAGTTTCGAAAGCAACCACCGAAAAAGGATATGAAAAAGTTCTCAATGGAAGACGCAACGTCCTAATTTGCACGAAGAGAATAACGTAAGATCCTCTTATACGAAAAAAAATCGTAAGAAGGAATGTACTGCATTTTTTGCGGGCTTCTTTTGACACAATCCAGCACATCCCTTACTGAAAAACAAAGCGGCTGCGCCCTTCAGACTGAAAGCGCAGAAATCTGAAAAATCCGAGACGACAAACATTTATGTGGGTCACTAAAGGTCTTCTTATCCGCGACCAGCTTTATCAGTACTGTTCGTTGAGAAATTTGAATATTTCAGAAGATAAGCTACCACAAAACTTCTTCCAACCTCCGTTGGCGCTATTAATTGTTCCCACACAGTTTCTTACGAAGACTGTCACTCACCACAAAAGCTCTCAAAATCAATGCGAACATGCTGTGAAAGAGAGTCGTGGTATACGCGAAACCACCTGTCCACACTCGAAAGTACGAAATATCAGAGACATACAAATTGGAAAGGTGCGTCCATTGAAACATATTGGGAGTTAGCGAGATGGCGCCCAATGAGTCGACATGAGGCAACTTGAGTCTGTTGACGATCATTTCGAGAACGTTCTGTTGGTGCAGTAATAGAGGCACTTTGTAGATATTCGCTACGTCATGCACTCCTATCACCTGTTCTTGCAAACCATTGAGGTTACTATATTGGAAAAAAACTCTCAACGAAAACATCAACTAACTTATCTACCACAGACAACGAATGAGCTCCAAGCATCGAAGTAAAGAATCAACGGCCACTGATCGCTTCAGTCCCCACTGATTGGTAAGTGCTGCTAATGGAACCACAAAGCCACAATCCGGCTTCATTTCCATGCGCTCACATAATCAATGCAAGTGATTACACGAGTCCCTTAATGCCTCGTGTCCCGACTCTCTCGTCATCAAATCCGTGACAGAATCTTCCCTTGTAGCCCCCTGAATGGCTCACGCTGCAATTTCCAACTAAGTCTTACTTCATTAGTTGAGCCCAGCATCCAACCTTCCTGGCTACCGCCACAGCCAACACAATGGAAAAACCCACAACAGGCATGAATGAGCAAAATCCTACTATCAAAGCAATAAATATAAAACATACTTGCTCAGGCTCAACCATACCAAAAGCAGCGATTTTCTCGCGAAGTGCTTTGCTCAGTGGTTTCTCGCTACGACACATCAGCAAGTCAGGGATTAGACCACTGGCACGTAAATTTCGTACGCTATTCTGCATAGGCTTCGTTTTCGGCTCACCTGTCGTCTTTGGATCCAATATGAGTGAAACGTGTACTGAAATATGACGCTCAACTCTCGTTTCATTTTAGGCGCATAATGCTGAACAAGGAAAGTCAGCAGACAAGACCGCACTTCTGGCGGAAAAACTGATAGCAACTGATGGTGTCCAAATGGAGATTACCTCTCGATAACGGCAGTCACCAACATTGCAGACAATCAGCGGTCTCTTCAATGTACTGCAGGTAATAAGCCGGCAACAATCATGGCAAAGAGAAAGCAACAAATAGTGGAATAGACAAAAGTGCATTATCCCTGAGCACTAACCACCCGCATGAGCAATATGGGGCGATGGAGAAATACGCATCAGCAGAGGGCAGCACAAAAAGAGGGAAATCGATTCACACGATCGCCTCCAAACATTTATCAACAATGGAAATAACAGTGCATCCCTGGTGGTGCGGATTTCACATCGAGTAACACGTATGTCCTTATCTCTTCCTCCTCCCCTCAAGCCTTCGAAATGTGGAACAGAATTGATAGTGAAAACTTCATAAACAAAACTGTAGCGCTCTTTTAAAACAATCAAATATCAGGGCACAGCAACGCTTAAGCATTTAAATTAGGAATCCAAGGAAGGAGGGTTTATTCGGACAATTAAGAAACGCCATCTATAACAAATAGTGACGAGGAAGGAAAGCGCTAACCAAAAGAACGCCACTCTAATACGACGATGTGAGTACGATCACAGCAAACATCCTGCAAATGCAGATTTAAACCTAAGACAGTCTTGCTTTTTCACTAAGCGCAGCAGGTATAGCGGAAGTAATTTTGCTTTCGAATACCTGTCATAAGGAGATCACGGTAGGCCGGTCGCTGGAACTTCTCAAAAGCAGCGACAAACGGCATTCCCTCTATATCGCCGATCGTCCCACCCAGCTAAAAAGTATTAATAAGAAAACGTACATGCTAGAGAGCACATCGAGTTCCCCTCTATGCAGCCTCCCTTTTCTCTCGGAGAACTTCTGTTCACTAAGAAACTGCAACATAGAACGAAGCTTTTCCAGTAGAAAGAAAACAAATCTGTAACAGCATTTCACTTATTATCGCAATGACCAGGAAAAAACGCGATAAAGTAGAAAAAAAATGAAATTCTGATACCACTCAGGGTTAGCACTTGAGGAGTACAATAAAAATATTAGCGGCACTATCACGGACACAAGATCCCCATACGATGCGATCTAGTCAACAGAAAAATTCTCACTATTCGAGCACAACAACATGGGAAGGTTATTACCGTTCGTGGGTAAGAGTTCGATAAACAAAAATAAACAGCATTTAAATAAAATAAGCACCGTGGTCTGAGAACATCTTCAAATAACAGAGGCGGCAAGTTCCATCGTCACACAATTTTCACATGAAAGTTGCGATATATACAAAATATGAATTATGAGGACGAGTTTTTAATAAGAACAAACGTGCGATTTGAAGCGTTACCTCGACGATGCAAACGTCAGGTCTTTGATTAGTGCCGTCGACTGGAATTGCGGCCACTCGTTCGACCCAGTCCACTATTGCTCCAGTAACGTGAGGAATTGTCTGCACTGTTTTGCCCAAATAGTCACCTCGTCTCTCGCGTTCGATTACCTTCAAGCGCATGTTAAGTGCAACGTGCTGTATCTTGAAAAAATAGACATCGTTTCAAAGAGAAATTATAACCGTTACATATAATCTCATTTTATATCGCTTTAGGAGGAAAACAGAAACCTCCGAACATCCTACAGAAATTCCTCCAGAAGATACATTCCTTCACCTATAAATTTAACTTCATATCAAGTATAATTTGTCGCAGAAATGCGAATTCATATGGTAAATCCCCCCACTAATCTGAAGAACAGATTCTGCGGAAGGCACTCAATTTGCTCGATGAGGCAACACCAATGCAAGCAAAAGCCTCACATTCTTTCCCGATCATATCACCGTCGTGGGTCTCAATTGCAGTAAAAACTCCTCACAAAGAATCCCAATACAGCGAAAGGATTACAGTTAAGAGCAATAACGGAGAAAAATATTGCAACGCTGCATGAGAAATTCATCTCGAAAATGAACCTTCATATAAACGAATAAAACGAACGGCCATCACAATTTCATTGTTCCCTTTCCTTTTTACTGGCTCCACTATGGCGCCAAAGCTTTTCTAACCCCCCTCTCTTCCCTCAAACGACAAAATTGCCGATTCTCCATAACGCCCGATCAATCCGAACGCTAGTCGGATGGTAAAGCAAAGAAAAATTAATTTTGTGGGAAGAAATAATCAACAGTCGATAAAATTCTTTACTGGTAATGCTGCCATCGAGTATTCTGGACGATCCAAGGCGGGTAACAGCATCACAATATTCCAACATCCTCACAGATATAATAGCTGCATGCAACATTCCCCTTTCTCGTCGGGGAACTGATATCACTCCGCAAATGTGCACGAATATCGCTCACACCCCATGTTCCTCATCACTGCTTCTTCCCAAAAAGGATTTTAAAAAAGCCAATTCTATTCTTAATGGTGACTGTGCCTACAATAATTCGAGGCATGAATCGTAGATGAAAATATTTCGCCTTCAAATTATAAATCGACCTCATAAGTGAGAGAAATTGTTTAAATTCTTAGTGGAGACGGGACTCAGATTGAGAGGCAATCGGGAAAAGCTCCACTTTCACAAATATTACAACTTTTATGGACATGCAAGTGATTTTACATAGAGCTCTTGAATCATCGTCCACAATTTGCCCAGAGATAATAACGTACTGCAGAAAAAACCACTAAACTTCGGGAGTTTTCTTTGTAGCAGCGAAGCAGACAATAAACATATTGTCTGCTTCGCTGCTTTCGATTCTCCTTTAATGCAAGAGCACACCCTACGCGCTATGCTATCGATAACAAATGCCACCTACATGCTGATATATTTTACCGGTGGTGATGTTGTTGTCACGAGTCAACCGCACATTTAAGAATCGCTCATAGTTCCCCAAGTCGAGGTCCACCTCACCGCCATCGTCCAGCACGAATACCTCTCCTCAAAATTAAAACTTTTTGGAACGGCACAGTATTAAAAGCAGGAGCGTACTCAGCATTTTCATATAGAGAGGGACGAGAAAGTGAGCGCCTCATATATTATGCGAATTTTCAAATCAACTAAGAAAAAAGCAGAAAAGAATTAAAAAACTGTCAGACTGGCGAAAAAATAAATAAAGTAAGTATTACTGCCGAAGTTGGAATAAGAACATCCCTTTCTGTTGAGTCCAAAGACAATGTATTCCAGCAAACACGGTGGATTCAAAGAATAAAGCATATCTGCTGCCTAAGCACACTGATATCTTAACGACGATTAAAATAAGAAACCAGAAAGTACGCCACATCACAAATATATATGACATTAAAATGGGCAAAGCAAGGATGAGAACGCCAACTCAGGAAGAAAACTGAGCTTCCTGCAGAAATCGTCAAAGGGTCCAAAGATAGAGACTACGTGAAAAAAGTAACAATAATCGAGCGTCAACAAAGTAAACCTATGTTCTTTCTGTTGCGCCGAAAACAGCTTCCACAAACTCCAAGTTTAAAGTTGACGACCGTCAATGTGACTGTGATAGTATTGTGCACCCGTGCCATGCTATTGCTAGCAACTTCCTTTGCTATACTAGGCTGTTGTAGCGAATTCTCTGGTCTCATTTTGAGAACTCATTATTTCAAAAATTATTGAGATTTTTAGAAAAATATTTTCCACAGCTTCACCACTATAGTTTTTCAGAATACAGTCAAACTTTGTGCTGATCCCCTCTTAAATTCTCTCCAGCTTGAGCCTTAGTTTGGTCGATGAACTTCAAAATCCCTTTGTATCTATGCCGCATTCTCCCTCTCATCTGAAATTTAATTTAAAAAATACAGCACCAGTCGGCCGTCAACACATCAAATCACAACCGGTGGTAATGTTGCGGATCCAATCCAAAAAACACTGCAGAGCGGGTGCCACAAAAAATTATAACAATACGATCAGTTCACAAATGAACATCGACAACGGCGTGTCCGTGATGCCATGGTTTCAATTCGTATTTCAAATACGCAAACCCATAATTACGGGGTTTCAAAGAACCCATAATTATTCCAGCCAGATGGCCACTGCTGTACAACCCCGATATGTGACAACAATAGCCGGAGAAATTATAAACTTTATTGCTGACAGCAGCAAGCAAGAAAATCAAATGTCCTTACCATGTTCAAAGGGTGAAAATGTGCCCGCATCGATATTGATGTACGGATCGATCTTGATTGCCGACACTCGATATCCATGAGCCTTAAGAAGTACGCCAACGCTTGAGGAGATGATTCCCTTACCAACACCGCTGATTACACCACCCGTCACAAGAACCATTTTCACTGGCGGTACATTGGTTGCCAACTCGTTAGGACTGCCCATCGTGCCAGCACCCTCAATAATATTTACCTATACAGACTACACTAAATGGAACCCAACATTCGCCGACTCAAAGTAGCGCAAAGTTTCTCGTACCTTCCGCACATGCCGCAGAGGCTTCTCCATCGCAAATCCCACAGCGCCTCAAAATCTTTTTTCCTTCAGAACGCTCAACGATCGGTCTCTCGCCTATCCGAGGTGCACCTCAATGTGTGTGAGCACTATGCTATGTCATTCGCGCTTTATAATTTTCATCATTTGCTATCAGTTGCGCATTAAATCGGCGAAACGATGCAATAAGTAGCAGTCACGTTTTAAGAGGCGTCAGAGGCGAATAATTAGCTTAGTTTGTAGTACCGGAAAGGAAAAAGTGAATCAAGTTGAGGGGGATTGAGCACAAAAAACGGGGGAATGCGAATGAGCGGATCTACCGACTCCCATACTCGAGCTCTCAACTTCAAATCCCCAACAAAATCCGCCTCAAATGGCAAATAAAAACGATTACGCTGAACCTTTTAACCCCGTCGTTTCTCATTCTTTAAAGCAACTACGCCTATCACCTCACACCACTTTTTTACGTCTGTTCACTTATCAGTTTCTTAATCACATCATCAGTTTTTAAAATTACACTTAGCGTACTCGTTCGACTTTAACATCAGCCGCGAGAGTCTACAAAGTTCAGTCTCAAAATCTGACCGAAACCTTTGGCAGAGGAATTATTGCAACGCCGGAGGCAAATGCAGATTTATTTCCAGCTGCATTCACTTCCACGACCACTGATCGCCCTAAAAACATATCCTTAACGCCTCAACGGGCCACATTCCACTACTTTATTGGCAGCTGCCTCAGTGGCTACTCAGCAGACCTAAAAAACGCATGATTAGCGCCAATAACGGATCCGATATAAGTGCTAATTGTCGCAACAATCTTCCTGACCAACTTTCAACAAAAATCCTAGACATAATGCCGTAGACGCTTATAGACAGTGCTCGCATACTTAAGGATGAATCCGTTCGCCCGAAGTTCCGAGCGTGTGAAGATACGCAACGAAATCATCATCCACGGCAATGTGACAAGGAAATGAACGGACGCAATTCTGCTCCCAGCACCCGGCTCCTCCCTTATGAATTATTTGCGAAAAAATGCGGTCGAATCAGATAAGGTTATACTGTTGCAACATAAGGGAGGCGGAGGTGAGAAGCAGGACTGAAGAGAGCAGCAAAATCGACGTCAACAGCAATAACGCTCCACTGACTCCCTCCACAATTCTCAGCAACAACTATGCTCCTAAACTGAGGCCGAAAGAATGTGCTCGGTTTATCTACTTCCACTGTCTATGAATATCCCGACGGCCAAGAAACAAATAAATAAAAACGAAATAAACTGGCGCGGATGAGGTGCAATTCCTCGTTTCTCTGGGGCACAGCGATATTCCCGATACACTTACCTTTAGCACTTTACTCAACTCATCAACGAACCTCACATCCTTCTCAATGAGAGTAACAAACTCGCCCAGAATATTTGGATGAACGAGAAATAACCGCAGTATTAGGCTGTCCATCAACGTTGTCCCAATTACTTCGACTTCAAAATTGCCGCATTGAACGCTCACCTTACATGCAACAGCTCTCAGACCTAAACGGCCTGTTTACAGCGCCGAAAACCCATCCACCCTGCACTCACCTGAACTAAACAAGCAAATGCTTGAATTTGCGACGCGCAAAAGCCGTCGTCGCCAATAAACAGTATTGTGCGGAACGGTTTCCGGCCGGAGTGAGGAGGAAGGAGAAGGCGAGATCGTTAAAGGAAGTTTTCTAGATCGGGCTTCACTGCGGGAAACTTAGAAGACTGACCTCAGGTAGAAAGAATCTTTCAGGACCATGAACCTCGTTTCTTGGCGTATGATTCGCAACCTATACCTTGAGTATAAAACTTTCTCGACAATACACCTGTGAGTTCACTGTTATCTACCTGTTCCCGTTTAATTCCAGCTGAGTTAAGCTATCAAAAGAAAACTGTCATTAAAAGTCGGACATCTCTTAAAGCACTTTCATACTTCCTCATCCTTAATGTCAGTAATCACTGACACTAATGGATTATAAAAATGCAAATGACTTTCGTTGCGCTGAAGCGAAGAAATACTTCTCCGACTCGCGTTTGTATGATCACCCGACAATCGACTGTTCTTTTATCGACTGACAGCTTGAAGGATACGTTTGTAGCGACGACTACGAAACGAGAGCAGTTAAAGAAGAAAATCGGATACATAAAGAGGTTGAGGAATCAAGTAAAACTTCAAATTGACGCTCCGGCAACTACATATTCCGAAGAAATCGGCCGCCTAGAGCAAGGAGATTACCTCACTACTCGACAGGGTTTCAAAAGGTTCAAATTCCTCTAAGGGTTCATCGGTCTGAAACACTGCGAGTGATCGCGATATAGGTTTTCTTTGGTGAGGATCCCTACTACCAGATTCGTTAAGCTGAGCTCATTGAATGGAGGGGAGGAGGCTGGCACGAGAGTGCCTGAGAGGGTGAACGTCTAGGAAGAAGTGAAAGGGACGAGTGGACGAATGAACAGTGGATGAAGACATTTAAGACGAGCGAAATATTTCTTCAATTAAGCATTCGAACTAAGAACGACAATTTCGTACGACGCTGAAGCAGAGCATATGCATTTTTCTTCTCGATGAAAAATTAAGAGTATTCTCGATCGCCCACCCAGCTGCCCATTCGACGGATGAGACGACGTTCAAAGACAATCAACGGCATCATCCAAACAACGTTTACTCCTAAAAGAAAACATAAAAAACTGCAAAAGCTCTTCTGCATTAAACTCCACGAATACAGAGAGCCAGGAAAATCCCACCCAGAATCCTCGAACGTCACAACTACTTTATGGAATACACTGGCATTCCGTACCAACCATTTTAGACAGCAGATTATCTAATTTCGGAGTGGGTTCCGGTCTAATCGATGCTTTAATAATGGCCTTATATCTGATCCTTTCTTCCTTTAGTTGGCTCAGCGAGACATTAAAATACACAAACGCTTTCGATTAAGCTTACAAAGGAGAACATAGTTGCAGTTCGCAAACTTCCTACGACTTGCCGCTTAGATGATACACTCAGTTGCTTCTTTACGTGCCTATCTGTTAATGCTTATTTTTTTAAACTGCCAAATATAAGACATATAATTCAACCCACACGACGATATCGCATTTGCGATTCCAACTAGGTGTGGTGAAGAGTGAAAAGCCAGCAGATGCAAAATAAAACTCCGATAAATGCGAAACAAAAAAATTCGACGGGAAACTTCTGCTCAAACTTTTACTTCGTTATGCGCTCGATTTTTGAAAATTCCAATAAAAACTCGCTCCTAGAAAGTATATTCCCCGATTAGGGTGGCTTCCACAAACTTAACCGCAGACTAATTCCTTGAAGATCTACTCAAAATTAAGCGCATCCATAGTCATAAGTCCTGTGTATAACACAAACAAACAAATCTAGCCATCTTAGAAAAGAAATTAAAACATTGCAGCAAAGACCGGACAGGCATCTGAAAGCTCAGGAAGCTCGTCGACTCGAACTGAGCGCTGCTTCTGACAGAGACTCAACTTAACAATATGCCCAACGAGCTGCTTTATAAATCATAAAAATTACCACATTGAGGCCTCATTCAAACACCGTCTTATAATACCGCATTACTCAAGTACATAATGCAATAATAGTTGGGCAATAAACCAAAGATGCAGCAACTCTGTACACAATCTTCTTTTGGTCACAACAACACAATTCTATAACCTTATATGGCCACGTTAATCAAAGACAAGGCAAACAGCATTTAATCACTGAAACGCTTCATTATGCGTCATCGAACCACGCAAAAACCATCTCAAGTACCACAGAAATCCCTCATTAAACCGCCCACCAATAGACCATTCCACGTCTGCATTATAACTCCAACATCACCTTACAGCACACTGGTTGGAAGATGAGTGGCACTTAGGTGAGAATACGATCAAACGATATAAATTAATGCGAAATATAGCAATCGCCCACTATGACTCACAGACTGATTTACGAAAGATAACGAACGGGAAAAGGATCTCTAAATTCCAAATCACAAGTCCTCAGCTCGACTTCACATCCACGTGAATTTCTGAAGAAAACTTCATTCCTTTTTTCTATTAGAACAGGCACGGTCTTACAAATTGGCCAAAAAAGCACAGTAGCAAGATGAACCTCCAAATAACGCCACATCCCCTTACAGGTCTCTCTTATAGGTCCCATTGGTCTCGACCGTCAGCACTAAATGAGCATGGAACAGTAATATGGCAATAATTCAACGAACTCGAACATCCAACAATGCCGTCTCGCTAATGCAACCCTTCCTATCTCTCGAAGACCTCATTATCACACTCCTGGGCAATGTTACGTCACTCCTCAACAAGAAAACCAGTACGCTGAAGTTAAACAACAGCGCCAACGATGTCTTTGCTGGAGCGTGTGATTGTGGTTGATGGGAATCTCTGACGCAACTCAGCAGGTCCCACATTCCATGCTTCAACCTTCGTGGGTAACTCTTTTCCATAGAGACCAAGCCATACTTCCGGATTCGCTTCGTCGTAAATTGACTTTCCTTTCTTCAGTGGATCAACCTACAAAACATTTAACGGTGACCACTTTAGCTTGACTATAGACAATACAGTAAAAACCACTTATGTTGGACCCTGTTTATCCTCGAAAATATGACAACGAAAGAGGAACGTTCGGAAGACTTAACTGTGGACAACACACTAAAACTTTAATATGGTAAAAATGTTCATGAACTCAAAATGTCACCCCGCTAATGCCGCCCTTCCTGTCTCTCACAGCAACAACGACTCAGAACCAAGTTCGATGTCCGCCAATAAGAGAAGGAATGGGCGAGGGGGCCGAAGCAAAGAGAATGGGCAAAAGAAAGGGGGGACGGTGAAATTTATGCAAAAGGTTTCACAAATTGGAGTACTAACAGTTAACAAACCACTGGATTTCGGTAAAAGTACACTTTTAATTCAACATAACAACGAATCAGCCATCGGTATTTGCAAAGAATAAACACGCAGAAAGTGAACTGAAATGGGTAATATTCGAAGGAAGAGCAAACTCATCGGCAATGCATCAAAATTATCCACCAACTAAACATCAAACAATCCGAACAATAATTTTCCACCTTTATCAGTGAAAATACCCACATGCCTTTGTTCCTCCTTCAAAAAAGCCTCTCATTTCGACGGCAATCTTCACTACCAAGATAATCTGGGCTATCCAAATATCCCTCCATCCAGTATCTCTCTACTTTTGATATCTATAAACGACTCAAAGCTTATACAGGATCTATAAGCTTACATTAGAACGCAGCTCATACCCACCTACCATGCATTATGAACGCGCTCTGCAAGAATAATTCCAATATGGGGTTCGTAAAGAAGTTTCTGAAGGTTTCACACCTTTACAATGAAAGGACGTAGCATCTCGAATTCAGGGTCAACACAGACTTCGAGTGGGGCACGCTCTTGAGACTTCGAGAAGTTGAGCTTATTCTTTCTTGCATACTTCTTTGCCAAAAGAATCTGAAACAATTCAACAGTGCACATCAAATTAAATAGTAAAATAAAGGTGCTTCCTTCTCAGCTGATTTCTGTTACTGCATCAAAGATGCTCCACTCATCACGCGTAGTGATACTTCCTATAAGAGTTTTATCGATGCGCCCACTGCTATCCACCAACGACTTTCCTATCGAAAATAAAGGAAGAAAAAAGATCTACCTCCAAGTCGGACTTCAATAAAAAAGTTACCTGTAACGGTGGCAAAGGGAAACTGTTCGGTGTTTCGATATTTCCCATCGGCTCGTTGCATTTCATGAATTCTTCCTCTTCGTGTTTGTGAATAAGTCTCCAATCTTAAAAACCATTTTCCTATAATTTGGCATGAAAAAATATACTTTTATCAGCATTTCATTACCCATCATATACCAGTTGAATCATTCGGTCAACGAGAAGGCAACTAAAAGAATACGCATTGATTCAGTTGGGGATCACAGCAACGATCTGATCATCCACATTCACCGTGGACAACACAAAACGAATATCAAAAGATATTCAGAAATATCGCCGGATTCATTGAGTTTCATAAGAAAGGATTCAATCGGCTTCAACGATGAGATATTTTTATGCCTTCAGGCTACAGCTTCCGGATCTGGCTTGCTACTATTCTCATCATGGACTACGATAAATCATCGATGATCTCACTAATTTGTAATTACAGATGAACCCTTTCGTCATTTTTGACATTACAGGCAACTGCTTTTCATTATTTTCACTCAATTATAACACCTTTTGTCTCTTCGAGAATATACGATCCAAGCCTCGTTATTACAGAATCTCCATCATATCCTTCCTTCACTCTTTATGGAGACCATCCTTAAGACTCCTACCAATCCTCACTTTATCCTAACAAACCTCAAAAACATCCGTAACGGCGAAGAAATTACAGTAAGCTCCACCAATTTCGCCATACCAAGTGGGATTTTTTTGATGAAGCTATGATAATCGGATTTTTAAACTGTCACCTTAATTAATATAAACTGTGACACTTAATTATTTCTAAATTCTTTGCAATCATCTCTGCGAAACTATATCTTTATCAAATCCCCCCTCGGCCGTCTTTTCTCTGAATAAAGAATCCAAACTCAAATAACAATTCGAAAAGAAGAAAAACAACTACAATTTCGAGAGGGGCAGCCTCCTCATCCACAAAAATGGACATTCCCCAGGATCAGTTCAGTGCTCGTTAAATTATTAATTAGGCGCCCATCAACTGTTGCAAACAGAGAGTTAGCCGATGAACTAAAAACCATAATAAGCTTGAAGTGACTTTTATTAGTAAAAGATACAACATGGGCTACTGACATCGTCAAAGAAAGTACCGGTAAAATGATTGGCACTTGACAATTCAATAAATGAAACAAAGAAAATGATTGACACCTGAGCGATTCAAATCCGAACTGAACTTATAGATGCCCAGATTGCGACCTCTAAATGTCCATTCGGCCCACACCTGTCCTCCGTATAACCAACGATCCATTGATGGACGAGCCTGAAAATTGCACCCGATAGTGGCGCATCACTTCGAATGTGTTTGAGAAGTGGCTAAAGGAACTGAGCTCTCTCGATGAAAATAGCTGCACGACATTGGTTCCGGCTTAAATTGTGGGAAAATTCTGACAGACGGGTAATACAAAAGATGGCGCTTCTCCAATAGCATTGGAGAGGAAGGGTTGGCAAATCACCTTCATTCTTCATCCCGTCCCTCTAATGCGTTTCAAAACAAAGGGATATGGTTAGTAAAATATCACGATCTCTAAGCGGATGGACTAGGCGAACAAAAGATGGAAAAAGGGAACTGCAGTTAAACACCGCCACTTACAGAGCTTGTCTGAAAACGGTTCCGAATATCTTCAATGCTAAGAGTTGCGCCTTGCAAGCGGTGAGAACGCTTGTAAGGATGAATATGCAGCTCAAGTTTTATACAGCAATCAGTGAAGAAAGGCCAACTGAAAACAAGGTAAACACCATAAAAATACAGTCACAAGAGAGGAACTGAAAGAGATGCTCTCAATGGTCATTTCAATTTTCAACAAAGCGGACCACCTCATATCGAACTTTCATTACAGCTCCAAATGCAGGTCAGCTTAGGAAATCAATGTGTACTTTAATTATGCGGAGATAAGATGGTTGATGTGGCCATTTACGCGCCCATTCGTTCTTCGTTACGAGGCGACCCACACCAAGACCGCGGATTTGACAGAGCAATTCCCACAGGAATTTACCCTCTGCGGTCACGTCGTAATTGCCGATATACTTTATCGCGCTCATCGCAACCTCCAATAACATTATTCATCAAACCTCCTCCACATGTTGTAACGAAAGACCCACATGAATAAATGTAGCAAAATTCAGTCCTTATATGGATAAAGGTAACACAGCCACCCACAACATCACTAGTCCTTTCACTAGCACCTTCAGCACAGCGGATCCACCGACCTCATCCTTCTGATCTCTCGTAATTCTCCCTCTTCCTTACTATTCAGGAAAACATCTAGAAATGTACCATACAACCCGAATTTCATATTTTATCCCGTTATGGTCGCAGGTGGCAAGCCGATAAGCGAGTGAAGTCGTCAACCACTTCGCAAACAAGTTTCACAGATCGCCCAGATCGCCGAATCCAAAGCTTCAACCCTCGAAACTAGAAATAGTGGACCTGGTTAACAGCGACCGCCGAATGGAATGGGAGAGTGGAAGTGGCAAAATTGGAATATACGAGAAGCTTTGTCATCAATGTGCATTCTATAACAGAGTCAGAAAAAAGCGGTTCAGAACTACACTTTATCCTAATGAACGTGAACTTCTTCTCTCATGAGATGAGATCGAAACATGAGATGCCGACGACGACGTGAGCAGATCGGTCACACCAACGTGAAATCAAAAGCTGAATCACGAGAAATGATTTCTCAACAACTTCGACAACAGAATGTATCACAAATCTCGGAGATACTTTATTTATCGGTGATCTATCTCCTACGTTGACAAGCTGATATCAAAACTGGTAACTTGCAGCAAGTTCGCACTGCCAAAAAATGATAGCTAAAAGGTCACAAAGCCTCCGATATGATCTTATGAGCTGTCTCGACGTTTCAACTAGCCAAAGAGACCAGCACACCGGTCGGCTGCTAAAAAAATTGCGAACTTTCCTTGGACGTTCCTAAATCCTTATTTAAATTGCGAAAATCACTGACGTGTTGAAGATGGACATTTAAATATTTTAAATCCTCGAACCTGAACTTATCCTAGTCTGTAAAACGCAAGTTTCTCGTTCCTGTCCAGCCCTCATCGCAACTGTGGAACCTCCCCTCATTCTAAGCAATCCCCCCGCCAATATCAATCTGTCCCACATTCCGTAACCTTCATTATCGTCCGATTCATTCAGCGAACTTAACTTTGCAAATAAAAGGTGAGGATGAATTAAATTCCCCTAATGAAATACAAAAATTCATGCTGTTCAGTCCACACGGATAAGTGGCACAATAGTAAATGCCTTTCTCTGTTCGCTTTGAAATAGGCTGACTGCCCTCGTGAAGGGATACCCCAACTTTGTTAGGCTTCAATTCTCATGAAAACAGTTCCTGATGAAAGTATCTCATGAGCATTGCAATCTAGATAAGCTTCATTCCCCCTCCCAAATCATCAGGAAAGCAGAGCTATAGAAAAGCTTCGCCGATGACTGCTCTAAGCCTATACATCCTCCCACAGTTTAAATTCAGGCAAGTCTTCATTTCCAATCTCATCCCACTCCCCTGAATGAGCCCCTCCCTGATGAACGATAGCGTCAACAAACGATGGAAAGTTTCTCGTCGCTAAGTGACCTCTTCTGTTGGCCTACTCGTTGAAGAGTTGGTGAATTTTGCATGAAACACGGATGAACGGAATGTAAGACCGATTTTGACAGGTAATAGCGAACAACTTTCAGATATTTTAATTATTTTAATTAAATTTCAAATATGTAAAATGATCACACAAAAACCAACAACAGCACCACTTACAATTACATGAGAATTTCGCGAAACTGGACACTTACTCAATCACACAACGAAAAATACCGATTAAACGACGAATACTCTCCCCACCTGTTGTTATAATGTGCCAACAACCTCAAATTTGACAGTCTTCTCCCACTTCCACTTCTTCCGGCATCTCTCAGACATCCCCAACACATTCTCATAAAACTACATCATATTTCACCGAATCTACATACCCCACAAAATTCTCAGAAGACAACAGAAAGCAATCACCAAAAGCACAGCCATTCGAACAGAACCATCCTGATGATCGGTGTTTAAAAACCGATAGCTGGAAGCATAAATGAACGCCATACGCAACACCAGCACATCATATATCCGCGAATAATAAACATCCCCTCAACTGAGAGCGCTCCCTTTCGGTCTTTCAGTAAAGTACTTCACGCACTTTCAGACAATCAAACATCAAAAAATGGAAGAATATTCGACTGCTTAAAAATTCGCTATTATTCCACGAAGCTACTGGGCATTCAAAAAGACTCGCAGCCTCGAGCAAACTTTCCTATGAGGCCAACAACCTTCTCCAAACCTGGTCACCCGCACAAAGTTATTGGTCACTTACCTTCATTTGTCACCAGAATAGCAGTTTTCATCAGATATAAACAACAAGATATCATTTCATGGCTTCTGCTGCACGTGGACGTGAAATTTCACCGCAGGTAACGATTCAATTGATGACGTCACCAATGACGGGATACCGATATTGGACAACGCACCCCTGAAGATATGTTGATGTGGCAACTGTTCGTTTATGAGCGCCTTACTTAAAAGAACTTGAAGGGAAATCAGCGATAACGCAAAAAAGAACGACGCCAACTGAACAAGGAGGGGTAAGACTGACTTTTGTAAGTTTAAAGACTATTTCTTGAACGGATATTTTTTTAAATAGAGAGTCACCTCAACATTGTCGCAGATCACTTTGGAAAAAATTGATATCATATACTAAGGACGCCAAACGTTACTTACTCGATGAAGGGTTAAACTTTTGCAAACCTCAGCCCTGAATTGAGAAATCCTAAAAGACGTGCCGACTTTTGCGCTATGCACCATCGCCTGTCCCCGTTCAGTCCTTACCCCACCTCTCTTTGCCCTTTTCCCTCCTTCGAGAAAAATCCACTAATAAGTACGGTTCACAGTATGCCTCTGATAGCGACTATACCCATCAACTTTTATAATTCATGACATCTGATACAATGCACATACTACTTTTAATGTATCGGTTTCATATCGGTTAATAAGCCAATCAAATTTGAGAATTTCTCAGTAAAAAGGCATTGGCTCCTGATAATTTAGAGTTCATAAAAGAATATTCGCGAACTAAGTAAACAAATAAGTAAATGAATAAATAAAAGACGAACCTAACAACGCCGCAAGGGAACGCCACATATATTGCCGACTCCTCTAAATATTGTTTGCCCTCGGCGAAATTCGATATAGTGAAAAATCTGTTGTCCTGTACAACATATACACCCTAAACTGTTCAACATATTTTATAGCCAAGATCGACAACCAATGTCAGTTTCCCACGCAAACGACATATCTCAAAGATCAGCTAAAACAACCGTGATGTTTCCCCCTTTCATTGAAATAAAAAAATGAAACCCTGAAAGAGTTCTATCCTTTCTGGAATTGATTTATTTATCGGAAATTTGCTTCTTTTCAAAACAGAAAGGAAAAGTATTAAAAATTCATACTCAGACAAATTGGAAAAAGCTACTGCAATTTTCGCAATTTCAATGCACGGTGACACCTGATGGTTAGTACGAAGATTGTCGACTTGTTTTCCGAAAGCGGCTGTCCAAAACTCTTTGCAGAGGAATTTCATCTTATCCAGCTCACTATTCAACCTGAAAGAACTTTTGCTGCCTTGCTGATAAATTACTTCAAATGAACCTTCAAAACTAAGAAATATGCGGGCAAAGCACGGATCACCGGGATTCGCACTCACCTTCCCCCAATCCACCATTCGCCTATTACGGCGACCGTTTTTTTATTTGTGTTCATTCTGCTGAAGGGGTCTCCAGGCTGTGCTTCATAACACTCACAAGGCACCCACGGTTATAGGCCTAACTATCACCTCGAACTGATTTAAACTCTCGAAAGGTCTAAAATTAAATAATTTTCTATCCCTAAGATTTGAGAATAAGTGCAAGAACAATGTTAATTACTCTCATTTATTCCTTATTCTTCCACTGTCATAACCTCCAATTTGAACATTCGCTCTTCCCGTCTTCGTCTCCATACGCTATACAGATGCGACGGCTTTGGAAATTTTTTGCAGTGGTTTTTCTATGCTTCAAATCCGACGTATTATCCCCTCTTAAGTAACAGTCAACGATATCTTTTATCCGAAATTCTATAGAAGCCTCATGAAAAATTTCTCATTTCTGCCCCCTCCGCGTCCTTGTAATTAAGAACTAAACGACGGCTCACACATTACGCACAATCACCTCAACGAGAAAACTTTCGATAACGACATAGCATCGATGAATATAACTTCGAAAAAGAAACCAACCTCGGCAAATCCTTTGAAATTTTCTCAACGAGCGCATACCCAACACGATATCCGATTGCCTCAAGCCTACTCTCCGCATTTCCCTATAACAAAAAAGGGATTACTCGGCTATGTGTTCCATCATTTTTTTGGGAGATTTGCATTTAAAAATTAGATGAAGTGCACCTTAAAATAAGTAAATAGAACAAGCTGAGCGAGTATCTGCTTGGCAAGTTACCTGAGCGAACACCTGTTTCACAAGATCCGTCTGCTCAGCGAGCGCAATCACGTCGATATGTCCTTCGCGGGCCTCATCCATCCATTTCTTCCTGCTTTCCTCCTGCTCCGTCTGCAATATTGATGTCCTCATATAAGGTAGATTAAGATCATCTGTATCATACTCCCCCCTTACTAGTCTATTATCTACTGGCCATTATTAGGTTTTCTGAGGTGGCCATCCATCACGCTCACCGCGCATTAATGTCTTTAAGAGCTGCTCCGTAAGGACTTAATTATATACTTCTTTACCATTAATATTTTAACACCTCAAGGCCGGTTAGCCTTTAAACAATAAAAGATGAGTAATTAAGGTACCCAATAACGTCCGGCACGTGAGATGTTACTCGATTCTTGCTATTTTATAACACAAGAATGCCATTTCAAAACACTCTTAATTGGAGGCGACACTCAATTTCACCCATTTCAGAGGAGAACGCCTTTCAAGCAAAAAACAAAAGAAAAGAGAAAACGATCAAATGAAATGGAAATTCCTATAATAAAAGCTCAATACGATATGAAATTATAAGTTTCTACCCACTCCCCTCGAGAAACTAGAACGTTTCATGCTTCCTAATGAATGAATTAATCGCCAACTCATCACCGCTAAAGATTCTTCTCTTTCCAACAATCCACCGTGAGCTTCAAGGTGTTTGTACTTGAATTTTGCAAACAAATTTCTGGGGGTACCTGCCGTTCCTTTTCGTATCGAACAATTTCGGCGTGAAGGAATTCGAAAGGAAACGTTTGCGTTAGCGGCAAGGAGGTCATGTGCTGAAAACTCGTGCTACCTCGAACAACATCCAAGAGGTCAGGTTCGAAGAAAATAGGTCAGGTTCCATTCCAGGCAGCAAATAATTGAATGACATTTCATTCGTGTGCTCGCGCTGGTGGGCATCTCTCCTTGTGTTGAATTTGCGAAAACAGAAGTGGAAGGAGGACAATAAAACTACCGCGTCATATACTCGTTAAAGCTGAGAAGACATATCTTATAGACAGGAAGTGTTTTTTGTTGAAAATTAGCCTCAACGAAATTAATATTTACAACTGTACTGGGAGAAACCGAAAAACTGAACAAATTCAAGGAAACGATGACTACAAGTGAACTTGAAGCTGCAGCACCAAATGAGGTTACACCAGTATCCACAACAGTTCTCACGGTGAACTTGCTCTACGGTGTATAAGATCTCAACCTCAATAAAACCTGCTCGAATGGTTTGCGAGATTCAGAGAGACATATCAGACTAAAGCGAAAAAATGATGAACAAAGTCGAGTGGTCACAGTAGAATCCTCTCTATTACACCGACAAAGAAATTAGGAAATGCAACTGTCAAACTGCAGCATCAATTAGTACGTTCAACTGTAGGCATAGCTACCTGGACTCTAAGCTTGATACGTAAGAAGGACAACGTGAAGTGGGAAAATCTAAGAGTTCGCAGACGGTGAACAAATAAGAGATCCAACAGCAAAGTACCCTAAGAAACGTTTGACGTAATAACGAAGAAAGCCATCAGTCACCATCCTTCCGTCCCTACCACACCACAACATGCCAACTGTTCGTTCTGATGATAGAGGTGTATTATTGCAAACTTATTCTCACACCTCACACAACATTGAGGAAATGATTGCACGGAATTAGGCTATCATCATTAATTTATACCTCCCGCGTTATAAAGGTTCGCTTTCAGGTTTTGAAGAATGAGTAACGACAATGACGTACCTTCAGAAGCATAGCCTATCCGCCATTAACGCAAAATATGAATGTCCCGTTATGCTGAACAAAATATCACAGAGAGCCAGCCACCTATATATGATGCCAATCTACTTTATTCTTCAATGGCGCAACTGTCTTGCTTTTTTAGTGCACTCCTCACACATAAACTGATTACCTCGACACCCGACCGAGCTCACTGCGCCCACACGCTTATTGAAACTCACCCATCCCAGCAAAAATCGTGTCGTCTGAATGTCATCAGATGCGAAATGAAGCCAATCCGGGCTACTCTACGCCCAGACCTTGCACAGCCCGCGTCATGGATAACCAAGACCATTCCTCCTGTGGGCACATCCGAGACTTCTTTCCCTCTCCCTCGCCTTGAATCTCTTAGCGAATATTCCCTAGTGATGAGGCGCGAATGCTGGTCTTTTCCGCTTTTTTGTTGCCTCTTTAATTCCATCGTATGCTTTCAACGTAATGTTTACGAAATATTAAATGAATAAATAAAAATCTGAATAAAAAGATATGCATATTTACCACCGCATTAATGGAACGCATCCATAAAATGCAATTGAGACTCAGTTTGCTCGCACTAATCCGGATTTGAAACTCTATCCATCTTGTTTGATAGCAGAAACAGGAAAGCGCGCACACCTTGCCAGCCAGATTATATCAACGTTAGATCGTACCTGATTACTTCCAGCAGCAACTCGCCGATGAAAGGCTTCTCTGAACTTCAGGAGGTAAGCAACTGTCCTAAACTCCGCTAAAACAACCATAACACTCGAAAAGAAACCACAGTGAATTTTGAAATCCGCATCGCGGACAACTTCATCAAGCATCTCCCAACCAAAGAAACTGGTTACAGGCTAAGAGCCGCATAAACGAAATGAACGCATCTCTCTTGTACTCGTATCTTGCAAACACCACAACCACTATGTGATAAGCAATCTATCGGAATTGGACTGAATTCAGGTCTAAAATATAGATACCCTTGACCCCTCCTGGCGAGATAATTTACCTTTCTGCGGCAGGTAACTGCTGACGATTTTTATTCCGACAAAGAGTGCAATAGAACGGATATAAAAAACCGTCGACGAATAGCGAATCGTCAAAAATGTCGTTTGCCAACTGTTGCTTACTTCTGCAAGAGTGATAAATCATGTGAACGACGAATAATGGGGATTCATTCATTCGATACTACTCTCCTCACCTATGGAACAACCTGTATTGAACATATTTCACAGATTTCAACGAGAGAATGAAATATCTCACAACGCTTCCTCCCCTACGCACTAATATAAGCACATTGAGATCTCTCACAATTCATCGAAGCGATAATAAAGCATTCTGTGAGCTAATGAGGTCATATTATAATCTATTAAGAACATAGAAAAGTATTTACATAAATCATAAATGCAATACGGGCAGCAAGCGAAACGGAACTGAATCAACGACGATATGATAAGTCCCAGAAACTCAACGTTCCTCGAATCCCGGATATGCATCCCATCGTCGGAATTTAAAACACCTCAGGAAAGATGTCTTCTTATAGGACTCAAAGTATCGCCGCTTTCAACAGCAAATACTGGCCCACATTTCATCAAACAAAGTAAAAGGCAAACAATGGCATCCACTGATAACCGATCATTTCAAGGACGGAGAGATCAGAATATTCAAGTCGCTGGTTTCCCAATATCAGCTCCTTCTAAAGTTAAACGGTGATCAAGTAGATTTCCATACTATATAATATAACTGTGGGACAAATTTCATATAAGGACCACGCCGATAGTTGGTCCTCAAAAACTAGGCCACTGAACAACTTGGCCAATAATAGCACTCGAGAGCACTATATAAGACGTTCAAGGTATCGTAAACGACGAATAAGAATTCTCAACTACATCATTGAATCCACACTTTACAATGGCAGAATTGTCTTGCTATTTCAGTCCGCCCACGTACATTCTCCTCCCCTCCAGTTGACTTCAAAGGTCCTATGGCAGTGTCCATATATACACCGCACAGAACGCTCATAAAAAGTAAATACTGCATGCATTATTTGCCCAGGTGTTTCTCTGACTCTAACAATTACCTTTACCACCTTCAATGCAATGCGCCATAAACCTTCGTTCAGCAAACACCACATAAAATCATATGCTGCTTAAAATCGTTTCAGAGGATTTATTCACTGCTGCTAAAGGACAAAACGACTAGGAGGCCAACCTGCGTGACCTCAACTCGAAGTTGCCTCACACCACCCAACCTTCGCAAACAATCAGTTTGCATCCTTCACCTACAACGCAAAACATGCACAACTTATGCCGGCATGTTTAAAATTTGCTAGGCACCTCAACTAAGTCCACAGCGTGCAAACACCAACAATGCCTCATAGATAAGCATATCTCGCGAAGGCCTTATACATCGAAACAATAGCGATAAGGGTTTTCAAAACAAACATATCCACGACAAGTTCCCTTCTACTACAACATATACAATGTTATATGTCTCCGTGAACGAGGAGCTATTTCCCGTTAGATTCTTTGATAGAAAAGTTAGATCAACTTCATATGCTGGATCAGTGCTGGCTAAATCAACCTCATCCATCATTCCCATCATCACAACAAAAAATTCCCTCAATACAAAAAATGATGACCTCTATCCCCTGTAATTAAGATATACATATCATCGCGTAGTCTTCCTAGCATACCTTCTTCACGCAGCCAGTTTCTGTCCCCTCTACTCTATTCGATCCACTGAACAAAGCACTCTCCAACAGATCGCCTGTACCCGCTCCTATATCATTCAGATGATCTTTATTACTGAACGGCGTCAATAGCACTGAAGTCGACCCCTTCAAAGTCGTCGTCATCACAAAATGAGTCGCACATTTCTGTCTCGGAGCTCGTATTCCGAGGCATCGCCTCGTCTCCTCCCTCATCAGCCTTCTCGCGGCGCGCACCACTTCCTCCTGTTAAAAATATCCTTCACAATCAATTTCCGTTCCAGAACAGACACATAGTGATGCGTTTCTGCATAAAACGCAATTAGCGAGGAATCACATCAGAAAGTACCACAATAAGGGCTTTAAGCACTTACGCTTGTCACATCGAATGCTCACCGACCAGCTTCGTTCAAAACACGAGGAGAACGATATAGAAGGTCGCCATTTAAAAATACTCTACTTTATCTTTTAACACCTGCAGAAACTGCTCAAACAAACCACCGCCGCAACAATACATTTATAAACCTACAGAACTTGAACTGAAACATTTATTCCTCCAACATGACTAGTCGGAAAACTTCATGTGATACTTTATAATATGCCCCTCAATATGCAAATCCCAGAGAAATTCTATAAGCACCCTTCCTCCTTCACCTTCTATAAGTGCCTTTTAGTATGCAACGTCGTTCTATCATGCATATTACAGATCATCAAATTCAACGAAACAGCTCCACTGCTTCGCGAGTTCATTACACAAACATAAACATACACACACATAGACAAGGCATCCGTGAGCAAAACGCGATATCCGTCCGATAAATGCTTCCCCGCAAAATTATGTTTCTATTCATAGACTGAACGACTTGGCAACAAAACTTATAAAAAAAGGTATGGCACACCTAAACTGTAATAATTCATAAAGATAATGGTCCATCCGAACGGAAAGTTTTCCTAAATTCTCATCAAGGCGCCCATATCCATTTAAAATTCGACACTGCCTTTCTCTCTTCACGGATCGGAACCACTAGATGCATCGACAGACAGCCAAATGAACACAGACTACACGTATGCAATGCAAGGTTTTCAAAGACTTCAGAAAAAAAGCTTGAAAAGAACTGCTGCAATGCACATCACATGATCAAGTTCATATTTTATCCCCGAAATAAAAAGTGAACTTTTATGCTCAGAGATATTTCGCAGCATCGGTGGGTCTCTTATATAAAACATCATCCCTGAAATGGTTTTAACTAGATGCACGATAAAACCTCTCAAACACTCAATTCAGCCACGAATGAGGATCAAATCGAATGAAGAAGATGAGCTATCTCGTGGTGTATTCCGCCGCATGGAGAAACTTATAACGAGACGAATAAGACATTACTGCTGACTAAAAACAAGCCTATAACCCACAGCATCAATGATTCGCTATTCCTTCCAAAAAAAATACTTTGCCATGCAGGTTCAGGCACCTCTTTAGAAAATAGAATCACCGACCTATAACTGCCGTCATTCGTCGACTCCAACCACCTGTTTTTATATCGTTCTGTGGCAGTGCATCAGATGTCCTACATCGTCGAAGAGGTGTTCTCTCATTGCAGATTTTCGTAGTCGCACATACTTTCTTCGCTACACAAATCTTCGGTTTCAAAACTGCATAGCTATCCTGTAAATTGTACAGAATAACCAGCCACAATGAGGCACCCACATTTGCCCATAGGAATTAGACCCACGTTTCTGCAGGATTTTTACTAACAAATCAGTGAGCATAAATTCTTTTGTAGAGAGAGGTACCGAATATCTCAACAAAACTTCACAATTATATGCATCAAAAGAAACTGGCAGTAATCGCTGAATGAGCTCCTAGAAACCCTGTACCTATTTGCTAACAGCAAAGTGGCCTTGATACTGGTGATAAAATACTCGAAGCTGTCTTCCTTATCAACAATTCAAGGTATCTCCATAAACCGCAACAAGAGTCGTTGTTTTTTTGATACAAACCCTCAATTAAGATAATCACTCCCCCACCCCCCCCCCCCCTTGTCATCCGCCCATTTCTGATAGCACATATCAACATCGGCCGCCCTCACTGTCGGCGTGAAGTGTTTCATTATTAAAGACTTGCAAAAAATAGAAATTACTTTCGAAAATAATTGAAATAATAGAATTTACAACTTTGAAAAAATATTATTTCCTAGTCTGGAAACGAATTACTTTCGGACAGTTTTATATTGGTGGAAAACCTTAAAACTGCCTGCGAATAGGTCTCTAATAGAATGGTGAATAGGGCCCTTCTATAAGAACAAAAACCACTCATCAACTTTCTCACAAAAGAACAACTAGTCCGCCTAACTGACTGATCAGTTTCTCTAGTTACATATCATACCTTCTGAAATGACTGCGTGGCGATGATATTCTCTGGTAACGGCCTCGCATCATTACTATCAGAACATGTTGTCTCAGGTAGATGGAGTTGCGGTTCAATTGGCATCTGCGAAAGTAAAACATTAACGGCTTCGTCGTCCATCGAATCGTACGCTGTTCCCTCTTCACCCCTTTAAATAAAATAATATGCTTTTATCAACCATCACAAAGTACAAGGTGCTTACCTCATCAATACTGAAAATGAAAAGCTACACAAAAAATAAAACGGTATTTTGAAATCGGTTTAGTCTCTAAATCTTAACAAACAGGAGAGTGGCGATTCCAACGAAATGAAGCTTTCTTCAAGGTTCAATACAAATATGAGGCCAATCTCCAGAATACGATTAAATCGCGACAGACAGCTCGAATAACCGACGGATCCCATCAGAAATACGCGTAATAACCGACTGTGCAAGAGAGGAATTTTGAAGTAATTAAGGTGTCACGCAGTGAGATGATGTTGCTTTCACTCATCTAGGCCACCTCATGATCGAACATCTCACTTATCAAACGTCTCAATACACCATTATCGACGAATGATTTTTCTCTCTGACTGATATTCTTCTCCGCGAAAATGTATGTTTTCTGCCATATCAACACATCTATAAGAGATCTAATACACATACTCAGTCACATAAAGATGCAGTAAGTTTATTCTCCTTCAATAAACTCCCGCATAAAAGCTGAAAGACCAATCGATGCGCTTCTATTGCCTGATATTCTAAACTAAGGTAAATACTCTAAAGCACTCTTCAGAAATGCGCCCGATTGGGATCACAACGAATTTCCAGCCCCAAGGCACCACTGCTCCGTGCCAACGTTACCTCTCTCCTTTTCATCCCTTCTGATTTTAGGTCTAACATGCGCTATTTAGAATAGAACAATGAAGAAAAATACTCTAAAGTTTGATTTTATCGTAGGACTAGGAGGAAATGCATCATACGATTCCCATAAAATTAAAGCTTTTACGAATGCTGAACGATAGGCGATTATAATTAGACGTCCGTTGCTGAGATTTGTGGCACAAAGCCCGCAACCACAGACAAAAATCATAGTAGAGGGTATATAAGAGATGATAACCATGAGCGGCTGACCAATTATTCTGACTGCCTGCTTTCAAATTAACCGGATGCAGCCTATCTTTTCTGGAAGTAGTCGTGAAAATCGACTTCAACGACCAATTTCGTACAAATTAGAAAGAAAAAAAGCTCACTCAGCACGATGCAAACTCGAAACAGATATCTTCTCGATGTGTTGTTCACCGACGATGGATGCGCGACGAGAAGGGAATGGTGTACTCTCCATTGGACCGATATCTTCGTCTGAGGAAGTGCTCACCTCCATACCACCACCTTTCCTTACCACTATTTCCGGCGGATTTTTCCTTGAAAGGTTACATTCACCTTTTATAAATGGATTACAGACATTCAAAAACCTTGAAACACTTGTTCAATCATTACGTCCGATTATTCGCAAAATATTCCTTCGATATTTCAAACCAATCCACAGACTCATTCCTTTTGTGAGATTAGATGTGACTCTCTAATAAGATCGAATTGTGAGTGGACGAAGGTGAAATTGCGTTTGACCCATGACCACGTGGCGAGAACCATACTCGATCCTAGCTGATCCAAAGGCTAAATATAACGCCGATTCGGTCAAAGTCAGTTATCCAGTCTAGATCAAGTTTATATCCCATGAAGTCGTATCGGGGATAGGTATATCCCCCATACAACCATGAAGTGATTCTGGTCCTAATTCCAGCCACGACAGAGATAATATTCAAGGACGTGCCATCTGCCTCATTGGATTTCTATCTGTAACAAACTATCGGCTAAACTGCAACCAACTTTTGCATTTATGACTCCAACTTCCACTAATGACTTTATCCTCTATTAAACTTTTCGACAGGATAATTTGCGCTCTATTCTTTCTTCGCAGTGATATTTTAGAGAATCGGTTGTTCTTTCACAGTAATTTCCATTGGCATAAGTACTTAATATTCAAAAATGATAAAACTATTCCTCATCACCTAATCAAAAATGCAAATTTCCTTTGTATGACCGCTGAATAGTTTACCCAAATTACTAATATACTTTCAACAAATACCTTGAATAACATTAGATTTCGCCGGAAATTAGCTGACTAAAAATGTTCCTAAGAATAATCCACGAAATTCCCATCCATTAAAAACTTCCTCTGGACGGAAAACTTTCAGATTATAGAAAGGTTGTCGCTCTGCACAAAGTATTCGCTTTAATCATCTCATCCAAGTTTGGAGCTTTCATGGATCATTATCACCATGTACCATGAATATGGATCATCAGCTTTCTTGAACGACAAATCTTGAAGCATACGTCTGCCTTACAGTAACATTTCACTTACCAGCAACTTAAGGCCCTACAATTATTTTTCTATTTTAAATAAAGAAACTAATCCCAGTACGAGTGGAATTCCCGAGAAAGCAATCCCGTGCTATTTAATTCCCAGTAAAACTCAACAGTCCACACTAAAATTATAGCAATTCTGCGAATTTCAGGACAGCTAAACAAAACCATATCAGGTGGAAACTATATCAGGAAGAAACCTATACTGAAAGGTGAAAGTCGATGAAAGTCAAAGAGATGAACAATTCCAGGACTACAGCGCCTATTAAAGAACGCTCTCAGTTATCGCTCAACAAACACACAACAAAAATAACGAGAAGGAAATGAGTGATCACTAAACGTTGATAAGATCATTAAGCCTTAGATGCAACTTATTCAGCCTACAACCGTGGCCATACGCTATCTATAATGACTAAACATTTCAATGAACGATATCACCTTTAACACCAACAAATAAAACATCGAATACACCAACAATAAAACCTGAAGTCCATAACTAAGGTAATCTGCAAGGTGCCATAATGCAGCGATCAAAACTGAAGTTGAAGTTAAGCGGTGCTTAACTTATATCAGACGAAAAGTTCAGATATATCAGAAGGATGTTGAAAGACTACGGTTAGCATTGGCGAAAAAATTGTAACAATGACATCAATCATCTCAGAATCCAACAACGATCTACAAGACAGCAGATCAGTAACGTCTGGACTTTTAATCCCTTCACTGACAATAAAATACCTTTTGCGCTTTCTCGACGTAACAGAAATGATCGGTGACGGCTCTTGATCACCTTTCTCGAAGTGGAAGATCCTTTGACTCACGCCTCCGCCCACTGAAGTGTCAATATGAGAAGACATGAGTGGGTCGAGAGCATCCGATTTCAATAGACTTCCGGAAGAGCAACTGCTTTTACCAATTACTTGCACTTCTACCTAAAAACTGAATAGTATCAACAATGGAGTTTTCCAGCTTAAATCCGGAAAAGAAACATTTCCTTGATGCTTTCTTTTTAATGTTGAAGGGACCTGAAGCACTGCTTCTACACTTCACTTGCGAACTATCCTCGACTTCATTGCCCAAGTCGTACGCTTAAAATCTGAACGTTTACCGTCCTCAAAGAAACTTGCCTTTATGAGTGCGAAAACACGAAAAGCTCCGAACTTTACTACACCTCAAGAATACCTCACAAACTTCAACATATCGCCCTTGCTTTCCTATGCAGTGGGGCATAAATGGAGACACAGTGGGGTGCACATTCTCCCACCTGTTAAAGTTAGCGCCCAATAAAAAACAAACACCAAAGTGGACATAAAATTTCGACAATGATAGAAACCTTCGACGGTAGAGGCTCCGTACCAACTGCAGCGTGACAAACAATGACAGAAATAGGGCGACGAACGTATTTACAACGTTTCGCACCAACCTCAATTATGGCAAATGTTGTCAACGGCATCACTGGAATGATGGGAAGGGAATGTTGGTCTCATGTCCGATTGAAAAGAGTTCTGAGAAGAAAATGAATCGAATTTCACTAATAGAGATAAGAATAATGACACTCTGAACATCTTTGAAAGTGAAGAAAAATGGATGATACGATGAAGGCAGAAGTGAAAATTCAGCTAAATGCGACCTGAGAATATAAGTAATTAAACCTCACCTAATTTGTCAAGCCACAATTAAATACCTTGGCTAATGTCACCAAACTGAACCTCACAACCAACCTCACTAATGCGGGGCTCCTCCTTCGAGAGGTTCGATTCATTTGCGACGTCTTCACCTTTAACAACACATGCAATCGCCTTTACTTGCGCACCATCCAGTGAATGCATTCTTGGCGACGAACTACCCGAAACGGTGCGACGCCTCGCCCCTGAATAACGACGGCCGAGGTTAGCAATGGACACCGACAATCGTTTAAATATCTGCACATTCTTTATGACATAGTGTGATGTGATAGTCCACGGCAGCTGCTTAATAAAACCCGAAGAGCTGATGCAACGCAACTTATATGATACTGCAGGAAGTATGCACTGGATAATCGCCATCACCTTCAAAACTTCCTTCATAAGGAATCACGCACTGAGAAAAACCGATCCCCCCCCCCCCCTTATCTGCGACGTGGGAATCTACCTATGCGCATAAATGGCTGTGTTCTATGCGGCCCTAACTCTGGCTTAGTGACAACAACATAAGTAGTGCTGCTTATTATAGGTACTGCCTACTTCAAGTGTACGGGATTCTGTGAAAGTCTTTTCAATGACGCAATCCTCTTAAAAACGTCCGTATTCATATCAACGCTTAGATCTGATAGAACAAAAAGGAAAGCTGAGCATATAAGTGGCCATAAAGATCAAAAAATATACTAAACCCATAAGACGTGTGACAATAGACGGGCAATTAATTCAACACAAAACCTACCAAATATTCTTTTTGCCTCTTTGAGGATTTCAATGAGTCTGGCTATATTATCGACGTCTGAATCGTTGTTGGAGAATCCTGCTGGTGAGCAGGACGGTGCTTCAGAGGCATGTGGGCGCAACGCACGATAACGCATCCTCAGCACAGGTGGTGTCACCTAAACACGATGTTCCCTTCGGGTACATGATCCATTTCAATTTACATATACCACACATCAACGCAAATATGATTCGATTCGTTTACAGTGTTTCATCATTGTAACTATAAAGTTCTACTGTAGAAAAAAATAGCGATGAACAAAAATTGCTGAGTAAAATCCGCCTATATGAGTATTGTTACTTGCCGTCCCAGGGGATATATTCATCGTTTCGGTTTCAATGCCTTCTGTTTTCAATTAACGCCATCTGTTCCGCTTTCAACTGATAAACTGACAAATTTGCCATTCACACAGAACATCAAGGAGGATCCAACCGTGCAACGTCGATCGCTTAATGAAGTAACGACGTGAATGAGTTTAGCATCGAATCGACGGAACAGTCTCATAGTATCAATTAAATATTTTCTATTTCTTCTTTATATTTTTAATTTCATTTTCGCAGTTTTCATTAATTGAATTCTCTAATTTCTCTCATCCCTATTTAAAATTTCATTAAGGAATTAAGAAATTTCCTCTTTATAAGAACCTCAATAAGGCGATCCTTCTATAACACTCACTAATATTCTCTCATGCATCTCTCATATCATACTGAGTAAAATCTCTGCAACTTTCATAAGAAAATATCCATCAATAACGAAATATCTCTGAATGAATTTGCGTAGTTGTGACAAATTCACTAACATCGAGGTCATCATTGGACGTTGCATCAGCTCCGCGCGACGAGCAGTCACCGTTCCCTTCATTGCCCACTGCGAACCATCTGTCAAACTCATCATTGAATTTCTGTTCCGCTTCTATAAAAGAAGAGATAATTTTATCACCTTTATTTTCATACAAATCGTACTCACTCACTCTTTTTTCAAGCACTCTCAGCTGAGAAAATTCTTCTTTCTGAAAAGTGAAGGTAAACAGTGGTGCATGTACAAATGACCGCTGCTTTCTGCTCTTCGGGGATACTCCTTCTCTTTTAGAAGCCGATCCCGTATTCCCCAACAGACCTCAAATAAAACGCGCACCTTATTTCCCTCACTTGAAGTACCAAAGTTAATTTTGCGCCACACTAATTAACAGCTCACCGAGTGTAACGAGAATAGTGCCGTCCATGCTGGGAAATGTACGTCAATCTCCTAAACGGTAACGAATTATGTAAAAAAGCATCGGAAAGGAGAAGAACTAATGAAGACGAAAGTATTCGCAGGATAAATGCCAGCTAGGTGAAGACTCTGAGCGGCATTTGCGTCACTGAGAATGAAATCCTAAACATTTATTCCCTTAAAATACAATCACTATTATAATTCCCTAATATCTAAAAGTTGAATGATGTACGCTGAGGGAGAGATTTCAAAGAATGAAATAATGAAATGTGCGAGCCTGTTCGTTTCACTCCTGCTAGTTGGCTTCTTAGCGTACTCACGTTATCTGTCACAAACTTTGGTGAATCGTACCACTCAATCGATGATGATCCGCCATCAATACCGCTCATCTTTCACCTTCAAACTGCACTCTTTCAAAACCACTTCAATATCCTTCATAAAAACATCGCATGCAATTTCGTAATCGTAGAAAAAACGCTCATATATAAAAACCAAAGTTCCGAATCGATTTGCTGGCTATCCATCTGTAACATCTGTGTCTAATTTATGCAATATGACCAGGTGGGAGTAACGAAGCACGGAGACGAAGGCACTGTATGCGCAAAGGGTTGAACTGTAGACGCTCTACTTGAAGCCTCTTCGAGACGATGTGTAAACATCGATCACCACACGTATCCCTCCCCTCGTTCCCAAATTAACCCACTATAAGCAAAGCGTGTCCGTTATCGCCTCTCTAGAAACAGTTCGCCTAACTCGATAGCGGCAAGAACCGGAGGTTGAAGCACACCTCAACAGAAAAATATATGACGCCTGTAAAACTCGCTGCAAAGAAAAAAGTTCTTAATGATTTGTTGTCGTCAGCACATCCATTAAAAAATCCACTAATAAAAGCTTTAAATTACAGAAGCATCCACATCCTGAAATCCCAAAACGGTCAACAGAGTGCAGTGGAAGGTGCTGGCCCGTTGAGCCTTAGCAATCTGTGTCCAGCCTTGGGTCCTTCAACTGAGTCCTGCAGCGAACAATGCCTTGTCTGTACTACTTATCGCTGATGCTCAATTCACGAAAAATGAAAGACAATAGCCGCGATGGATGCAAACTGGAAAGTAAGTGGACAAGTCCAAATGTATTGCTTTCCTGAAACTAGGAACATTCAAAAGGCCTCGTTCGGTTCTATATTTCGATCTGGCTTATCCATGGTTACCGACGCGTTGCTGAATTACGGCTAGATTGACACTTTGAGCTCGAGGCATTACGCCTCCAAGAATGAGGGACGAGGGAGGAAAGACATGAAGAAAGAAGAGGAGCCGTAACAGTAATCGAATCTCGTTGATATCTGGATGATGACAGTGCAACGGAGCGACTGAGAGAACATTTCCAAAATTAAACTGTACCTCAGTCGTAGTGGGTCACGACCTAGTAGTGCTACTAAGGTCACTGGCATGCGCATTTGTGAACTATCCTCGTCGGAGGTCTCTCACCAAGCACGATATATGTATTCAACACTCTCGAATATCTGCGCCTGCTTTGAGCTATGAAAAAAACAACAACAACAACATAGCACGTCTCACTTGTAATGAACGGAAGGAAACTTCCATTGGCGAAAAGACAGTCTAATACAACCACATCAATATAATACTGATATAATATCTTTTAAAAAAGCATTTCATAGTGAACGACCTTTGCCGAATTTCGTAAGGCTCGTTGTTGGCACTTAAAGTTGCTGCATAACGAACTCAACATGAATTTCGTTGATAAAATGGCACGGAATTCAACGAATCTCTTCGAAGGACCTGACGTTCAAATAGTGGTGAGTTGAAGAGCGCCGCTTTACGGTTTAGGTGATGGCAGATTGGAGGAGGGGAGGGGGATGGGGGGTTGTGGAAAATATTCTGGCAGCACTTCCATCGATGCAACAATATTTGGTGGTACTGAGCGTCGCTTCATATCGTACTCGACGACACCAACCACTTATTATCTTCCGCACACTTAGCGAATTAATTATTCAAATATTACTAATAAATAAATAAAACTAAAGAAAGCATTTTTTAATCTTTAAGATTTCAAACAATCGAGTCAAATATTCCGTTGAAAGCACACGCAAAATCACATATTTCGGCTGTCTATAGATGCGGACGAATGCGAGATGGCACGTGAGATGAAAGTGGGCTTCTATACCGCCGTCATTCCAATAAGCCGAAACCGACTCGACATCATCGAGTTCGGCCGCTCAGTAAAAGGATGATACGGATGCTGATAAGGTGATAAAAGGTTGCCGCATATCTTGTCGTATCAGTCTCATTCAATGATTCTATAGGATCGTATTTTAAAAGTATCACTAGTGCTAATTAAACTTGAATTATTATCAACTACTGCAAAAAAATTGCTTTAAGAAATAAGATACCCAACTTTATTCACTCGAAATTCCACTATTTACTATAAGGTGGGGAAATATCTAGTTGTGCTGCGATGCAGTGCCGCATTATCTTGTTAAACTCTACTAAGAAAGTCGGAAATAAAAGCGCTTGCAAGTTGGCTGAGTATGAAGGTCGCTAAACGACAGAGATCGATCGCAATAATTTTCCCCTCTATTTGCAAAATTCAAAACAACACTTTAGTATAGTATTACCTTAACGCCTCATCGGAAAAATTATTGTTGTGAATTCCTCTTTTAAAATTCTCTTCAGACCATAAAGTATAAAAAATATCACCAAAAGTAAAGTCGCTATTAATTAAACATAAACTTATAGATTTCTCTATGGTCAGAATGATACTATAGACGAGGGGATTAAATGCTGAGTAGGCACCAATCGAAAGGGATATTCCACACTCTAACAACTCGAAAAGGAAAGCAATTAGTAAGTGAAATTATGGTTCAACGTGAAGGCATCATCACATGCGTCCCGCTGCTTTCGCTCGATCCACAACGTCTGATTGCACCACAACTGTTCATACTGTTTCAGTTTAATGTAGCTATGCGACGTCTACCTGGAGAAGCTAGATATCCACCTGGTGAGCTCAGATGTCTACCTGGTGAGGTTGGATGTCCACCTGGTGAGGTAAGGATGTTGATGCAGATTAACAGATATACGTACCGGTAATCAGAAATAACTGATGTGATTGAAGCATCAGTGCACTCTGCTTTTCTTTTAGTTGTTTCGCTTTATACATTTAAATGATGCGGTTATCTTGAACTCTTAAGCACTGAAATGATGAACACTTCAAATACTTAACTGAAATAAAGTAAAAATAAAAAAAACTCCCAAATTAGTATAATAATGAAAATTTAAAGGAAGATTTCAACTTCATTGGCAATATTCGAATATTTCCTTTATGAGCATTGAAGGAATTCTGTATTTTTCGTTAGTATATTAGCAAAAATTATCAATCCTTCATAGCCGATTTCAGTGAATAAAATTTCTTTAGAGAGAAATAATCCTATAAGATGAAACAACGATGGGATATAGTTAGAATATGAGATATAGAAAACATCACTGATACACAAAAATAATTGCTCCCAATATGGATATATCAGCTGTGAGTCTATAAGCATGAAATGTTTCTTATCAGCGGAAATTGATTAGGGAGGGTGATAAGCAAACAACTCTGATAAAATGACCTTTCATTTAGATATTGTTAGTTTAAGAGAATTGGAGCAAATTACGTCCACTCATACGCTCAGCTCTCTTAACTATGAAAGGCAATCGATGAAAAATAATATGCATCACTCTAATGATATGTGGAATTTTTTATTTCGTCTCTCTTATTGGTGTGAGAATGATTCGATATTTTCGAGGAGCGTTTCGCATTGTACAGCAAAGCGACATCGAGCGACTCGTTCCTCTTTCGCTGCAAATAGGCAGTCGGCTGTGCGCAATAATCGATTGCGTATTTCGGCATTACCCTTTTCGTTTATACCCGTCGTTTGTGCTCTCAGTAAAATTGTCTCAAATTCTTTAATATGTTTAGGTGAATGTTGATCTGGTGGGACGAATCGATGACGAGGAGAAAATCGATTAGATCATTTGAAAGTGGTGATCGGTATTAATCGATAAATTGATCCAGTGAAGTTGTAATACCAAGTGAACACTTCACTAAGATTTCTGGCGCAGTATCAGCCAATGAGAAGGCCAAGTGCAATATTTCACCTGAATATATATATATATATAGCAAAGAGAACAATTTGATATCGACTTAATAAGAAACGAATATCTCCAATAATTAAACTCATTAAATTATTTTTCATGGATTCCCTCATTCTAATCCTGGAAACGTTCTCCAGTTCTCACTTAATTTTTTCCACTCATCAATGCGATGTAATGCTCGTTTCGCCTCATTTCGTCTACAGAATTTCTAAAGCAATTTCTTTCACAATAGATTTATTTCTTTACTTTGAATTTTTTATGCTTCTTTTTGCGAAATTATATATTTTTTTCAATTATTTTTCCATTTTCTCATTTTTCTTCGTTAATTTTCCAATTTTTGGAAGCAATTGGAACCATCAGTCGTTCTTTTCAGACGCTATGAATCCTCAAAAGTAACATAGAAATTTACCTTAGTTATAGATTTAGCATATTCCCACCATCAGAATAAATAAGAGTAATACTGCACATCATGATCAGCGAAATTAAATATACGGAAACCTGAATAGGTCTAATAGTTAAGCGAACTACTCATTTAGCATCAAAATCAACGATTCCCATAGGAATTTTGTTTGAGTGGCCGCGCCACCTAAAGCCTAACCACACCTTTACTATATATTATATTAATTTTCATACTCAATCATTTATTTTTTTGAAATATCAGTTCACCATAAAATGGATTTGCCAATTGCCGCCGCAAATTTCGAGATCTTTTCAATTGCTGACGTTAATCTTCCCACTCATCCCTTTCTCTAGAGCTAATAGAAATCAACACATCGATTTCGTATGCAAATAGCCGATCTAATGTGAATGCGGAAGTTGCAATCTCGTTCGTTAGCAATCACAGTATAACCTCAAACAAAGCCACCGGCGAAGAAAAGATTCCATTTGCAGTTTACATCACTGCAATATATTACGGTCTTTATTGTGGATATTCGTTACAGCATCTGTTCTTTGCGGATCATTAATTTACTCCGATAGCTCTAATTAGTAAGCGAAGGAGAAAGACTTCATTAATGAAGTGGCATTAATTTAGAGACCCAGGGGGCAGTTTTTTTTTGCGCTGCGCCATCTTCTGGCATGACCGGTCCTTCCAGTATATTCATGTGAACAAGGATTCGATAACAAAGACTTCGCAATGATATAATTTCTACTGGCATTTGTGTTTATAATAGAGGACTCAACTGTTGCTGTTTTAAAGGAAGTGATCGGAAGCGATCGTATAGAAACGCAAATTTTTATGTTAACTCCTTACAAAACTGTTGTTATATGTAGATGCTATCTCTTTCGAGAAGACAAACTTGAGGCAGTAATATTTGACGGGGTGCCAACGTGGTATTTTTAAGTTGGCAGTGTGAATGGAGGTAATATAACTGGTGAGTTAGTAAGAGTAATCCACATCGAGCAGTATGCTTCAGTAATGCATTCATTTGCCATGGATAAGGTACGAATCACCTGATCGTGAAGTGATTTGTGGTAAGGTGCGAAGCACCTGAACTTGATGTGATCTGTGATAAGGTACGAAGCACCTAAGCTTGAAGTGATTTATGGTGTAACAGAAGAAGTGGTCGATTAGAAGCATTACCATATGAGCGATGAAATCCGAGAGGGACGTGATCGTATGGCATACACTGCCACATCTCGAACATGAGAGCGCTATCGAGATGCTCAGCGTTAATGCGAACGATGAGGATTTCATTGAACTGCTCAATGAAACGCAACAAGCTATTGATGCCGGCATAAATCCTGTACTTATCACCACTGGAAGCTCAGGTTAGTGCTTTCTTAATTAAGTTACAGGTAGCACATAAGGTGTTGGATAACGTCGAACTATTGCCAGCCTAGTTTCCACTAGAAGAGAAAAGTGATGCATGATGATAAGAGCACTTCAGATTGCTACGTCCTGTATTTCAGAAGAATTTGTCGATAGCGGGGTAGTGTGACATGTCTAACGTTTTGCCTCAAAGGAAAACTGAAATCTGAAATAAACTTTTCTATTCACAGCTTTGTTCTATATAGCTTAGCAGACGTTTTATTTGCAACAATGATATGTCGAAGCGATCAATGCCGCTTCGATATATGAGAACCATCAATTTACTTCCAGCAGTCAATGCTGTACATTGATGCTGTGCGGAAGTAATTTCCCACACACTCCTTAAATCGGCCACTATCACTATCATATCCCCAGGAATGATGGTACTGAGATGGATATGGATTGAAGAGAATGAAGAAGAGGTGGGGGAGAGGGGTGGGAGAGAAGTCCATTACTTCAAATGCTTGAAGCGCTTGTGATTCAATGTATGCATGCAATCCCCTTTACTTACTCGCTATGGTGCTAATATGAAAATGGAATAGACAAGAAAGAAAGGATGCAACAAAGAGAAAAACGGTGGACGAATTTCAGTTATGTGACATTTGCAAACATTGAAGGCTCATATTATGTTCGCGATAAAGATGGTCGTAATATCGGTGTATTCAAGCCGAAAGATGAGGAGCCGTTCGCGGAGCACAATCCCAAATGGCCAAAGTATTTTCAACGTTTTTTATGCTTCTGCTGCTTCGGTCGTGCATGTCTCATTCCAAAAAGTGGGTTCTTATCCGAGGCTGGCGCATCCCTCGTCGACCAACGTTTTCAAGTACGTATCATCTCGTTGTCAATTCACTTGCTCCCTCCGAAGTCTCTCAGGCTTAATTTTTGAGCTTTTGTTTTGATTGTATAGCCACTTTTACTCGCCTCTGCAGATTTACTTTGACAGAATGCGTACGGCGACTCGTTGTCTCCGTATCAGATCGGAATTGCTTGTCGCTCCCTCGGTATAGTTGTTTCGACTCAAAAAGATCAGCATTACATCAACTTATACATCAGGTAGCAATAAAAAGAAGCTTTCATGGAAAATTTGCGAGAACGAGCCGATTAACGAAAATATAGTGGCATTCAGTTTATCTTCAACTGTTGAATTGTGAAACTGGTTGTGCAGCGAGTCAACGAGATGCAAAGCCAATGTCGAGCAAGTTTCGTCTGCACACTTCGCTTGCTTTTACGAAGCGTCATACGGCGTAAAACTTTTCAGGATGTGACCATAGATGAGTTTCCAGGATAACCTTTCAGGATATCATTGCAGCAAGATTCTTCATAGTACCGTATCATCGATCGGTGTTGTTTTCATTGCATTGCTTTGCAAATGCAAATCATTGTTGTTATTTTGCATTGCATTTATGCGTACATTAGTTGAATGATTTGCTCGCCAGTCGCATCTCACATTGACATGAAATCGTTTTTGGCTACAAAATGGACCATTGTGGGTGCTGAATTCTCGATCCCCAACGATGCCGTCGTTGAGGGCTATTCGCCGACTTATACACCGCACTCGCCGATTCCGCGAAATCGCATTTCCCACATTGTTCACGACTGAACTCTGCCTCGAATGCCTTTAAACTCTCATCCCATCTCAAACCAGAATACTCCTTTCGCAATGTTTTAGAAAAGATCTATGCAGGAAAAAATGTTCATTTAATTGTTAGTGTCACCCTCTCCTCTCTTTTTGCTTTCTTCATTAAGACTCAACAGTAGTTGCAATAAGGTGTAGAGGAACGTTCTGTTGAAATACTGACTTATTCAAAGCAGATTTTTATTGAAGTGTTTGTGCTAGCATCAGTCACCCTAATTAAATATAGTGGCTGATGTTCTATGCCTCAATAGACGAGATCTCCCATCAAGTATTACCGGGCAGAGGATCCATTCGACCGGCATATACAGTCCTCGTTTATGTCCACCTTTGATGATGACGCACTTCACTTCAATGCTGATAATACCCTGAGCGCTTTTATAGCATAATTGAAGTCTCTTCAAATAAGGAATTCTCGAACTGTCGCGTTATTTTCCTTCGTTTCTATGCCTCATATTTGGGGTGTTTGCGTTATTCGATCCTGAAAGCTCGGATTTCATCTCTTTCAGCTGCAGATCGTACCCAAAACGCGAATTATTAGAATGTCGGCGCCAACATTCTTCTATCCGAAGAGGCTATGCGGAAGCGAAGAAATACGTTCTAAAATAGGCAGCTATCAGGTGAATTAATTCTATTCCAATAAGGCCGATCGTTTCCACTCACTAACGTTTCGGTATTACTATTTGACTGTTCGTTGAGTTGTAAGGCATTATGGATGAACTTTTCCTTCGTCATTCTTTGCGGATCTGCAGTTATAATTCAAAACCGTTGAAAATACCCATCTTATAAGCGTTCCAAAGTACATCAGTAATTCTCTCTTATCTCTTCACCTCCTGGGGATCGACAGAGATTGGGGTACGTTCACATAGACGCTCATTTATTTCTTAGAAGACCGGTGCTTATGGAGGATTCTAGCAGTGCTGAAGACATACGGTTACCACGAGCATGTAATCCCATCAGATCTCAAAATACTGAAATGCGAATGAAAGTCTTCTGAGGTGCGAAGATAACGGATATATTCGTATTGCTATCTTAATTGACCAGTTTCTTCTATCACAATCCCTTATATGAGGTCAATAATTATCGACATTTTGAGAGACCACCTATATATTCGAAAATACTCAATAGATTGAGAAAGACACCATTTTTCTTAACTCACTAGAAGATCTCCTTTGATATATGTTCTTCTTATAGCAGCTGTCGTCATATTTCACATACTTTAGAGAAGAGTTATCAACGATGCATTCTTCTCATAAGGGGCAGTCGCCACACATCCAGCCTTTCTGAAGTAAATTATCGCCGATCGTAGTCTACTGTTTGGTCTGAGTTGTCCTTAGTTTTGAACGTGAAAGCATTGATGAATAGACAGTGGATCTAATCAAGTATCATCAATGACCGGTCTTTTTTATATTCACCTATAATAAAGGGAGAAATATCGGAAGTTCTCTACTAATATTTAGCAAAATTATAGTAAAATTGCACACAGGTATTCGTGCATGGCTATAAACCAGCGATCGAGGTGGCCACCGATTGGGCGATGGATAGCCCAAAGTGTTCGTTGTCGGAAGACGAACAACGTCGATTTCTATATCTTTTCCAGAAAATGTGTGTTCTGGACTATGTGATCCGTAACACCGATAGGAACAATGACAACTGGCTCATTAAGTAGGTACTATTTCGTCCTGTTGATCTCCCCCCATTGTTCAGTCCCTCATGGCTCTTTTATTGAAGATACCGTTTAGTGCTCAGTAGCTTAAAAAGCGAGCAAAATTGACTGTTCACTTTCCAACTCACTGATCGTCTCATAACCTCGTAATTACTACTTTCAGATAAATAACGATCGCGTGAGGGTAATAGCAAAATACTGAAATTTCCACATTTTCCGTATCGATTTCATTAATTGAAATGCTCACCTTTTGTTTGCTGCAGCAAATCTTTCCCAAAGCCGTTTGAACAGGTCCACAAATAGGTAACGAGTATGTGCTGAAGTTCTCACTCATTGCCAGAGCAATCCATCAAGATTTGAAAAAAAATTCATATATCAATATGGAATTGGAACTTCTTGCTGGGCGGATAAGTAAAGATACGGCGCGTTGTTTGATAGTATTCTCGAAATGATTTGTACTTATTTGTAGTGCTGCTGCCTCTTTCACGAGTTCGTGCTTTTAATTGCTGCTCCCATTAATTATTGTATTGCAAAGATAAACGTAACTACACGAGAGAGGTTTTTAAGAACTTCTTATGAAGGAGAATATACGACGATGTGTTCGTCTCAGGTATGTTCCAGGGTCAGTTCTTGAACTAGCGGCCATCGATCATGGACTCGCCTTTCCGGTCAAGCATCCCGAGACTGCAACCAGGTTGAGGCCATTTCCCTTCGGTTGGACATTCCTTCCCATTGCGCGAAAGGTTCGCTATATCGAATTCTCCTGATAAAATCGAGAAAATCTCCAACTAAGAGATTCACTGAGGTGTCAGTGCACATTTTATCGCTTGACTTTCTTGAAATGATCTCACATTACATTCGCTTATGCTTATATCGAGCTGTAGAGGTAGTGTATAGTGTAATCACCTTCGATATTGACGTTGCTGTAAATAGTACAGAATATATTGAACATGCATCGTTTTCAGATCAGATCCAGCCAATTTTCTCTGTGGTACCCTCCTCCACACCCTCCCAAAAAAAAATAGCTCTTTTCTTATCAAACGGTTTTCTTTACAACACCGTAATGTACGTTCTTCTGTGTTAAAACGCATAGTTTAATTAGGTGTTGGGAAATTTTCTACAGCTTTTCCACCCATCTTCTCAGCGCAAAATAGAAATATTTTAGCAATAAGGTTTTTGTATAGGCGAATAAGGCAATGGGGTGAAGCAGTGATTGTGATGCTGGTGCTCTTTTCCGACAATTTCCTGTCACATCGAAGTTCTTCAAGTTTATTTCTATCCGGATTCTAATGATCTGAGAAATTCCTCTCCGGATTTCAACAGCTCTCCCTCTCCAGGCAATAAACCTTGAGTGTTCGCTACGAAAACTTTCTGTGATGTAAATATCTGACGGATTTTTGAGTGGTAATTAATTTTTCGGAGTTCTTCGATTCGATACGAGAGCGGAAACTTATTTTTGAGAAGAATTCTCTTTTGAAACGATAGTAGATTGAAAGAACTCCACCTTAGTTTCTGCTTATCTGAGCGCTATTATTTTTTCTATTGTTTCTTTGATGTTCGCCATTTTTTTTCCGATCCGCCATTAAACGTCTTTCTCTCTCTTAGTTGAGACATCAATGGGGGGTTTTTTTTCAAATTCTATTGAAGGTATAAAGTTTTTTGTATTTTATTCTATTTGGCACTAAATTCTTTCTCAAATACCTCATTTCTGCTTTCTTGAACGCTGATTAATGTATCGGCGACCGAATAGAGGCCGACGTTTAGTGATCGCCAACGATCGGCAAATCAAAAAATGCAGATTTCATTTGTATATCAGTTTAGGAATTTACTTAAATGAGAATCCAATCATGAATTTTTGTTCTTTCGAAAGTACAGTTACAAATGCGATCACTTAGGTAATATTCGGAGAAATCATTGGCAATGAAAAGTTTCCCCAAAGAAATCCTCAATTCAAGCCATAAAAGACTGAATTTACACCCGCAGACGTTCACCGCATAAATCGTCGTCTTATAGGGTGGAAGCTAAACATGGAAGCTAGTGTTGTGTTAAAATGTGAGCGGATGGATTTGATGTTGTTGCCAGCAATAGTGCTGTCTTTCTTCAATCTCTCGAGGCTTATTTTTAGTCGTGGGATGAATCATTACGGAAGCAATTACTGGAATTACTCTCACCATTATTTGTTCATCGCCTTTGTTCGGACGTAAAGAAGCTCTTCATATGTGGTGGAGACAACAATCGGTTTCTCATCGAAAATCAGATGGACGTTATGCGTGGACAGGTGTGTTTATCCTTCGAGGATTATGTTCACCTCACAAATCTTTTATCGTATTTTCTTTCCCCCATTTGAAAAGCGGAAATGGGGAGTGTTGAAAGGAATCCAGCAACTACCCATCGAATTGCATTATCAGTTACTATGTGCGGTTCGGCAATGAACGCTTATGATTATGAAGAGTGTGCAATGGATACGTGTGGAAAGTAAGTCTTCCTCATGTCTGCATCAAAAATCCGAATATTAAGTATTCCGAGTATTTTTTAAAGGGAAATGTGACGTCAGAAATGGGAAGAGGAAAATTCCAGAGCAAATCAAGGTTAATAGTGCATTTTGTTTTTGTGCATTGGCAGCACATTTAGCACTAAAGGAATTTGTTGGTAAAATTTCCGCGGTCAAAGGCCCCACTGCCATATCCTCCACAGAACCACTAACTTAGGGCACCTACTAAAGACCATCAAGATTCGAGGGAGGGGAGGGAGGGAGGTCTTGCGCCGCTATTTCTTCTTCTCCTCGCTTCGAGTGTTCGTCATAGAGCAGATAATTTTAGAAATAAATTATTTACCTGCGAGCAAATTGGTTAAGAGTTCCTATTTTACAGATTTGGAATCTCCGTTTGTCATTGTTGGCTAAAGAGTCACCAGCCGATATGGTAAAACGAGACTTAGTGGTCGTAACTACGAAGTATCGTGGACGACCTCAATCGAATGAGTGGGACGATTGCTTCAGAGCGAATCCGCCCGACTATCAAGGTCGAGGATGCTGCTAAAGGGACTTTCTTTCCAATCCTTTTGCTTCGTTCAACAGAGTGAACGTCAACTGTATGCTTTATTCATATATATATAGAGCTATATGCATTGTCTCTCGGCTTTCTTTCATTATATCTTGGTTTGTGTTGGATTATCATCGAAATTACTTCCTACAGATTAATCCTCCACCATAAAGACCGTCATTCCCCATAATCCTTCCGTCGAAGACTCTTTTCTAACGACACACCACTGTACTACTCCTGATGCATTTCATGTAAACAAGTACATGATACCAACTCACTGTGATGTTGAACTGGATTCGCCGGGATCACTGCAGGGCTTCTTACTTTCGAAGGGTCGCTGTCATTTTTCTCCCTGGAGGCTCTGTTATAAATTTGGTTCGGGGCTTAAAAGAAGGATTAAAGGAGATTTTGAAACGTCTTCGAAATGGATGCCTGAGGATGCGAAGGAACTAAAATATGCTTCCGAGTGATGATGGGTGCTCGGAAGGTGCTCATTTTCTGGTGACATGTTGCACAGAGCAAAATGGAATTCAATTTTGTTCGAGACAAGCGAATAGCGAATGAATCTATTTTTTTCACTTAAAGCAGTATCACGTCAGAGGGTCATTATCTATTTTAATGGTCGTTCACATAAAAGTGAACGCAATGGAGCTTCCATGCAGATGTTTGTTGATGAAAACAGTAATGAACTTAATTATTTTATATGTTATAACTTAATTATTATACTATTATATATAACTTAATTTAATTCTTCTAATTACTCGACGTAAATGTTAACGCTAATTGCTGACTTTCCGTTGTCTGCAGTTATTTTCGAAATGAACGTATTGCATATTTCACTTTCAATAAATTCGCTATAATTAATCCGAGGCGATTTTTCAACTGATGGATTGAAGTAACTGATGTGAGTTGTCATTGAGAACACGCAAAATGAGTACCACCACTTACCGTTGAAAACATTCGAATTACTGTTGAATTGCATGTCGCATAAGCGAATGGATATGGAAGTGATCGGCTCGGTCGTCGGGCCATACTCTCTTTCTCCTACACATGGTGTATACTGAAATTAATTTTTGAAAGAACATAAGAGTCTCTCATTTCTGTCAACGAAATTCCCGGTTTATTTATGGATTTTCTCCTAAAATATCGCCGATCCTTCACTGACGCAAAATCATGGGTAATTTCTTTTTCGCATTTTGAAGGTCAGGTACGATAACACTATCACATATGCAGAGGATGTTGAATAAATTCTCGCGATGCAAAAGTTGGAGTCATTTATCACACCTACTTCGATGGGGAAAATCTTCAAGCAGTTCCCACTCATAGGACTGCTTTCAGATATTGAATATATCTCGCTTCTCTGAAGTTCATGCAAAGATTGTAGCAATAAAGCGGAAATAACCCAATGTGGAATAATCGCAGAATGTAAATCCGCTTCGGGAAGGTGAATATAACGTTGCACGTTTTATCTTCAAAAATGCGACTAATTAGTTGAATTACTTAATGAAATTTTCCCCCTCAATCGGTAACTCGCTCAATATTTCAGTCAAGTTGAGCGATAACTTATTGTTCGATTATTTGCCAACAAAGAGACGAAGCGTTCAAGTAGTGATTCCACTTAACGAATGAACGTTTCTCACAAGTAGGAATATCGAATGGAATGAAACTACCACAATAACAAAATCTCGTAATTATAGCCATTTATTTATTTATTTATTTGCCTATTGTTCCGATTGTCAGCTGCTATATTAACCATTACCATTAAGTGTGATGCATTTTTTCAACGAAGTTTCTAAGTAATAATGGGCATTCGTTGGTCACATCATGAAGCGATATAACTGCAATGGTGATATGGAGAAGGGAAATGGAACTCGGTTACATAAAAACGCAAACTAAGGAGAAAAAAGATCCGAATTTGTGATTATATGAGGCGAAATTTCAGAGCAAAAGGAGCCTCATTTTGAATCCACAAACGACTTTTTCAGTTTCCTCGAATTTGCCTAATTAATTAGTTAATTGATTAATGGCTAAATAAAGAAGCAAGTAAGTTTCGGAAGGGTTCTTGGGAAATTTTCAAGGATTTTTAAAACATTTCCGGCAAAGCGAGGATTGTTCAAGAAATTGTAATTTTCTGCAGAAAAAACGAAATAATAAATATGCAGGAGGTGGGTGTAAACAGTGAGCTGCAAACATTGAATTTCGACGTGCCGAGTGATCGCAATCACATCAATGAATACTGCAAAAAATGCCTCGATCCACTAAAATAAACGATTGCAAAGCAATTCATTGGTTCTTTGAATGTCGCATTCAATTCATTTCTAATTTTCAAAGGCGAATTCCACAACGAATGCACTCACTTCAGATGATAAACAAGTGATTATCATCGCTATGTATTTTATTGCCACTTTCACAGCAACAAATTCAACGCGAACGAGATGCACTTTTGATAAGAGAATCAACGAGAAACCATTCTGACGGCTACAAACAACTCGCATTCGGAGTGCTCCACTCTCTTTCTCATATATTTATACTCAAACTGAAAACAGTCCGATCGTGCAAATAATTTGGCTTCAATTTCAACGAACTACGCACATTTCATGCAAACAACTTATGAAGAGCTTTAGCTCATCTTCTTCGAACGCACTCTCAGGATGGCTCCTTGCTCCCTCTAAACAAAATGGAGATCGAACGCACTCTCAGGATGGCTCGTTGCACCCTCTGAACAAGATGGAGATTATATGGCGGAAAAAAGTCGCCTTCCGAAGGTCTTTTCAGAGATATTCGAAGCACTCGCTATAGTGGCTTTTTCATTAAGCATCTATTCTTTACCATTCAATATCAAATCTGCAATTTCTATTCATTTATTCACTCTACTTAATCCCTACAATTACTGCGTATTACTATTGTTATTATGCATTCATCATCGCATTATGAATGTGTTATACGTGCATTTATGTGCTCCATTCTGTCTATCAGACATCTTTGTGAAATAAAGTACCTATGATACACCACCATTTGCATAGTTTAAATGCTTATTTTGCAATACTATTTGAGTAAATATAAAGAAAGAACTCTCCGATTTAAGAACTCTTCCTTAAAACTCTTGAAGGCTTAACCTTGAATGACTGGTCTTGAAAGCCTGACCTTGGAGGTCTAATGTTGAAAGCCTTATCGTTCTAGTTGAACAAATCGATATACTGTTTTTCGCGCAAAAACTTACAAATGATCCACTCTTTCAACGATCATCACATTCTTTATAATTAAAAAGCAGTTACACATTATCAGAACATTGTTGTTATAGCGTTTAAAATGTTGTTAGTTAGCGTTTCGAAGCTTTTATATGGATAAAACAATCCAGATGAAGCTTTTCCGTTAAGCCAACATAGCAAGCTCGTTTAATAGTTCAATTATTGGATTAGCTCGCTTTCGTCGACCGCCGCTCATTTGTAAATCCACGAGAACCAACATAATAGCATCTGAATCTTTGAAGCTCTCATTGTTCAACTGCAGGTGCAGAGAAAAACATCTGTCGCTGAGTCACTTAGGGCGAGAAGGGTTTATTTCCTCGTTTTTACCGGCTCTTTCTTAGCCTCTCCCTCTCCTCTAACCTGCTTTCAGTATTCCCCCTCCCCACCCCTCCCCTCCCTTCGCTAAGTGATTTTTCAGAAGTAATGTGAATATGAGTTGTGAGGAGGAAATGTTTGGCAAGCTATGCATATGCTAACCGCAATAAGTAAACAGTGTGCAGTGGCAGTTGCGACGATCATTTACTTTCATAACGAAACGATTTTAGTAATTTGCCTTGATTTGTTCACGTGATAGGGAAGATGAAAGAAGCGGCGAGCACTGAATGTGATACCGCGTTGAACACATTCAGCACCTCAACTTAACACTCTTGCTGCCTCTTTTGCTTTTTAAGAACGCTATAACAGATTTCTCTCTTCATTTATTCATTTGAGATCCGTGAATATGAGTTCTCATGAGGAAATACTAAAAGCAAATTTAGAGGCGTCACAGTCGACGCTAAAAATGTTCTCTTCGCTTTAGAAGAATACCTCAAATAAGTGCACAAAGAGTGCCGAATGAACCAGAAAGCTAAGTGAGGATATTAGAGAGGCGGATGAAAAGAGTGGAAAGTGCCGGATTGGTGTTATGGTAGCGCATCTGGGTGTATAGAACATGGTCAATCAGCGGCAGTCATTGCAATCTAAAAAACCTGAGTGTAACAGACGTGTTTAGTGAGTTCAGCAAATCTCTTAATAAATATATGAACGCCGGGGATTCACCATTTACACGTGTTTTATTGATCAGATCATAAAGGTGTTATTTGCGGTGAGCTGAGGTGTTGTGATCACTTCAGTTAGACAGCTATCGCTCACCTCTATAGCCTTATTCTACCTATATCTCGACTGCTGCTTGTGATTGTGAAATCGCTCACATAATGTTGTCGATATGAAACCATTAATTAGTGAGGCCAACATACACCTGGCATTTTCTGTTGGATACAACGGGAATCACGCAATGCATTTATCATTTGGGATATAAAGCATCTCCGATTTATATGGAATAAAGAGTCGAAAGAATAAGGTACTCGATATAAAGAAATGGCCAAAAGTTAAATCCATCTTAAAGGGACACAATTAACTATCGAAAAGAATTATCTCTCAACGAATTCGATTAACATCATTTCGATTACCGTGGCAATTTATCCTACTTTAACGGACTGAATGGAAACATCTCTTTATACTGAAGGTCAAATATGAGAAATTCTATGACTGCCTGGAAACTTTAATGCATAGAAATATTTGTAGGGAGGGAAGGGGAGATATTTTATTTAGGGTTATTTATTTATTCAGATAATTAAAAGAATTTATGCCCTATTTTTATGCTCGAACTCGCCATATCGCCTATAAAACATAACGAATATATCGGTAAAGCTTTAAAAAATTGTTCTTTGAAGCTCATTGCCTTCGTTAGGGTTGCGATCGTGAAATGCAGCACTCTCGCTTCATTAGTTCAGAGAATGCTTTATGACCACATATTGGTCATATAAATTTTATGCATCCTATTTGGGGAAGGGGAGGGGGCTCGGGAGAGGAGGGGAAGAGGGATAACAAACTATAAAGGGATGGCATAATGGGCAATTATGCAGCGATCTTCTCTAAGTAAAGAATTTCTGAGCGTATTTCATTAGATTAAGCGATGATTTGATACAGCGTTGGGATGTCCGCAACCGTTTTTTCGCTATGCATTCTGCACAAAATTATCCAGCTGAGGAATATAAACGAAGAGTAATTGATGCTTTTTTCGGATTTCTATAAATTGACCTCGGAAGGGAACCGATTCCACTTAGAGGAGGAAATAATATCGCCATATTCTATGGCAAATTTTTCAACCGTAATTTTCAAATTACATTAAAAACAACGGACATTAAATATAGGAAACACTTCTTCCCTTTCAATCATGAACAGCGAACTCAATGCGTGATCGATCGTGGAGGATCGCGCCGTATCGGATCGAACGTTCAGGATGGGGAATTTTGGAGATATTTCAGAAATATTTCAGTCTACTTTTAGTGAAAAACGTTTCTTCAAAAGAGTCGAATGAGATTATTCTCATCAATTCGTCATAAAATTCCATTCGATGAGTGTTGTTTTATTCGGAGAGGAATTATTCATAAACAAATCAATCATCGAGGAAGGAAATTCCTAACATTTTTCTCTTTCAAAGTACAAAAACAGGTACTTATCAATGGTGGAACGTGAAACATCGCCAATTTTTGTCACCGTTTAACATATACATATATTTTTTATACCTTCAGAGAAGTGTTTGAAAGAAACCTTTCAGTGTGAAGTGTTTCCGGCTGCCATGGACATCGTGGAGGGGAGAGAGGCTGTAAGAGGTGGGACTGTTTTTGTAGGTATATAAGATTCATTCGCCATGGTATTTGTTCGGGTAATGAAGCTGCCAGCCTTCATTTGGTGGGAAGATTTTTTGCGTATGAAGATCATCATCCATAAAATCAGCTTAGATAAGGAGAGAGGAAGAAAGAACTGGCTTTAATGTACTACCATGTGACCACAATAAGTCGTATGAAGGGGATCGCTGCAGGTTTACTAATTTCGTAGAGAGCTGTACCAGCGGAACTGACAGATAAGAAATTGGCAGATCCACGACCATGTTGTATGTTTTTTCTTTAATTTGTGGAAAATAAAATGATCATAACGATGGGTCTCGTGGCATTTTTCAGATCTCGTTATCACCATTTCGGTAGACTACGGTAAAGGATTAATGGTCATGGTTAGGGTGTTTTGCATGTGCCTTGACCGTAATCCCCTCCCCCTCCTCCTTCTCTTCCTTAGTCTTTTACTTCCTAATAGAGGCGTTAGCAATTCCTATGGTCGCTATGCTTAAGGATTTGCAAAGAGTTCCGCAAATAGAGACTGTTCCGCAAATAATGAGGTGAAATAGGAGATAGCACTACAAACGTGGCATCACTGCTTTCACGTTAAGCCGTAAAGCTTCGTCTCATAATATCAGTTATTGACTTTTAAAAGTGCTGTTGAATGGAAATAGTTCATTTGATTTCTCAGCTGTTTCATTTTATATGAGTATTTTCAGGAATGTGATTGCAGTGCTCACCCTATCAGATAACCAATTAACGACGCCAGTTCCTCAAAAAAAACGTCAGTGCGATGCGTCGCTCACTTAAGAGGATCTCCAAATGCTTTTTTCCATTCTTTGCAAACCTATTCTTATCTCTCAAGTTGCGTCTATCTAAGTGATTCTTTATGTGCAAAGTGCGGGGTGGGGGAGGGGAGGAAATGTGGCTTCTCCTTAGAGGATTGATGAGAATGCTTTTAACCTGTGTTCTAAAGTAGCGTTTGTTTAGGTGTGTTCGTTGCATTAGTGAAGAGTGCTTGCGATTACGAGCTTTTGCTTTTTTCAATGCCGACACTAACCGCTTCGAAGTTATTGAAGAAATCATTTTAGTGTTTTAGAGAAAATAGTGAATATCCTCATTGCGACGCGTTATTATTCACGTTCGCCTTGTTCCTCTTGGCGAAATTGTGGGTGATTGCATAGAATGGGTTGGATGAGGGAACATTCCGGAAGCGATCTAATACGCCTATGGCAATGGCTCTTCGTGGGTATGGATAAATCCATGACGATAGAGCAGCGCTTGTTTGCCTTTCGTTTATTAGTGTTTGAATTACAATGAGCATTTAATTATCCACAAAAGGTAACAGCAGGAAGAAAATCCTGACGGGAAAAACCCTTGAATTACATAATTTCGCATCACTTTTATTGGTTTTTAAAAGAATTTATGAAATATATACATTAGACAATTCTTTCTTTTTTTCCGATCAAATTTTTATAACGCATATTTTGTTTTGTTCTTTGTTTCTTTCATATTGTGTTGTTGTTGTGTTGTTACCTGATTGCTTAAAATAGCCGACAAAGTACAACTGGAATTTTGGTCTTTCTTTGTACACCTGGAATTTTGGTCTTTCTTTGTACACCTGGAATTTTGGTCTTTCTTTGTACACCTGGAATTTTGGTTCTTCTTTGTACACCTGGAATTTTGGTTCTTCTTTGTACACCTGGAATTTTGGTCTTTCTTTGTACACCTGGAATTTTGGTCTTTCTTTGTACACCTGGAATTTTGGTTCTTCTTTGTACACCTGGAATTTTGGTCTTTCTTTGTACACCTGGAATTTTGGTCTTTCTTTGTACACCTGGAATTTTGGTCTTCTTTGTACACCTTTTTGGTCTTTCTTTGTACACCTGAAATTCTGGTCTTTCTTTGTACACCTGGAATTTTGGTCTTTCTTCGTAGGGTTTCTTAAAATAATTATCATTCCATATATTTCGCAGATATTTTTATATGTTTTTGTGCGTATATTTTATATTTTTAAATTTCTATATTTTATTCGTTTTTTATTTAAATAAAATTTTGTGTACTTTGTATTTATATTTTAATGTTTTTTAAAATATATTTTATGTTTTGCAGCAGCAATAATCTTTAAATCAAAGTGATCAATTCGCAACGATATTCTTAAATTTGAAATCATTGGCGACGTTATATGGTGACACCTCCAATTCACGTGAATGAAACACGTGCGTTATCTTTTATAAAGCATTTTTTTACTTAACCTTCGTAAGCTAATCATAGCGACATTTTATTGCAAAGGTGTTTATTGTCTAGTTAGCGCTTAAATGATCAGATAGACTTCACTCAAGGCGGTTTGATTATTTCTAGCGTTATGGCTTTGCATATCTCAGGTAAAGGACGAAGGACCGATCGCCGTTGGACGAACGCCAGTTAGAGAGCATAGCTTACCATTCGAGCGCGAGGTGGCAGGTGTTCGTACGCAAGTTATTACATTACTGAAGTCAACTTTTCATTCAACTAATTAACGATAGCGAATAAAACAGCAAACATGACGTCTTTTTGGCTTTGCTTTACTATCTCCACTCGGCGAAACAAGTCATGTTTACTTCCGCAACTTCCGCATGACGTCAATAAATATTTTAAGCACTCGTTAATGATAATATCTAGTACGTTCATTTGCCTCTCACCGATTTTCTATTCGCTTAATATATGACTTTTATTGATGATAGAATAAAAGATTATAACGTAATGCGGAACAAATGGAGTGCAATCGAAAGAATCACCCATATTGCAGAATGATACGGTTAAAGCGTCAAAGAACAAAAATACGGAATATTTGGGACTTATGCAGAATTTGAGTTTCTCACATGGTTATCATACCGATATCGAAGAAGAGTTACAAATCTTCTTAACGGCCGTATATTCGTTTTGAAACAACGCAAGATTGGTACGAAAGGTTAACGAATTTACAGGTGACTTTTTTTTGATTGCTAAGAGGCGACATATCTCAAGGAGATTCTTCTTGAGGTTCCTATTGGTGATAAAGTTGTATTTTGGTGCTAATTTTGGTTATGATATCTTCGATGAAGGTATCTTTGAGATTTGCTCATTGGTTGCCACCGACTACTTCTTTTCTCGTGACTTTCAATATCAATTCCTCCACATCACAGAGCGCTTCCTGCTTTCGACGGCACATTCCAGATAATTGGGGATGAAAGGCAAATGATCATGATTTTCGCCGAACAGTCCTTTACGGTTAACTGCGGTACTCGACATCTGGCAATGACAATATAACAATCGGGCGTTGACCCAATAACTTCGTATCTTATTTTCTGCTCGATTATCTGTACATCTGTGCATGGTATTTTGTCATAGGCAGATTAGTTGCATCACTCCGTTCTATGTGAACTATTACGACTGCTCACAGCATAAAAAATTGCTCCCAATTTGAGGTGACGGGAAAAGTGAAGCTGAAAATTTGACGTGGCTAGCTTTCAAGATGAGTCTCACCAACTGAATCAGATTGTCAACATATAAGCTTAAATGCTTTCTCATTGAAAAAGGTCGATCTCCATAGTTCCTCGACGCGACTGACCTGAGGTAGTTGAGTCGATTCAGCGGCGACAGTCATTGCTGATGCATTTGCTTTGTTGGTTTCGTAATGCGCAACAACGCATGCAATAAACGTTGACTTAATGCTCTTTGATCCTTCATTCTTGTTCGTTTATTTGGAGAGTGATTACATCGATACTCGAAAGTGATGATCTTCAAGATGTTCGATCACTGATGACAGTCAGCTGATACTGCTGGCAGTGAATGAGACCAGCTTTAAACGTACGTATCTTTCAACAAGGCGAGCAACAACGTAGTGTTGAACGCGTCCCTTTCTATCCAGAAGTCATATTTTTCGTTCATTGCAATTGATCCCTCCATTGTCATAGATCTCTGCCTTCTCTTTGGAGAATTTATCAACTTGTTAGGAAGTTATTACTGACGTATAACTTGATTGAAGCTTGTTTGACGCGAAGCTGGCACAAAATGTTATGCACCTGTTTCTGACATTTTTCTTGAACTGTGACATATAATGGCTACCGAAATGTGGACAATTTGGATGGTACACCCGAAAGAGCGAATCCACCAAATGGTCACCGGTCATTAACCTTATGGGCGAATGATGCTAAGTGGGCTAATCGCTTGTTTGCGATGCTGTAAGATAAGCCGATTCTCTTGAAGGAACCCAACCCGCTAAATGGGCGGAGCTAGTCTGCAAGGCACGCCTCAAATATGCTCTTCCTCAAGCGCGTACCGTCATATAAGAGGTGTTTAAACGTATGCATACAGCATTCTTTTACTCAATGATGACTGCTTAGTTCTTACGGTTTCCTCTTTATTATTTTTTTGTTCATTTTTAGTGGCGCACTTCTCTAAAGACCAAATTAGCTTCACGTTGATCTTCTATGGTGGCTAAGAGGTCTCTCTTAAAAATGACTCGTTAATCTCGTTGTTCGTGACAGATGCAGTAACAGTTCTTTGATAGAAACCTCATTCAGTGTTCTTAGCAAATGCATAAAAGCCTTTTTACAGTGAATACTCGTTGCCGACTATCGATTCGATATGCATATGTTAGTGACAGCCGCCAGTTTGTTCACATTTGCACGAATGCAATAGTTCTCATAACCGTCACGTTTGAAGGGGAGTGCTTGCTACAAAGATAGCTACTAAGATGAGGCGGGTCAGGCGAATCGTCAGACCGCATCAATTGCTTATTACTTCCTCCAATCTACACCGAAAGTTAGCCGTATCATCTTGTCACATGTGATAGCCATAGTCAATGCTCGTAATTTTTTCTGTAGCTCCTAGATTTGCGTTCTTATTGACATTAACGGCGGCAAATAATATGAGAAAGTAAAGAGGGAAGAATTCATAATTTGTTGAATCACTCAAGCTTATCCGCCGATTTAAAAGTTGAGTTATTTTGCAGCGAACAGGGAATAATGCGCCATTTCATGGGCACATTTTTTGCTTTGGCGTTTGCCGCAGTGATAAGTTTATATAGCGGTGATGCTCACAGATTATGCGGATTTAAACTCGCAAAGATCATTGGTCAAGTTTGTGATGTCACTGAATGTGACTCGAGTAATGCGCTACTTCAAATCGACCTCGACGATGACCAAGGTTCGTATAGTGCCATCGACTATCTTATTCATTAGTTCACCTGATCCCTATACGTTCGTTCGCATCTTCCATATGCCGAAAGCTTCTCGATTTCAAGCATATTTGATGCTTCATCGTTCATAACTGATAGATTTATAGGTATCTGTTGATCATCCAGTTTTTATAAACAGGATTTATTGTATGAGTACCGCGAGTAAGAGTTGCATACACCTTATATCTACACGAATATGAGCGTCTAGAAAGGGAAATCAAAGCAACGGGGCCAGTTCGATAGGCACTTCTGACACTTTATGACGTCAAAATAACCGACTACAAAAATATTCAAGAAAGAAGTATACGATTGATATTGTACCTCTTGAAGCATTCGACAAAGTTGCGGACAACCGGCTGAAAAAAATTTTTTCAGCAACTATGGGCAATGAATGCAAATGTCTGAATTAAAAGGTTTTCTGACAGCTGCAAGTTTTTGTCGCCAATATTGGAACATAAGTTGTTCGAAAGCTGCCCTTATGATGTAGGTTATGCTCATCTCATCCATAGCTACTAATCGCGTGAGTTAGAACTGCGGAGCTGAGAGATAGTCACGAATGTGTATACGAATGCCTCACGTATTAATAATGCGCTCTTGAGTATTTTTGCAAGTAACACATAGAAACGTGTGGAGATGTGAGGTGTATTCTTTAGGGACTTTTAAAAGGAGAACTTATAGTCGGGAAGGGTTCATTATTTTATTGGGTTCAAAGTGATCCAGGATGGTGTAGAATGTAGTTTTGGACTAGGTGGTTGATGTAGAGAGGTTGAGTGCTTGCAGAAGACAATAGTTTGCAAGATGTTTACAGCGGTAAGGTTTCAGCCAAGAGGCATGCTGGTTTACACGTGAATAGCGACATGAGCCCATTAAAAAATGATCTCTTGAAGGAGCGTAATAAAACCAACTTCATCAATTCATCGCAAATATCGCACTCATAAACAAGCGATATTGTCTGGTGGAATAGTTTTTTAGCTCAATAGCACTGCAAATATTGTTTCGAAGAGAATTACCCATTTATTCGAAAAGAAAAATGTTCTCTTTTATGCAAATTATAAACGCTCAACAGCACTAATAGGTATATGCACCAGGATGCATTCAAGGGTCAAAATATAATCCCACACATATGACCCCACCAGCGTTTGAGAAGTGATTCACTACTGTACTAATGTCACGGTGTGCTTGCCGCATATATATCCTTCTGTCGTTGTCATCTCTATTGGCGATTTCACCTCATTGAAAATCTGATCCTCATTTCTGACCCCGCCACGTGCTAATTATTCATTTCACTGTTATCGCCCCGTAGAATATGAAATTAATCTATGCTTACATGTTATATGAGAACTGACTAAATAAATTATTCATGTTTCAGCCATATCGAATAAATGTTGCGCACATCCAAATGGTTGCACGTTGGATTACATTCAGCGATGGTGCTGCCACAATGAAAATAAGTACGAAGTGATCACCGCACATGAAAAGCCAATAGTCCGTCGATTCGGTGCGCATAAAAAGATTCACTTCAAGCGGCCATCAATACATCGTAGTCACAACAATGCGGACGATGAGTTTCTAAGTGTGTTCATCTGAAAGCTGAACAGCTAATTCAAAGAAACGAGGAATCTGAGGCTCTGAATCTCATCAACGACTTCTTTATCTTCTCTCTACGTCGTAAGCTGTAAAGGCAGTGATATGATAAATGCATTAAAATATTGCATAGCTGGATATGTTAACGTTAATTTTTTAATGCTTGCTAATTTATGAGTCGATAAATTGATCGTTTCTTTTTACGTATCGTCTAGACTAACCTCTCGTTTATTGATTATTGTTTAAGGCAAATTATAGGAATAGACTTTCATTTGTCCAATTAAAAATTCGTTTCTATAATATCGATGACATTATTTTGATTAGCAGGTTTCATTAGAGGCAAAAAAGCTGTGGGATCAGATGAATTTCTCTTTGGAATATTTAGAAAGAAAGTCGAAAAAGGAGTGAAAAAATCCACTATGAGATTCTTCAGCGATGACAGATCGCTTAAATCGAACGAGGAGGACATCAGCGATATTGATAACAATTTTTTGAAGGTGCTTGAAGTCCTCCAATCGTTGCAAAAAAGAAAATTATCGAAATCAGTCTCGTAAACATTCGATGTTCCATGAATATCTCAAAATGCGAGTATAGTTTCAGCTTATCATTTTCAATATTAAACTGTTTGAGACGACCTTAGAAAACCTCTCCGAGAGATTTCATTCGCGAGGTTGTCCTGATCTCATTGAGTCAACTCCCGAACCACCTGCCTCAACTATTTATTCATTCAGGAGGTTCACTTAAGTATTTGTAACGATAAATGGTGTTTTTTCAGGAGACTATAAATGCAAAATTCAATTTTCTTCGACTAAAGGCTGAATTATGAGAAATTTCCAAGACTATAATTCGAAATTTAAAATAAAAATGTGAAATATCCGAAAGTAGTTGTGATATTTGATTAAATGCCCACAGGAAGTAAAAAATAGTGCTCACTGTTGTCTATCCTATGGAAACGTTGTTTCGTACGTTTTGCTATGTTGCTTTTGCTGTTGATCTCTGCTCTCTCTTTTACTGTCTATGAATTGCAGGAACGAAATTAATCCATCCTTTTGGGAAGAACAATCCTTAATATGTTAATAGCAAACGATAGAAATTAGCCAGTGATGATTGATCCGCACTTACAATGACATGCAGTTTCCTTTTAAACTGTCATCAAATATGAGGGGCGAAAAAGGTAGTAATTTGTTTTTCTGCATAAAAAGCGAGCATGAACAGGCAATGAAAGGAGCGATAAGCGAAGTATATTGGCGTAGATGAGCATCTCAATGATCTGATCTGTCCGTATCGATATATGCATAAGTGCTATTGTATTTAATAAAATCTCTGTAAATAATTCTCTTCAACAACGTGTTTCATGAAGAGAAATGTGCAATTCAATGCAACAAATACGATTAACTCTTAGGAAACAGTACGATAGGTGAAGAGAGACCCAATTTTTAAGAATAATGAACGAGAGGTCAAGGAGGATAAGAAATTACTCTCTAATCGCTCATCTCCTTCCCTCATTCATTTTGTACAAATTTCTGCGAGGCAAAGCAGTGGAAGTGGGATCTAGAATATAAAGCAGAAATTTTCATCGAACTGGGGGGTTTCGGTAACATCCAGAATTGAGATGAAGATGGGTATAAGCCTAACGATATCTATTGATTATATAAGATAGTTCATACCAATATTAGCTTTTTGTGCTATATTTTCGAAGATACAGAATTATATGCAAAGCATTTTAGAGGTCTATGATAGCCCTTTAATTCTCACATTAGATGCAATCAAATCCCATCTCGAAGTTTCGTGTCGGAAGTGCGGTGGCTGCACTCTAACACAGGTAACAGTTGTTATTGCTTTAAATTCCATTGGAAAGCGTTTCACCGGCGTGAGCTTTGCCATCTTCACCTGTTTTGTGTGATTTCGCTTGTCGTCCTATTTCATATAGCGCATTCAAAGACAAATTTGGATTCACAGTGTTGAAGTAAAAGAGGTGAAGTGAGTCGCAGAAGGTGCTGCTACCTGTGCATTCGAATTATGGGATTAGAACTGGTTGCCTCACCTCCCTCCTCCCCTTCCACCTTTGTCCGCTTCACCCATACCACAGGTTCAAACCTCACCGGAAGCGCTGATGGTTAAGGGGTAGCAAAGCATTATGTCATGCCAAATATTTCGTTTGCGATGCATCTGCTGATGGTAAGAGGTCAAGTGGATTATTGAATTGAGTAGATTTGCAGCAGTAGGATGGTTGTTGAGTAAATTTATGTATTGATTATATATGTCAGCTGTTTTAATAAAAAACATTTCATCTAGAAATGCGTGAAGTACTAGTTGCTACCAACACAAAAATCATCCGCTGTTCGGTAAGTCCAAGACTTTTACATTTTGCTTAAAATGAGGCTGTGATCACAACCGAAAGTATCTTCTTATGGGTTTATTGCACCGTTTCTGTTCGGATATTCCAAATTTCCGCACCTTTCTTAGTGCTCACAACACTCGCTATATAATAAAAACAAAAATAAGATTGTGGCGGAATTCACAGGCTATTTTCATCGGTGTGAAACAGGGCGAACGCAGTTTCTATGATTGGGCCAAGTAACAACAGCACATGTTAAACGAGTTCCCTGTTCATTAAAGTTGAAGGGATTATTTTCGAGTAGCAAAGAACTCATTATTTGTGGATATTTGCATCCATAATGTGCCATCCAAGTTGACTGATTGTTCTCTCACCTGTAACACATTTCTTATTCAATGTTTTTATCACAGTCATTTAGACAGGTGGAGGTTTTTTCTGAAAGGTTGCGATGAGCGTTCAATTACGAAGAGCACATACACTCAATAAGAGTTTATTTATATTACTTTATGAAGTTACTCGTTTGTCAGCAGTTGGCAACAAAGCTATCATTGAAGCTTGCTAGGTAAGCAGTGAGAATGCCTAGTGATATCCTCAGCATCCATACCAAATTCCATTATGACGTCGTCACAGAAATCCTTTTTTTTTGAACTTCAGTATTCGCATACGCTTCCTATCATCGAGCGATCCGTTCAATTAACCTTCTAGAAATTAACCGCAACGCAAATTTGATTCCACTATTTCTGTAATGATCTCAAGTACCTATAGGAGCGCTCCGTAAATCTACGGGAATTTTTCACCTTATATGTTATTTCAGCTCTTAGAGGAGCATTGTGTGTTATTTACCACACAGCAGTACTCCCTGAGAGGAATCCTATTAAGTCTGGAGAAGTCCCTCAGGAATTAATTGATGACTGAAGGTGCGAGCACGCAAAAAGTTAGATGCACGAATCCTTACTTTCTACGGTTGCTAATGACTTGTAAGCTTACTGAAGTCTTCATCTCAGTGAATGATAAACTTTAAGTATGCGGTTTCGGCTTCCCTCTTTTCGACTTAGGTCATTCACATCACGAAGTCTATAAAGGGGTCTGTTGTAAGAATCCAACAACAAGGCTTATGTGAAAAAATTCTTGTCCAAAAAGAGCGTAGTTTCACGTTCGTTCTGCAGCTCTAGCACAGTTTTTCACCGAGATGAGGCATTGCAGCTGATACGAGAACATCATCGACGAACTGCAAGGTGCTACCAAATGTGCGCTGAGGCTCAGTTGGACGATATTTCACATCGGGTGAAACTAATGGTCGCCACTTTTCAGAGACTAAGCTTAAGTATCTCTCCTTGTTTTCCCTCAGTCACAGATCTTCTACTTCCGGTAACCACACGTCGTTACTTTGGCTGATTGAAGTGCAAGGTAAATAGTGGGCTACAGATTCAATCCGGAATAGCGAGCTGTGCAAGGAAGATCTAAGAATGTCAGCAGCGTCCAGGCAGACCAAACGACCGCTCAGAACGTTTTGTGGGGACAGCCTGAGGTAGTATCGGGCAAATATAAGTGTTGGTATGGTCGTTATATTCATTCCAAGTCGTGTTCTCCAGGTGCGACTACAAGGTCGTGTGGACAGTCGAAGCCCCCTGGCGAACAAGTCCTTATTTGTTTGACACCTTATCGTAAAAGTGTAATAAACTGTCCACTCTTATACTCATGCTGTCTCGCGCTTGACTAGACCGATGGAGAGCCTCAAGGAGACCTAGAATAGAGGAGCGAAGGGGAGGTGACCCTTACAGTATGCGTAGAAAGAGCTGGAAAGGTGAAAAAACAAACTGCGATTTTCACCAAGATGGTTTAGGACTCTGATATGGAATTATGCGGTCAGAGTAGTGAAGTGTGTAATGGAACTGTGGATGTCGCTTGTTCAGATCTTATTGTGCATTGAAACGAATTTCCAACTTCAGTAGGACGTTTAACAAGTCCCGGATATACTCCCCGTCGACGTAGATGATGCATTCAATCATTCAGATTCGAAATTGCCATTGAGCGGTTGCCATCTGCTCGTTATGGTTGCCTCTGCTTATTGAATGTCGCTTTGCAAACATCTTCAGCATCTTTGCATTTCATATGGGTATATTCTTATATTTGTCGCTAACTAGGTACGTTACAATATGTGCAATAAAGTAGGTGAAGCAAATGCAGCGACACTTTTAAGCACAAACATCATGCAGGTATTGAGTGTTTTCATTAATGAGATGCACCGGAAGTGTGGTGTACACATCTCCACTCATCACTTGCACCTTAGCGAATTGATCTTTGGTTAGTATGTTTTGTGTTGAGTGTATTGTTCTCGCATGAGATCATCAAGGGCCGCTTAATTGAGGTCGCTGATGTGAAGATAAACATTGGACTTTTGTTGATTAGGCTGAGCGAGGAGAGCGAACTCTTCCGAAACTTCGAGCCCCTCCACGATGATGGGAACACCACCCACTCCCTTCATGTCGCTGTCACAGAACCAGTTCAATAACACATTTTGATAGGAGGCGGTTTTTCCGAAAGAAATGGCCTTCTATAATATCTTCGACGAAGTTTACCTTCTCAGACATTTCAAAGCAGCCGGTGCAGTTCCGCGGCAACGACTACGCTCGAAAGTCGCCGTTTCGGGGTTATCGTTGTGGATTCAGCGCATCTCAGCCTGCGAGCAAAATTTTGTGCGGGGCCACATTCTACTGAAATGAATGATGAGATATTAAGGTCGAATTTTCGACAGCCGGCACCAGATGAAGCCATCAATAGGAGATGATGCAGCGGAATTTTTCGTAGACACTTTGGACGTAATTAGAGCACTAAGGGAAACTGTGAAGTGCTCTGCTTCATCTAATATTGGCTTTGTAAAGATGCAACCGTCCTTCCTGAACCTCTCATTTTATAGTGGGTTCATACGCATCATTAAAGGACTCCTGCAGCTATGTTGACGTCGTACCAGGATGCCCCAGTGAATAACCGTTGTCCTTTGCCTTTCCATCATTTTCCAAGCAATGATCTATCGATTACTAAAGCGTTTCACATAAAAAGTTCTCACTCAAATCCCGCATAACTGTCCGTGCTGTAATACTTCTCGCCCTTATGATCGAGGTATTTTCTTAAGGTTCAATGATGAATTATGTGATAGTATGAAGGATCTGCCTGTTGGAACGAAACGGGGTGGAGAAATCGGATGAAAAGGATGGCAGTGAGAAAATGGGAGAATTTGGAGAGAAATAAAAAGCTCATTTTGCAGTATGTAAACTTATTTTGTTGGGATGAGCACATATTTTCGCACTTTTCATCATTTACCCATTTAAGGTCGTTAATGACCTTAATGGCTGCTACGAAAAGTGCAATGCTCTGATGATATGGGTATCCGTAGGACGTTTATTTCATTGTTATGCCATTTCTAAATCTATAGAAAATCGTTTTAAGTTCGTTGAAAGAGCCACTGAAGATATCAACAGTCTTTGCGGAAATGTTGTCATTTTTGCTAATCGTTTTCACATAATTTCCCATTCTCCTTTACTCACGCCGATAGTGACGGATAAAAAGAGAATAAAACACCGTTGAGTCTTCCAGGATCGCCATAATTGAATACACTTCCGTGTTCTTTCGAATAATAAGTATGAGACAACTGCAGTTTCGCAAATATAAGCGCCAGAGATTTTGCCGTACTCGAAGGCAGCTATTGATTTCATTGATTCGTCAGATCAGATGCCTAAGCGATCCATCCCGCTATATGTTAATTTTAATAGCGTTTTTGATAATGGATAAAAGTTCATTCTTCCTTAATGCTTCATGCGAAAAAGACCCACGTGGAGGGTTTCTTTTGCTAAGAAATATATGGTGCTCGAACGCTTCGTTAAATGGACTTCACACCCACCAACAAATGAATGCATGTTTTCCTTCACCTCAGCATTCTTAAAACACATTTTCTCATTACAAAGACCGCTTCAAGATGAATTTGTCGTATTAGAATATTCGTCGATTTTTATTCCATTAATTGCCTCAGAACACACATAGGTGATAAAAAGTCATAGGCAAAAACAGAAATGCTCGGTCAGAAAGTATCAGATCGGGATTTTTTATTTGTGAAGTCATCAAGACGCCATTCACATTACAAGGGTCCATCCAGCATTCAAGGCTGTATTTCAGGGAGCAACATAGAGGCAGTAGAAGATTTCGAAGAGGGCTGCACTTGCGTTACCGGGTTCGAGTTTTCCACTGCTTCAGAGTGGTCATTCGTCCTAGTCGTCTGCTGGCAATGACGTTCTTCGTTTGGCGCGTCCACTTCAGGTCTGTTCTCTGTAGAATTTCTAAAGTTGGGATTGATGGATCGTCGAAGAAATTTAACCATGCAAGATGATGAATATCAGTATAAACGCACTGGAGATACTCTGATGGGGAAGATCAGTTGCAACATTCATGTTCTTTTCATCCTGAACTAGTTCTATTCGTATGGCTCATTCTCGCGATGGACGTCAAAATTATAGACAAATAAGTGGATGAGTGCTCGGTTGATGGCAAATAACTTTATTCAATAAGGCAGTATTCCTGCGGAGTGATCAGCGGTTTCTAGATATTAGACATTTTTTAACGCAAGCATTTATTCGAAGGGAAATTTGCAAGCATTTCGTTCATCGAACAATACATGCTAAAGTGGTCTGTCATAGCGATATTAGCCCCTAACGACGATAAACTTCTTTATGAGACGATGCAACAAGCACCCTGTCTATTGGCAACGTTTTTGAAAGCAATATAGAGGTTATAAATTTTTGAAAGAAGGCAAGAAAGAATTAGTCGCCGACAGCAGTGGAATTTACTGATAATGGTTGTGACGGAATCTTCACATGTTCACATTACAGCCGACGTCACAAATTGACATACCTCAAAAAAATCACCTAAAAGCCATCGGCACACAGAACGAAGAATTACCTCGACGTTTTGTTGTATTCAAATGAATCTTTCTCCAGTTATTTCCTCGAAATTTCTGGATTCATCAATGAATCTGTCACCGAGTCCATTTAAATTTATTCAGTTCTCATCTCAGTTTCCTTCCTATTAATTTGATGAACTATTCTATAATATATGAAACGTCTTATGTTTAATATCTCAGGGTTTACTTTGTTATTCTCGCATCCTCATAATAACAACCCGCTGAGAATTGAATGCCGATCGCAGAAATTTAAAAAAGGATATAGCGAAATAGATGATAAAGGCAATAAGCATAGGGAAAGTACGAAGCGGTAGAAATATACGAATAAGAATAAGAGAAGGAAAGTATATTTCGATACAACTGAATATGTGACAAAAAGAGCAACTGGAATAAAGCTCTTTTTGACAAGAAATGATACTATAGGACAAGAGTTGAAAATTACGCTCTCATTTAGCAAACATTAAACTCGACAGTTGCACTCATATGGCTGTCCTTTTAGAGTGTTGGCACGCATTTTTTATGAGACGTTGGTACTCTCAACTGGTACCTAGCAGCTCATAATTATTTCTAGCTCAACAAAGCTGTTGTCACAAGAAAAGCATAGAGTACTTTCTCGCTGTACCAATTGGTAGAGTGAGAATTCAATGAAATTAGAAGGTTTGGCGACGATGAAGTCTCATGCAAATTGATTGATACTTGTCGAAATAAGACTCTATTTAGCCATAAAATAAAAAAAAAGATTATTACTACACCGTTAATCGAGTGCTCGTATTTTCGTTCGTGCCATTTGCATATCTCATGCGCGGTAGTAATGGCTGGATAGTAGGCCATACGAAGTTAGTTGGTTGCCGCTTGAGACGAGTCTCTTCGGACATAATAACCTACAAGCACATCCTATGACTTAAATTGAGCTTTTTAGGCTAATTAGTAAGTTTATTTTAATGCAAAAAAATCGCTTTATTCAAAGTGAAGTTTAATTTCCAGTATTCATTTTGACATTGATATCATTGGAAATGACCACGCAACGACTCTCTCTTGCACACAACTCTATGATACGTACTTTCCCCGCTCCATTATATTACGTACAGTTCTTTGCTTCTCATGCCGTTTCATATGATGTGCACTGGAGATAGTCCTTCAAAGCTTTTGATCGTTGTGCGGTTCGTCGATTCCTACTAGTTCGTGATCGCGGTAGTTAAATTCATGACAATCTCGAGAGTGCATATGAAGGCACCGCAACAGTCAGTACTTCTTCATTTGATTGTGATTTAGGCGTGCTTATGGGTTTTCTTGCTGTTTGTGGCGCAATATTTGCAGCTGAATAAGATTAGTCCCTTGCAGTGTGCTGATGCCCACATATGGCTTAGGGCAGCGATCAAGTCGTGCATGACGTGCAGCAATTTAAGAAACCGTTGGAGAGATATCTGCTTATTGAAAAGGTAGGAGGGAATTTTCGAAAGAAAAAGCAGAGATTGATGAAAGCTTGAAAATTTTTTTCCATAATGCTAAGAGAAGAGAGGAGCTAAGTGCATCCTCGGCGAAAATTTACTGGTGCCACTTTCGATCATCATTTGAAACGAGATTCAACAAGAGGAAACGAAGGACATCGTAGGCGTCTCTATCAACTGCCTTCCAGAATATCCAGAAAAGCTTCAGTCTGAATTGCTCACCTCTCGCATTGATTGACTAATGCGGCCAATCATATGTTCTCCTATTTATTTTCTTTATTATTCCCATGTATTTTATATGTCATTCATTCGTTTATGATAAAACGATTAGTTAAAAAATTGCATAAATAGAAGCAAATCGCTATTGCTATCGCTAAAATTGCAAATCGCTATTCGATGTTAGTATATACTCCGTTCGCTATATACTCCGTTCAAGTGGATCCCTTCTTCTCTTGTGACATCGTCCCAAGTGTTCCATCTTGCTCTGCTTTTACAGTTTTATTAGTAGAAAGTATTGGATGGCGATATCAGGAGGCACAGCGCCAACCTCTAGTGTGGGATGGAAACATGTCTCGAATGAATGAAAGCACTCGCAATGTATCAGGAAGCTCTCCGAATTACTGTATCCTTTGCTCCTCTCGTATTTGCCTTTGCTCTTGATTCGAGAAAATCTCGTCTTCCTGAGAAGTTATCAGATATGCAGCAGAGTACCAAATCCGAGAGTGAGCCGCGCCCTCCACGGGAGATTCTGAGAACTCGAGCCCTCCTGCGTATGCAAGGCTTCCTCCCACGCTAACCATAGAGGAATAGTTGGTAGTGCGAAGCATTCGCATTATAATTAGCACCCGAAACGCGATATCGTCGGTCTAAAATTTTCTAACCAACATTCTATAAAGTTCGAGGTGTGTTTTCTCCTTCACACTCCTCCTTGCGGAAATCAGATGCTGAAATTTCGTGGTATAATGTTTTATTTGGGAGCGGCCTGTGACACACTACAAGACAAAGTTGGCGATGAAGCTGCGTTCTGAATTTCAGCGGAAACAGCCCTAATTGCTATGCATTGCGGTCATCTTGTCAAAAAATAGGCTGAGACTATAGTGAAATTTCTGCATTCGCGGTGATTTTCAGGAATTTTTCGTCCCATTTATTACTAGTATCGAATTTGCATGTGCGTACTGCAAAGTTTAGCACGATCTTCGCTTCCTCACCGTTGACAAATTTGTACTTGCCAGGGGCATCACGAACATTTCATGTACGTGAGCAGGTGCATGTGTTTTCTTCTGTCTCTCTGACATCTTCGCTTGGAGAACCATTGAAGCTGGAGCTAGGAAGTTTGCTTGCTGCAGTATGCAGCAATATTCGATATGGTTGATATGTTGTACTAACTTTCGAGTTGATCCATCTGTTCTGTTGGGATTATAAATATTCAGGGGACCTACAAATTCGGATCATGATGTGAGTTTATAGGCATTAGCTAATTGCCTTCGAACTTGATGATTCACCATGGTCGGCAGTTTGGAAGGCGAACGTTTGAGGCGTACTATGTCTACCACGATCTGAGATTTTAGCTTTAATGGCTCCCGAATTGTGAAGATCTAGCAGAGGATCTCTTTTAAGACCTTTCAGATCAATGAAAATATGAAAGCAGTTGTAAAAATGCATATCATATCACCTGTTTTGCTGCGCTGCCCTCGGCTGTTTGAAAGTCCATCCAGTTGTTCAAGCGATCATTCGAACATCAAAAATCCCGAAAAATAGGCGACGTCGTTCGGCGTCATGGCCATTGAAAGTAAAGCGACAACCGTCCTTTTCTGAAGCAACTAACCAAAAAGCATGTTCCTATCTCGTTGATAAGGGTGCTTATGGTGCAGCTAATGTCTCTAAATTCTCGTTTATGTTCTTTTCTCGCCTCGTCCATTTCAATCGTATCGTTTTCACTGTACATTTAACTGCTATTAACCGTTGCTTTATATCTGAATTTCTCAGTGATAGTACAAGTGGTAATGATAATCACAAAAGCGAGGCATGCGAAAGCTTTTTTTTCGAGGCGGAAATGTACTTTTTATTAATTACTCGTTGTTCTAGGACCAGAAAATGTTCAGATATTGATGGTAATTGTCCTGCCTGTTGAAGCTGTATTCCAATTCGATTATGTCTGCAGAATTGGAGGGGGCTTATTATGGGCAATAGACATCACCGCAAGGCATTGATTAACTTATTTTTCAAGGAAGAAGCCTTTATACCGATTTTTGCGTTACTTTCTCACTTCCTTTCACAGAGCTGCAGTTTCTGAGCTAGAAATATCGAAAAAATCGGCGACGATATTAGGTAGCTGGTCTGGATTTAGGTTGTTTTAAATACATAGAAAAGGATTAGTCGATAAGATCGGTAAGAATAACTTGGCACGTTTTAAATCGCGCACTTATGTTGCTTTTTATTATGGCTGGATATTGCGTAGTTGTTGTAAAGTATATGTCTGGGATTTTTCTGATGCTATTTCGGCGCATAAGAATATTTTTGGCGTAACTTTCCGCAAATAAGTATGCAGCCATCAGTGATTATTAACAGCGAGAAGTGGTCACTACTCTAATGTGGAGTTCCATTGGGTCCTGTTATGGTGACGGAAAAAAAAACAGGTGGAGGAGCGCTCCAGAGGAGGTGGCTTTTGCATCGAGCATAGCGGAGCAGATTGTGCTTTCGTTGATGACAAATATTGTAATGCTTTTATATTCTGCATGAAATCAGTATGAATTAATTGTGCCGTATATTGGGTGAATGGTTGGCTATTAACGCTGTTTGCACGAACGAGATCCCTTGTTGCATCTCTTTGTAATTTGCAAACTAGTAATCTACCAATGAACTCGTTGCACTGATTTGCAGCGTATAAACCGCTTCTGTTCGCTTATCATTGCACTGTAATATTTTCTTAGACATTAAAAAATCTGATATGATATCAGTGGCCATTATTTGTTTATTTATTCATTTTTATAGCGTGCCACGTTAGAGAAATGTTGGGGAAATAGGTTGTATAAATATTGCAAAGGTATAAACATCAGAACACACTCAAGGCACATAGACAACAGCTCACAGGCACAGAAAAAATTGGCGAAATAGAAATTATGCATGTGGAGTAGAAGACGGAGAGAATACAGGCTTGCAGCACTCAACTTTCGGGGGTTGAATCGATCTCATCGATGGTCGTTTGAAATATTCCAAGGATAGGAGAATGTATTCAGGATGCAGGTGAGGTATTTAGGTAAACTGCAATAACTGTGTTTCTGAATCATCTATATGAAAGGTTTTTAGTCGTAAGCTGATCGAATATTTATCATGAGCGCGTGGTCGCATTGATACGAGAGGCATTACGTGCGAATGGTCAATGTCGTAGTCAAAAACATCGAAAAGAGTCAGAAAAGCCTCATGGGCGCTCCTTATTTAAGAAGTATTTTGTTTCGTCATCATTTTCAATCTGTAATCTTTACTTTCTATTTGATGATGAGTATAGATTCCGGAATTCAGAATTCGATTTTTATTCAGGGCGTTTCGAATGCCGTAAGTCAATAGTATGATTCAGGTGAGAAATATTAGAGCGGAAATCAGGTTTGAAGGTTTCGGCAATCGCTTTGAGTTTCCTGTGAACATTGTTTTAATCGTTGACTCCGCGAGCAGTCACAGTGTGGTTGGCCGTCGTTTTGAATGTAACACTTATGAAATGTGCCATATCGTATGCTAATTTGAATGATTTTTAAATTCAGTGATCGCCAACATCGACTCAGCATGGCTGAAGGAGTTGGTCCACAAAACGGATTTTCAAATCTGCTAAAAGAAAAGGTGGTCGTGCAACAAATATGGGCAGGCATCAACATCAATAATAGCTGGGAGAGGCTTCTCATTCATTCATCGCATTCATTGGCTGCACTCGGTATGTAGGTTTCATTATCCTTTAGAAATCGATTTCATTCTTCATTTGACCTGAAAATTCGCCTAGAATGCTACGTAGAAGATGAACGGAAATCTGTCACCCTATTTTTTGGCGTCATGTAGGTCAAGTAGGGAGGTATTATTATTTAGTTTAATTTGAAGAAGCAGTGACCGACTAGATCTTCAGATGCGAATAGGTGCGATCGTATGGGACAACTCAGTTAGGGCCAAAAAGATCTGCATGGAACTACGTGTCGTTTCCTGGCTCACTTCAGCAACAACACTGATTAAAACATTTAGTCAGGAGGAAATATTTTAAGGCCATTCGCAATATCGGAAAGTATTTTGCAAGTTCCTTTGGCACAAATTTTTGTGTGAAATAAAAACTGCGCACGTAAAGGTAAAGGTTAAGGTGAAGTGCGAAGGTAACGTGATTTGCATATTCTCCGATGTCTAGTAATACGTTTCTCAAAGACCGTCGTTTATTATTTCAGTCTGTGTCGGTGAAGACTTCAGGATGAGTGTACTCAGGATGAGCACGAATGCCTTAAAACATTTCCTACATTCATCTCTATATCTAAACAAATTTGCGAGTGGAAATTCCCATCTTTTCGACGAATTTTTGACAAAATATGGCCAAACCTGCCAAAAAAACACAAAATGCAGTAATAAATGCTCTCAATAAGTTTTTCCGGCGTCAAATTGAAGCTGATGTCGAGCATCGTATTCTAATTTCATGCGCTCATGGAGATGATATTTGCTCTTGCGGACTTCATTCCCCATTTAGTGGATTTCCTTCAAAAGTTATTCCGCAGCACCCTTCATTTCTGATATCACGTACTTCTCTGCCTTCCTTTCTACATCTC